>JAGFNQ010004051.1:228189-267284 GCA_024364735.1 Boesenbergia rotunda
ACCGCTTTAGGCTTCCGGATGGGCCAATCTTCCACGTGGGCCGCCACGCTTCCGACCGGGAACCAGTCCAGGCTTCCGAGTGGGCTGACGTTAAGTCAGTCGCCGACTCAGGCTTCCAAAGGGCACCAACCTTCTGCGTGGGTCGCCACGCCTCCGGTCGGGAACCGCTTTAGGCTTCCGGATGGGCCAATCTTCCACGTGGGCCACCACGTTTCCGACCGGGAACCAATCCAGGCTTCCGAGTGGGCTGACGCTTCTGGTCAGTTGCCGACTCAGGCTTCTGGAGGGTATGACGCGTCAGCCTGCGTCCCGTCCAGGTATGACTTGCCTTGTATGGCCGACCGACAATATTCGGTCGGGGGAGCCTTTCGTTATAGCTAGAATGCTGCGTTTTTACAAGATTGCATCACTCTAGGGCTCTCTGTACATTTTCAAGTGTAGGGCACTCCACGGTCGGTTCAGCCTCTTTCCATGTTCATCCTCCAAGTAGTAAGCGCCTGAATGCAATTTCTGCACTATCTTGAAGGGTCCGCCCCACTGTGGTTGTAATTTGCTAACATCACCGACCGGCTTTATACGTTTCCAGACTAGGTCCCCGGCGTGAAACGAGCGCGGCAACACCTTCTGGTCGTACCTTTGTTTCATGCGCTGACGGTACGTGAACATCCGGGCGGCTGCTTTTTCCCGGACTTCGTCTATGAGGTCAAGCTCTAAGCGCCTTCTTTCATCATTCCCTTCGTCATAGCTTAACCGCCTGTCGGATTCACAGTCGACCTCGACCGGCACTACCGCCTCGCTGCCATAGACGAGGTGAAAAGGCGTCTGCCCGGTCGCCTCTCGGGGTGTGGTTCTGCTCGCCCAAAGTACCCCTGGCAGCTGCTCTACCCAGTTGGTTCCAGCATGATCCAGCTTTGTTTTGAGCCCTCTCAAGATTTCCCGGTTGGCGACTTCTGCCTGGCCGTTGCTCTGTGGATACGCCACAGATGTAAAAGCCTGATGGATGCCGTATGCCGAGCACCAATCTTTGATTTTCTTCCCTTGAAACTGCCGACCGTTGTCAAAAACCAACTTGTGGGGGATCCCGTATCTGCATAGAATGTTTTGCGACAAGAACTTAATCACCCTCTGCTCGGTGATCCTAGCCAGCGCCTCTGCTTCCACCCATTTGGAGAAGTAATCCACCGCGACCAACAAGAACTTCTTCTGGGCGGGGGCGATCGGAAACGGACCTACAATATCCATGCCCCATTGGTCGAACGGGCAAGAGACAGTAGATGTCTTCATTACTTCGGTTGGCCGGTGTGGCAGGCACTGGTGTTTCTGACATGAGATGCATGTTGCGGCCAACCGGTCGGCATCCTTCTGTAAAGTTGGCCAATAATACCCGGCCAACAGAGCCTTCCGGGCGGTGGCTCTACCTCCTGAATGATTACTGCAGACCCCCATATGGACCTCTCGGAGCACATAATCTGCGTCTTCACTGCTAAGGCATTTGAGCAATGGCCGGGCGTGAGCCCGTTTATAGAGGACATCTCCGACCATAGTGTATTGCGCGGCTCTCTTTCTGAACAGCCGAGCCTCCTCCCGGTCGGATGGTACTTCTCCCCTGGTCAAGAATGCAATCAATGGAGTTCTCCAATCGGTCTCCAATTCGATTTCTGCTTGCTGCTCGATTTGCATGACGAATAAAGCATGGCAGGCCGGCCGAGGGATCACCCAAGCTCCGACTGCGCTAGCTAATTTGGCTAGCTCATCCGCTTTCATGTTGCTCTCCCGAGGGATCTTCTGTAAGAGTACCTCCCTGAAACCCGCCTTCAGCTGTTCATAGGCATTGATGTACTCTTGCAGCCGGTCGCTGTTGACTTCGAAATTACCGGCCAGTTGCTGTATAGCAAGTTGCGAATCTGAGTATAGCCACACCCGGGTGGCGCCGACATGCCGGGCGGCTTGCAGACCAGCTAGAAGTGCTTCATATTCAGCTTCATTATTCGTCGCCTTGTGTTCTAATCGCACGGACAGGTGTAGTCGTTCTTCTTCGGGTGAAACCATGAGAACGCCGATTCCGCTTCCTTGCCGAGAGGATGCCCCATCAACGTACACCTTCCATACGCCCTCGGCCTCATCGGGATGCAATTCCGTGAGAAAATCGGCTAAGGCTTGCGCCTTGATAGCCGGCCGGGGTTGATATTGTATGTCATACTCGCTCAGCTCAGTTGTCCACTTGACTAGCCGCCCTGAGGCGTCTGGGTTTGTGAGTACCCGACCCAAATTACTGTTAGTCAATACAGTAATTGGGTGAGATAAGAAATACGGTCTGAGTCGCCGGGCGGCTAAGAACAGTATGTAGCCCAATTTTTCGAGTGTCGTGTACCGACACTCGGCTCCTTTAAATAAGTGAGCAAAGAAGTACACCGGCCTTTGCTCAGTTTTTTCTTGCCGGCCAACACCATGCTGCCCGAGTCGGAGGAAGCTGCCAAGTATACATATAAATTCTCATTCGGCTCCGGTCGGGCGAGTGTCGGTAGCTCAGACAGATAAGCTTTCAGCTCCTCGAAGGCCTTGTCACATTCTTCGTCCCACTGAAATTTGGTGGCCCGGCGTAATGTCTTGAAGAATGGCAGACCCCGTTCGGCTGATCGGGAAATGAATCTGGACAGGGCGGTTATCCGCCCGGTCAGCCGCTGAGCTTCCTTGAGATTTCGTGGGGCCGGCATCTCTAGAATGGCCTTTACTTTGCCCGGATTTGCTTCGATTCCCCGCTCGGTGACTATATAACCGAGGAACTTCCCGCTCGAGCCCCGAATAAACATTTGGCCGGATTAAGCTTCAAGCCAAACCGCCGCAGAGTTTGGCAAGTTTCTTCAATGTCGGGGATTAGTTCTTCCGCCCGGGCAGTCTTGATCAGAATATCGTCGACGTATACTTCGACGTTACGCCCCATTTGCGACCGGAACACCTTGTTCATCATTCTTTGGTAGGTGGCGCCCGCATTCTTGAGGCCGAACGGCATGACGGTGTAGCAGTAGGTGCCGTCAGCCGTGACAAAGCTGACCTTCTCCTGGTCGGCCGCAGCCAGTGGGACTTGGTGGTATCCCTGGTACGCATCCAGCATCGATATGAACTCGCTGCCAGCCGTCGAGTCTACCATTTGATCGATCCGTGGAAGTGGGTAGCAATCTTTTGGGCATGCACGGTTGAGGTCTCGGAAATCAATGCATACCCGCCACTTGTCGTTGGGTTTGGACACCAGCACCACATTCGCCAGCCAGGCCGGGAACTGAACTTCCCGGATGTGTCCTGCTTCCAGCAGTCTTTCTACTTCCGCCCGGATGACTTGGTTCTGCGCGGCGCTGCGATCCCTTTTCCGTTGCTTTACTGGCCGCGCGCCCGGGTAAACATGGAGCTGGTGTTCCGCGACTTCCGGTCGGACCCCCTTCAAATCTTTCGCCGACCAGGCGAATACGTCTTGATTTCGAGCGAGGGCGTCGATTAGGGATTGCTTCAGCTCCTCCGGAAGTCCTGCAGCAATTTGTATCTTGGTATCTTCCCTACCGGGCAAAAGTTGTACCTCCTCTTTGTCCTCCGCAATTCTGCCCAAGGGGAGGCTTGCACCATGTTGCAGCCGCTACCTGTCCGCCTTGCCTTTTGTCCTCCCGAGCGGACATCATCAGCATAGCAGCGCCGGGCCACGGTCTGATTGCCCTTCACCTCGCCGACTTTGTCGCCGACCGGAAACTTCACCTTGAGGTAGTAGGTGGAGACTACCGCTTTAAACTCGTTGAGAGCCGGTCGACCGAGAATAGCGTTGTAGGCAGCTGGGGCATCCACAATCAGAAATGTGGTCCATCGTGTTCTCTTGAGTGGCTCTTCTCCAAGTGAGACGGCCAGCCGTATCTGTCCGATCGGCTGTACTTCGTTCCCCGTAAATCCGAACAGGGGAGTAGCCACCAACTCTAGCTGCGATAATTCAATTTGCAGTTGATCGAAAGCTCGTTTATATAAAATGTTTACCGAGCTGCCGGTGTCCACAATGGTGCGGTGGACTTCGTAGTTGGCGATGACAGCTGTGATGACCAGCGGATCATCGTGCGGCACCTCCAATCCTTGCAAATCCTGCGGCCCCCAGCTGATTTGGGGCCCTTGAGCTTGAGAGGTGCTGACTCCGACTTGGTGAATTTCCAGTCGGCGCACCTGCGTCTTTCTGGCTCGGTTGGAGTCGCCGCCGGTCGGACCGCCGGAAATCACATTGACGCCTCCTCGGACGGCGTTCTGGTGATTAGCTTGATCTTCGTCAAGTTCCTCCACCTCTTCCTGCTCGGGCCGAGGAAACAATTGCCGGGCGGCGGGGGCATCCCGCCTTTGTCCTTGTTGGGCTGTGGCACCCTGACCACGCCCGCGTCCCTGCGGGGTTTGTCGTCCTTGACCCCTGCCGAGTGGGGTCCGAGCTCTGCCGCCTGCTCGGCAGTCCTCAGTGTTGTGCGTATTACACTGGTGAAACGCACAATACGGTGCCCATCTGTTGGGCCAATTCCCCTGTGCCACCTGCACTTGCTGGGGTCTCATTCCGGGCCGATCGGCCGGTCGGGGACTGCGAATCGGTCCTCCTGGCGATTTGTTATGTTGAGGTGCGGGCTGTGGGCTAACCATTACTTCCTTCCTCCGGGCGGCTTGCGCTTCCTCTACATTGATATACTTGACAGCCTTCCCGAGCAGGCTGTCGAAATCCTTCGGTGGTTTCCTGATCAGGGATCGGAAGAAATCACCCTCTTGGAGCCCTTGTGAGAAGGCGGTGACCAGTACTTCAGGCGTGGTGTTGGGCACCTCTATAGCTACTCCATTGAACCTCTGGATGTAGGCCCGGAGTGACTCTTTCGGACCTTGCTTCAGAGCGAACAAATTGAGGCTGGTCTTATGGTGCCTCCGACTGCTTGCAAAATGTTGCAGAAACAGCCGCTTTACCTCTGCAAAACTCCCAACTGATCCACCCGGGAGCCCGCCAAACCATCGTTGAGCCTGCCCGGAGAGGGTTGTCAGGAAAGCGCGGCATTTGACGCCCTCCGGGTATTGGTGCAACTGGGCAGAGCTTTCAAATTTCATGACGTGCTCCTCGGGGTCACTGGCCCCCGAGTACTCAGGCATGGTGAAGAATCGTAGATTCTTGGGAACGGGATCCCCAAGAATTTGTGAGGAGAAAGGGCTGCGAGTCGGACAGGCCGCGGCGGGGTCAGCTAACCCTTTCCCTTTATCTGGGCGTGTCTGGTGCGCCAGGCTGGACGCTGAAGCTTCGGTCGGGGCTGAGTGGGTCTCGTTCCGGAAAAGTGCTCGGGGAAAATTAGGAGCGCGGGGGTCGGGCTGAGCAGCCATACCTTCTGAATTTCCCCGTACAGAGGGCCCAGGGGGCCGGGCCCCTTGACTACCGGTTGGCGGATGCGATTGTTGTGCCTTCTGTGTCCGGACAGCCATCAGCATTTCATATTCTTCTGGCGAAAGAGTAACCGTCAGTGGATTGGGGTTTTCCATTCTTCGCTCTCGATCAGGCAGAAGGCCCTCCTTCTAGCGCCAAATTTGATCCTGTCGCCGAGCGTAGTGGAGCCGCAACCGGATGACGGTGTAGCGATGGGTGACGTGGATGCCGACGGGATGTCCTCGCGCAGAATGACGGCGTCGTAGGGGGTGTCCTCCGACGGAACGGCCAGTGGATCTCGCCTGGTGCAGGGCCAACCGACTGGAGGTGAACCTGCTGAGGAAGATGACCGTTAGCAACCTAGCCGGGAGACGTCCCGGCAAGGCACTCCGACGGTCAAGTCAGTACTCCGAGGAACAGTAGAAATAATGGAGCACTGGAAATGAGGAGCTTCGCGAGCGCGCGTGTGCGTACCTGATAATGAGGAGGGGAGTGACTTATATAGCCGGGGAAAAGGACCAAGTATGGCCTGTGTCAGGATTCTCTGACAGGGTCAGAAGATATGGTATAGTTATGTCGATTTGAGTATGGCCTGTGTCAGGATCCTCTGACAGGGTCAGAAGATATGGTATGGTTATGTCGACTGTAACCATCCTTCTTTGTCGTATACTATTTGTCTTATGTGAGGATAAAGACAGGTTTCTGTAAGTCGGCGCCTGTCAGAGAGTGTCAGTTCGTACGAGTGGTGACAGCCTGTTACCTGCAGCTGGTGCAGATATAATTTGTCCTTATCCCAGGGTGATTCCGAGAGAGTGCCCGAGTGGACATCCGGACGGCTCGCCCGGATGGGTATCAAGCATGGGCATAAAAAACTGCCGGGCGGATGCCCTCGGCTGAACGAGGCGTGTAAGCCTTAATGTGGTCGGCCGGGTTTGACCGGCCGGATGAACCGCTATATTTATTCTAACCGGCCGTCTTGAGTCCGACCGGCCGGCGAAGACCCTGGGCCCGGCCAGGATGTTTGTCGAGTTGGCTGCCGTACAATGACGTGGACCTTGAAACTGGCTAGGTCGTTTGCCACGTTGGCTACCCGTATGGTGCCAACTATATGGCAGGATCAATATCATAATTAGAGATGATCTTTGTTGGCATGATTAGGCCGAGGGCTCCAATAAATTTGAGAGTCATTATAATTATAAATTTTTATTTATAATTTTTATAAAGTATTTACTACCAAGTTCGTGTTCTTTGTCTTCGTTGCTGACTTGTGCATATGGTTTGAGTTACGATAGCGAACGTCCGAACGTAAATTTAAAGTGTGAAATTTAACATAAATAATATGATATATTTTTATATACACGTTTAATTATCATCTGGATATTGACGGTGGCCTTTGACTGTCATTCCGAACTAAATTATAACTTGAGAGATATAATGAACCCGTCGACGATTATTATAGTTAAAGTGTCACATCATTCACGTTGAATTTTACGTTGTGCATTATTTTTTTATTTGATTTTTGCTGGGATTCTTATTATTTTGTTCTATTGAATCTGTCACCTTCACGTGAGGGACAGGATTCGCCACCTTGGAGGGTGAGGATCGATATCTACAAATTGCAAAAATTAAAAACTACACACATAAATCATTTTTTATTGTTCTTTTAATTTTAAGCCGTTTTATTTTGATAAAATAAAACAGGATTTATACTTTCTTTTTATTATAATTTGAATATAAATATATCTACTTGATGATGATGCAAAAAATTTAAAAATATTTGATAATTTTTTAAAAATAAAATATTGAAATTTCAAAAACTTTTTAATATATGGCATATTATTTCATATTGACGGTTTAAATTTATTTTTAGAAATAAAAGTTTTGAAAAAAATAATAAAACCAAAATTAAAATTTGCACTTGACATATTTGAACCTTATAAAATAATTAAATTATTTTTCTAACGCATAGATAACGTATAGAATATTATTAATTATACATATAATTCCAATAAATTTTTTTTGAAATTAAAATTAATAAAATCTTATTTACATTTAATAATATTTCAAGAAAGAAAGATTTAATAATTTTATCAATTGAAAAAAAATTTAATATAATATAAAGATTTAATTAATAAATTTGTATTAAAAAATAGAAAAATAAACTTTTTATAAAAACCTATTTTTAAATTAGTATTTTATTTTTTTAGAAAAATTTTAAATTCGCCGTTGTCTGTCCCAAATCCGAATGCAAAAAAGATGAAAGAAAATTTTAATTTTTTTTAAAAAAATATTAAAGGCCTAAACAAAAATTTCTTTGCCTAGGCCTCATAACATCTTGAGAGGACCTTGGATGTTCAAATGACAATTTAGCGTGCCTCTAGAGCTATAGTGTAATTGAAAGACATCAAGATGTCATTCAGATCCTTGCAATTCGATCCCTAGCTATGACACATTTTATAAAAAAATTTCTTTTAAATAAGGTACACATCCATGGGATGCGCAACCATGGGATGTTGAGTTTTTAAATCGTTTGCCGTGAGCGCTTCATGATTTACTATAGTGACCAATGAGAAACTTTTATGAGATCGCACCGGTCGTCCCAGATTCGACTGTTACCTGATAATTATCCCCCAGACTACAATGTAGCAGAAGGACGTCAAGTTGTCATCTAGGAACTCACGGTTCGATTTCCAACTACCACGTATTTTGTAATAATTTTTTCTCCAAATAAAAAATATAATTATGAGATATTGAATTTCTAGACCGTCAATTATAAGCATTTTCTAATTTGCCCTACCTACCTGTAAAATTTTTTATGGAATCATCGTAATTTTTTATAGAATTAAATCCATCGTCTCAAATTCAACTGTTAATTGATTCATCGTTTGGATTTGCTTACACAAGATTATCTAAAATATGGCTTTAAGAGGAATTTCAACTGTTTTAATTTGTAATGGGTTTAGATTATAATCAAAATCTCATATTAATCATATATATAAAAAAAATCAAAAATATAATACCAAAATATACAAATTCTATTGATGATTATCCTCCCAATAATAACCTCGATGTGATAGTATTGGCGTTTATAGTAATCCAGATTGATAAGTCCATCAATCTATATAGTTGTTCCTGTATCAGAAAGTCTTGACGAGAAAAGATATATATCTTTTTTAAATTGAAGTTTATTCTTTTTATATTACATGATAAACCCTAATAAAGGAGAGTTATAAGATGATATATAGTAACATTATCTAAATATGTAAAAATATCATACCAATATGATCCATAGGTAGAAATATCCTACGATTATAGATTTATCTCCGTACACAAAAATATCATACCATTATAAACATATATAAATTCTAATGATCACTATCCTCCCCAATAGGACTGTAAACAGGTCGAGTCGAACCGAGCTTTAGAGTGTTCAAGTTTGTTTGATAAGGTAACCGAGTCGAGCCGAGCTGAGCTTGAAATGAACTAAGCCTTTGAAATGATTGTTCAAGTTTGACTTGATTTATTTTTTATGAGCTTGAGCTTATTTGAAGTTTGACTTTAGCTTGCCTTGTTTAGATGTTATCAAGCTCTTAATTTAGACTTGTCTTGAGCTTGGTTCAAGCTTAGTTTATTTAGATGTTATCAAGTTTTCAATGCAAACTTGTTTGATTGTTTGAAACTATTATTTATTTATTTGATTGTTTATTGAGCTTGATAATTTAAATTCATTTGTTTATTATATTTTACTTTTTTTTATTTATTTAGTTTATTGATAAAAATTTTATTGACGAACATGGTTCGTAAACATTATTTATGAACGTTTTTAACGAGCATTGTTCACGAACATTAACGAGCTGAATACATGTGTTCAAGCTTATTTGTTTAGCTTAACGAGCTGTTAAACTTGTTTATTTAATTATTCTTATGTGTATTGAATGGAGATAAATAAGCTCTTATCAAATCAAACAACAAACTTATTCATATACGTTTGATTCATTTACGGCCTTGCTCCCCAATAACAACTTTAATGTGATAGCATCCCTCTTCAAGACTGATAAGTGCATCCATCTATATACTGGTCCATGTAGCAGAATACCTTGATAGAAGATATAATTTTTTTAAATTGAAGTTTATTCTTTTTATGTTACATGATGACATACATTTCATTTGGATTGCTATGATCTCAGTTTCTGTAGGTTTCGACACAACAGACATTGCTAGCATTTATTTCACTACCAAGCACAAGTAGATAAATACTTGGACAGAAAGTTGGATATCCTCAGCTTGAATGTTAAGTGATGCTGTAAAGTTTGGAAAGGAACTGTGAGAATGAGCGAGCTTACTCTGCTTTAGTGAACTTTCGGACGGCAAATGCTAATCCCAGGATCAACAGGGGGACGAGGAACTGCACTACTTTGATCAGGAAGTCGGCCGATTTATCGACGGGGTTGGGTGCTTGCTGAGGCTGTACGTAGGCGCGCTTCACTGAAACTGTTGAAGGATCTATCTCGCCAATGTAGTATTTGGTCATCATATCCTTGGCGGAGGAGCTGTGGCCAATGTCTTCAAAATCATTGGTTGCATCCTTTCCTGCAGAGAAATTAAGTCGAAAGATATGAAACTACTGAGATTCAGATTTCCTTGATGATTTTATTTGGAAGAACATTCAGGTGGTCTGATCAAACTTGATAGAACAACCAACAGGAATGACGAGAAACCATAAGTAAACATAAAGAAAATAAAAGAAAATAGCATCCATACCAGTTACTGCAAGCAAAACCTCATCACCTCCCGGATGCTCATCCATAAATGGGGTGACATCATAAACCTAGAAGGAATGAATTATTTATGGCTCAGCAAAGTGATATAATAAACCGAAATAAAAAAAGAACCATGACATATCAGACAGTGGAATAGGATGGAACCCTACAGGATCAGCAATTCAGCATGATTCAGCAAGGTTTAGAGGACACTAGTCAAACAATATATTGGGTTGCAAGGATCACACAAATTTAATGACATAATTGAATTCATCATCATTCTCACTACAAAGGACATCTCATTGAAACAACTAGCTCAGTCTTTCTAACAGATATTAGTATTTAATATCACTATCACAATATATTGGGTTGCAAGGATCACACAAAGTTTTGATAATGGATGAAAGTTGGCAGCATCATTTATTGAGCTACAGAAAGAAACAGAAGAAAATCTAGCTTACATAGCATGATTGTCTCCTATTATAAAGAATATCACCATGATCTGTCATATTACTTTCAACTATCTAGGATTGGATAAATGGATCTTATTGCTACATTCAACTCTAAGCAAATATTACCAACAATCTCTAAATCACTTTATCTATGGTTTCTTGGCCACACTCTAACCCATACACCAACTCCAATAGATTAAGCTTGTCCAAATATAAGCCTTTTTGTTAGTCTTTGAACTCAATTCATTTCATCTTAATCTAGTTTTTTTCATTTATTAAATATTGGAGCAATATATTTCTTTTACTTCATGCTTTAGTAATCCCAGAACATCCATCTTAGCATTCACATCTTTGCTATGATAACTACTACATGTGTTTTTGGACTAGGCAATACCTTTTCATTTCACTCACTCTTTATCAAGATGATCTTCTGATTGACTAAAAGATCAAAGATATCTAAAAAACTCCATAATTAACATTTTGAATATCCAAATAACACATATTAAGGAAGCTTTTCCTCCATTTCTAGGACATCTTAATTTTATTTTATTTTTATTAATTTTCTCAACCAAGTTATCAAAGACAAAGAA
The DNA here is from genome assembly GCA_024364735.1 of Boesenbergia rotunda. NCBI lineage: Eukaryota > Viridiplantae > Streptophyta > Magnoliopsida > Zingiberales > Zingiberaceae > Boesenbergia > Boesenbergia rotunda. The sequence goes on from JAGFNQ010004051.1 coordinate 239,396, forward strand.
CATGTTAGTTTAAATTTTGAAGCCCTGAAGAAGGCCAAGATGCACAAAATGAAACTGAATTACTTAACAACTTCATTTCACAGAAATAGAACTGCTCATCTTAATCCAAAAGGCTGAGAAAGAGTATCCATTTTTAGATAATCATTACAATGTTAGCCACCATAAAGACCAGTCATGCTAATATTCACAATTTCCAGTTAAGAAATTAATCTCACTCACAAAAGTATCCGAAAACTAAGATTGTATATCCCAATTCAAGTAAAAGCTTTATGAAAACACTTTATCTCACTCAACTTTAACCTCTATGAACCAGAACAAACTCCAATGCTTTTCATAATTAATTAGACAACCAGTCGAGATAAATTTTACAGTAGAGAATGATATATCAGTTGGCAGTTCATATATATATAGTCATACGGACATACTTGATCTGTACAGAAACATATCTATAGAAAGACAGTTAAATGGAAAAGCCCAGACGATTATCTCTTGCTGTGTGGCACCAAAAAGTAATCATAAACGAGCAACTGTGTTTTCTACAACCTTTTAAACAATTTCTTAGGGTCGCGATCTGAGAACTGTGAAACAAGGGCAGGAGAAACTGTTTGCTCGCTAAAGCCATCCAACTTTTAAGCAAAAAAAAGGGGGAAATTCGAAAAATAAAAAATTGGGAGGCAAGGACAGGTAGAAAGAACCTTTCCGTGGATGATGAGCCAACAATCTTTGGCGACGTTGTGCTTGGCGACCTCGTCGAAGTGATACACCTTGGAATCGGCCATTTCCTCGACCGGAGATGAGGAAGCGACGCGCATCTGCGAACCAAACAACAATCTTTAAAGCAGAAGAAAAAAGGGAAGAAAAAAGCGAGAGAAAGAGAAGAAAAAAAGCGAGGAGGATCTTCTCGAAGCGATGAATTTGGTCGGTTGTTCACACCTAGCAACCACCGCACCCCGATTTCGATCTGCGCCGCGCGGCACTTCGCCGCCGCCGCCGCTATTTATCGACTTCCGTGAGCCCAAACTGTCCACTCCGCCAGCTATGCATGCGCCGAACACGGATAATAAAAAAAATTAATTAATCAGATTTTTTAAACCTTGAATCATCGTCTACTAATTTCAGAATAAAAATATTTTCGACCGACAATCTAAAAATTTAAGAGGGCGTTTAATTTGTTTTATTTTTCATTTTTATATTTCAGAAAATTATAGAGGGTGTTTAATTTATTTCATTTTCCATTTTTATTTTTTAGAAAATCATATTTTCTCATTTTTTGAAAAATGACTTTATTTCATTCTCCAGTTTTCCAGAAAACGTTATGTTTTTTCTGGAAAACAAAGCTGAAAAATAAAAACCAAATATGTTTTCCAGAAAATCACATTTTCTATATAAAATGAAAATGAAAAGCAGACTGAAAAATATAAACCAAACGCACCCGTATTTTCTCGTTTTCTGGAAAATGACTTTATTTCATTCTCCAGATTTCCAGAAAACGCTATATTTTTTTCTAGAAAACAAAGCTGGAAAATACAAACCAAACATGTTTTCCAGAAAATCACATTTTCTAATAAAAAAATGAAAATAGAAAACAGATTGAAAAATACAAACTAAACGCCCCTAAGATCTTCAGATTCGTGTCTCATTTAAAAAAAATATATAAAATATATCGTAATTAAGAATCGAATCGTAAATATTTAAAATGATAATTAATTATCCTCCCGTTTAATTGTAGGCCGGGAACACTAAGGGATAAAAAAAAAAAAAGGCCAACGGAAAATGGATCATTTATAGTCGCTATTAACCGTCCAACTACCAGCTTTGTGATTGGTCAAGTTTTGATATATTTCAGCAAGATCTATTCTACGAGCCCGCACAACATTGTTTCCAAATTTAACACGTAACCTTAAAAAAAAAGTATTAAAGACAACATTTTTAATACTTAATAACTCACCTCCATGTGTTTTAAGTAGGATCCTTCGCAGGGCCGTCTTTAGGGGAGACAGCATAGGCAATTATCTAAGGCCTTTTTATTTTAAGAGCCTTCATATTATTAAAGTTACATATTAAATTAGATAATAAATTAACTTTTTAAATATATAATGGTTAGAACTGTCCTGAATTAGAATCTAAAATACCAAAAATTTATTATATGTAAATAGTTTTTCTCTTTTTCTCGTCTAATCATTTTTCCTCTAAAAATCAGCCTAGAGCCTCCAATGAACTTTTAATTTTCTGGAGACGACCCTGATCTTTCGTCTCCGTGTCCCACAGTCATCGACGATGACAAATAATTTATTTGATCGTCGATCGAATATTATCAGCGACCTTCGATCGTCATCCCTAATAAAATGATACCCTGAGAAAATGATGAATCAGTTGGGATCATCGTACTCCTAAAGTATAATTTAGTTCGGAACGATGGCTAATCGCCGATGAAATCCGATCGACGATCGGATGAATCGTCGACCAACGTCTGCGATTGTGAAATACGAGGACAATTCCTCCATTTTTCCATATGAAGGAACTCCTTGCTACTCCAATTGAAAATTTCCATAACATTGCTAAATTCAGCTGCCAAATGCTGATGTTATACAAGCTGCGAAAATATGGCCATGGGCGATTCTATATTACATTAGAACAGCCAATCCAGCAAACAAATAGCAGTTAGTGTGTAACACGATTGACTCTACGTAATAATTTAAAGCAAAGAGAGAAGTATAATATAATTATCATTATCGTAATTCGATCCCTAACTACGACGTATTTTATAAAAAAAAATTTCTAAATGGGACGCGAACTCTAGGACGTTGGACTTCTAAATCGCCCACCACAAATATTTCCCAATTTAAATTACCGATAAAAATTTTTCATAAACCTGAACCAATTATCTCAAATTTATCAACTATCTAGTCTGCCATCTATCTCAAATTTATCAACTATCTAGTCTGCCATCTATTACACACCAATAAAATTCACGGGGCGATGATGCAGCGGTAGGGCGACTAGTCGCTATCGGAGACATTCACGGTTCGATCCCAGTTACGATTTATTTGTAAAAATTTTTCCTCCAAATGGAATGTGAACCCTGAGACGCTGGACTTCTAGACCGTCCACTGCAAGCGCTTCTTGATTTACCCTGACGGCCGGTGAAAAATTTCCATGAGATCGAATTGATCACCCGAAGTTAAAAAAACTTCGTTAATCATTTTTTATTACACACCAATAAAATTCCAATATATAACGGGAAAGAGATAAGTCAGTTCACAACACTGCACAGGTTCCATAGAGCAGCTCAGATGGAAATAGAAGCGAGATGAAATCATTCACTGAGTTTTGCAAAAAGCAATTGTAAATGTGAGGAGAAAAACTGTACTTAGATCATCCAGATGATTAGTACTAATTTAAGTATTTGACAAAAATAATATATATATATATATATATATATATAATATATATATATATATATATATATAAAAGACGTACTTAGGAATAAGTTTCTTGGAGAAACACAAGTACCATCAAATGAAATGTCGTTTCGTACTGAACTACACGAGCGGATTTTAAGGTTTCGTCAGCACATCAAAACTGGCACCATAAGCTTCATGATTTCGTGCGTCGTCACACGAGGGCACAATCCTTCGCAGGATGCCTCCGGCACCGGTGCAAGAGTCGCAAGCATCCCGGAGGCGCCTCTGACCATCTCGCAAAAACACCAAGACGCGCAGTCGTGGCATCGCAGGTGGCGTCGGAGGACTCCTTTGACTCCATCGAAAATGTCGTCAGAAGCTTCTAGCGTCGCCAGAAGCGCCAACGGATGGTGCCGAAGCCGTCGGATGTCTCGCTGACACCTCCGCCCCGTGCGCTAGGGCTTTGTTGCGGGTGTGGCAATAAAATTAAATGAAAAACATTTTCTCAGTTAAATATTTTATCCTTATAAAATATATTAAAAAATTTAAAATTAAATAAATTTTATTAATTAATATTTTGAAAAGTATTGTTCTATTTTAAATATTATTTAAAAATTTCAAAAAAAATAAAAAATTTTAATAAATCAAATTTATATTGTCATATTTTTTTTAATTTTTATAGTTTTAGTATTTAATTAATATTCTGAAATATTATAATTTTAAATATATATTATTTAAATAAATAAATAAATAAATACTTTACATAATTATTATATACAGGTGGCATTTTGTATTAATTTATATATTTATTATAGATAATATTTTTTTATTTAGAATCAATTTGAGAACTTAACATAATAAATCAATTTAAGAAATTAACATAATTAATTTATTATATAATTTTTTATTACTTAACACTATTAAATTGCTCAACAATTAAAAACTTATATAAAACCAATATACAACTTATTTTTAAATTATACGCAATAAACATATAGAGTAATGATAGGGAGAGTGAATTTGGGAGAGTGAATAACGTGACAGTTATTGTATACACGTCCGATCGCCGATCGGACACCACCGGCGGCCTCTGATCACCGTCCCGAATCAAACTATGTCCTAAGAAGATCGATGAACTCATCAGGAATCGCCGCAATTATGATCTCGTCGCATTCACCGTCAATCCGGCGAGATCTCAATTACCGACGACCCTGCCGGGTTTACCATCCCCCAAGACATAGTTTGATTCGGGACGGCAATCAGAGGTCATTGGTGGTGTCCGATCGGCGATCGAACATGTACACATTAGCTCCACGTCATTAACTCTCCCATTCACTCTCCCAAATTCACTCTCTCAATCATTACTCAAACATATATATCTAATAATTACTATATATAAATAAAAAAATATCGAACCCGTATCGGCACGATACAACACCAAAACCGTATCATTTCGATCTGGGACCGAACTCGACAGGGATCGAAATTTTAAACTATGAGTACCATCACTATCAGTCAACTAAACAATATAAGTATGCATTCTTATCATGTTCAGTCTCCAAAAGCAAAATAAATATGAACCTCACAACATATTCAAGCATGTTGTAGCAAATAACATAGAAGATAGTATTAGCTGACAGAGATAATTTCTATTCTCTTAGACTCCCATCTTGTTGAAAACTCCACTGGTTGTTCCAAGAAAAGAAAGTGAATAGCTCATGGAAGTTCCAAATTGTACCATTAGAAGAAACTGAACATATGAAAGTTGAAGGTCAAATAGATATAACTTGTTAGCATTTGACACTCCTTAGAAATCCCAAGGAGATCCATTTGAGTGACAATTATCAAAAATGATATTCTACAGTTCATCATAAGATTAAGATTATTTATAACAAGAAGAGAAAATTGTGAAACTGTTTGTTTCCCAACTAAAGCAAGCATTCCCACCATGGTACCATTTGGACAAAGAAAACACAACCAAACTAAGGAAAGGAGTAGGCATTTGTTGCCCCCCAAAAGTAACTTTTCATTTTAGTAGTAAAACAATGTTCTAAGGTCAGAACTACAAGCATTTTGGTACTCTGTGAGAAATTGACATCAACATAAGATAACAAGATAAGGTTCTTTTAAAAAAGCATATCCAAATTGATTGAGGTCAACCCACAGTACAGTGCATATGCAAACTGGAGAAGCATAAATCTATGTATTTAATGAACAGCAATTGTTCTTCCTCAATGCCTTCCTTATTGTAGGTCTGAAACAAAGATTTAAGGTTAGAACTAACAATATGTTGAACAATGTGGTATTCAAGAAGGTTTTATTTCGTATGAGGTATTCAAGAGCATGTGCTGGGAGACATGCCAATGCATCATAAAAGACATTAAAAGTGTTTATTAGTAAAACTGCTTAAATATGAAAAGTATGCTAATCAATCTATCTTAAAAACAACTCCATAAAAAATACATATTAACCAACACATCATATAATGATATGCATTAATCAACAATGGAAAACATATCATATAGTTCAAATGTTTATAACTGAACACATGCAATCACAAGCTACCATATAAACAGAAACAATTCACACGTATGCATTTTACATTCAACTAATCCTCCAAGGAGATGAAAAACAAATCATAAAAGCTCTTATTATCTAAGAAGGTATTAGGGAAAATAATAATTGAACCTTTTGTTTAATTGGGTTCCATCTAAATTCTAACCTGGTTCAAATGATGCACATATATATACAACCACAAAGACGATATAAGTAGCCATATAGGTACATGAAAGTATTAACAGGAAGATCATGCTTGACATAAAAGGTACATGAAAACACAAAAAAGAATGCCCAAAAGGAAATATAATATGAAAATAATAGGAATGAAAAACATTCTGAATGATACCACCTAAATACAAATTGTAAGCAGTTAAACTTCCATTTCATTATACCAAAAATTGAAAGCATGCAGAACAATTCGGCGACAAGCTTCTTCTTCATTGATGTAGAACACTAAGGCTTTGCGCAATTCATCCTTAGACAGTTCAAAAATTCAAAATGCAAGCAGATCCTATACGAATTTGATTGGTTTGTGGACGTTATTACAACAAATCTTTCAGAAATTCCGTTTTTACCTTACATGTTAAGGTCTCAAACTGGCAAAAATAGCACAAGTACCATCAATATATCAGACTCCAATAACTAAGGATGACAGGGAGGAAGAGACCGAACCCTAGATGGGGACGTATCTCTTTAAGGCCTGCTTTCCGGCGACAGCAGCTCCAACCATTAGGCCTCCGATGGCACCAGCTATAGCCGCCGAGCGGGGGCCATTCGCGGCCTTGAATAGGGCCCCAGTACCAAGCCCAGCGACGACGCTGTTCACCCAATCGTCGGTGTCCCTCACCGCCACCATCCCGCTCTCCAGCCCGGCGTACATGAGGCCGATGACACCGACGCGGTTGCCGATCCGGCGGCCATCCTGACCACAGGAGTTCAGGATACGGTTGATCCGGATCTTAGTGGTGTCTCCGGGCTCGGAGGAGAGGAAGGCGCGGCGGAGGCCGACGGAGGCGCCGGCGGTAGAGCCAGCGAGGTATCCGATGCCCGTGTAATAGGTGAGGTTTTCGCCCCAGGATCGGCGCTGCGTGCGGGCCTCTTCCTCGAACAGAAACTCCGGCGAGGTCGGGAGGTCGTATAGGGTGCGGTATGGGATCTGCAGGTCCTGGTAGGGATTATAAAGACGCCGCCCGCTGGATTCTCGGCGCCGATCCGCGTCGTCCCCGCCGAAGGCACTCGGATCGGCCATCTGAGCTCTTGGTATTCCTAGGGTTCCGGCGAATCTGGAGGCGGAGGAGAGACTTCTCGAGAACCGGCCGCCGCTTCTAAAAGGGCGTCTGGTCATACGAGCCGGGCCTCTTATAGAAAGCCGAATCCGAATAGGCTACGGTTTTACGTTTTAGTCCTCAGCACTTATTTCATTTTACCATTTCTTCTTCTCAACAAGTGTCGATTTAAAATATTATATAAAATGTCAATCCGAATTCAATCGAGAAAATTCTAAATTCGAATTCCAAATTTGAATAATCTAATCAACCCAAATAACCCACCTGACAAAAATTTTTTATTATTAATTTTTTAATAATTTTTAAATTTTATCTTTATCATTGTTATATTAAATTAAAAATATTTTAATTTTTAAAAAATATTTAATTTAACCTAATGACAGGGAGCCGACGACCGAAGCCCCGGTGAACGGCAGTCGTAACTATAACGGTCCTAAGGTAGCGAAATTCCTTGTCGGGTAAGTTCCGACCCGCACGAAAGGTGTAACGATCTGGGCACTGTCTCGGAGAGAGGCTCGGTGAAATAGACATGTCTATGAAGATGCGGACTACCCGCACTTGGACAGAAAGACCCTATGAAGCTTTATTGTTCCTTGTAATTGGCTTGGGCTTTTCCTGCGCAGCTTAGGTGGAAGGCGAAGAAGGCCTCCTTCTGGGGGGCCCGAGCCATCAGTGAGATACCACTCTAGAATTTAATCTGAAACTAAACCAATTCAAAAACTCTCAATGAATCCAATCGGTACTCAAAATCTTTCGATCCTAATTTAATATTTTTCGGATCTACTTGTATCCTTTGGTTAAGTGAGGTCTATTTTTTGACACCCAAAAAATAAAAGGGGTTCGACTATAAATTAAATAAACGGAAGTAAGATGGTTTTTTTAAATGTAGTAAGTAAACTAAGAAAAAAAGGTGCATTAGTATATCGGTAAATTGTAGAAAATTTTCCAATCTTAAATTGATCTTTGCATACACTCCCTATTTGATAAATTCTTTGCATTAACTCCCTGATAGATTGAGTATAAAAGAGTGAAAATTGAGTATACATTGTAAAGATTTAAGTATAAATTATTTGAAATTGAGTACTAATTTAAGAATTTTGAGTATACAATTTCTTGATGTGATGGATGCAACCTTACATACTCAAATTTCTAACTTTTATACTTAACTTTCTTCAAATAATACTCACAAAACTGTCTTGTCAATCCTATCAGGGATTGCATGTAAATAAAATTTCGAATGGGGACTGCATGCAAAGGTGAGTTTGAGATTGGGGAGTTTAAGAAAATTTTCCCTTATTATATATTTTTATTTTATATAATTAATTTTAAAAATAAAAGCCTAAATTAATTTTATATTTTTAAAAAGGCATTAATAAAAATTTGAATTTAAAAATTATTAAATATTGTTGTGATTAATGGATTGCTACAGTGAGCTCTATTATATATATGGGCAAGCACAAGCACTCGCAGTGAAGTGCCGTAGAGCTGTGGAGGCAGCGGATTCCAGATCGATAGGGCGAAATCTCTCCGCTGGTAAGAAGAAATACTCACCTGTGATAGTTAATCTGCCTTTGTTTATCTTTTAGGTCGAAGTTTGTAGGGTTTTTGCCTCGGATCCTGATGGAAAAATTGGTTCTTGGGGCGTTTTTGTTGGAAGAGCCCTTTAGGTTTTGATAGGCGGTAGTGTTCTTTATGCTCACTGTTGGATCGCTTGTTCATATGACCAGTAATTTTGATCCCGTTTGGCGGAAAGGTGGCTCTTTAGGCTTTTTTTATAAGCTACATTCCGATGGAGTATTTGGCGTGCAATGCATTGGCATTGAAGAGGTGTTTCCCCTTTCCCAATCTTTCTCCAGTTATGCGAGAAGATATGTAGTATGAGATGCTTCTCTTGTGCAATTGAGTATTATTATGATTTTATTTTAAACTAAATTTCAAAATGGTGTTTTTGTTGGGGTTGCAAGGTTGCAAACATAGTCCCACATCGAAAACGCATGGGAAAAATCATAAGCTTATAAGGAAAAAAGATATCTCTATTAACATAAGGCCTTTTAGGAGAGCCTAAGAGAAAAACCATGAGGGTTTATGACCAAAGTGGATAATATTATACCATTGTGGAGATATCTAAATTCTTTTCGGTCTTAACAATTTGTATGAGAGTCAGGTCGCACTTCACCGAACTAACCGCTAGAGGAAGCACGAGCTAAAGCCATGATCCAGATCTAATCATGTCGGTTAATCCTTGAATAAAGGATGTGTGTGCTCCCGTATCTTGATCAAGAGGACCAAACACTAGATAGAGAAGTCCTAGTCGCAGCTAGGCGTGAAGTCCTAGTAGGTCGGGTGGACCGAGGGGCAGAAAGTCCTGGTGGGTTGAAGATCGGACATCAAATGGAAAGGGTTTCCACATGAGTGGGGTTTGTGGTCCTTTGTTTGAGGAGGAGAAGCTAGGCGGTGAAGTCCTAGTAGGTCGGATGGACCGAGGGGCAGAAAGTCTTGGTGGGTTGAAGATCGGACATCAAATGGAAAGGGTTTCCGCATGAGTGGGGTTTGTGGTCCTTTGTTTGAGGAGGAGATTGTTGGGGTTGCAAGGTTGCAAACATAGTCCCACATCGAAAACACATAGGAAAGATCATAGACTGTGGATAATATCATACCATTGTTGTTACGAGATTAGAACGGAAAAACGGCAACAAGAACAATAGAGAACACACCAGATTTACGTGGAAAACCCTTGACAGGAAAAAACCACGGGCAGAGGAGGAAAAATCACTAAGAACGACGGAATACAAAGTCTACAACTCTTATACCATAATAAAGTAAAGAGAAGTAGAGAAAAAAGAGAGAGAGAGAAGTAGAGAAAAAAGAGAGTAGAGAAAAGAAAGAAGAGATAACTAAATAACTTTCTTGATTGATTAATTCAACTTGTCTATGAGATACACAATTTATAGGGACCTTAGAATACTTAGTCAAATAAAAAATTAATAACAAAACTGTTAATTAACAGATTTATAAAGAATCTGTTAATTAACATATTAATAAGAAAATATCTAATAAATATTAACGGATTAAACAGAATTCGGGTCACCAAATTCTAACAATCTCCACCTTGATGCGAATTCCACAAATCTTCAAATGAACATTCTCCACCTTTTTCACAAAAGTCCCACAGGCAAATCTCAGCATCTAACATCAACCAAGTTCAAGTAATGCTTTGTCCTCTCATGAAACATCTGATCTTTCGTGAGGAAAATAACACTCTGACTATCACAAAAGACTGTAGTAATCTGTAAGTCTTCGCTAAGCTCACTGAAGAGTCCTTTCGGCCAAATAGCTTCCTTACAAGCTTTCCGTAAGTGATCTTCTTTTATCCATATCACCTTGTGACGGCAACATCACCTATTACTGTGGATCCCTGCAGAACATATAAACTGGCGGTTCTCCTTAGTCCCTTCATCACAACAAGAGACTCTTTACTGACCTTCACAGCTCCACCTTCACCAGTGTACTTGTATCCTTTAGAATCAAGAACACTCAAAGAGATCATATTTCTCTTCAAATCAGGAACGTGCCTCACATTACCAAGTGTCCGAATGACACCATCAAACATCTTAATTTTGACCGTACCAATACCAGCAATTCTGCAAGATGTATTATTGCCCATCAAAACGGCACCAATCGAAACCGTTTCATATGTTGAAAACCAGTCCCGATTGGGACACATATGAAACGTACAACCAGAATCAAGAATCCATTCCTCACTCTTCTTCAAATCAGCATCAGAGGCAACGAGAAGTTCACCATCACTGTAATTTTCGGCAACATCAGCCTTACCAGACTTCTCTGATTGTTTTTCCTTCGAATTTTCACCTGCCCTTTTATTCTTATTCTGCAGCTTATAACATTCAGATTTGATATGACCCTTCTTCTTGCAATAATTACATATCTTATCGCTATTTCTGGATTTCGATCTGCCCCTGATATTACCATCAGAGTCTTCCTTCTGAGTCTTTCCTCGAATAATAAGACCCTCACCCTGAGCCTCGGATTCTTCGACAAGCTTCTGCCATGCAATGAGAATACAAACGTTGTTTCAGACCCAGTTTGCTCGTAAGACTTTTTCTCATGCACAACTGTTCCAGTTTTAGCCATAGTGTAGCAGCAGATTTCTTCTTCAAAACATCTTGTAAAATCTCATTCGATAGGTGAAGGTAGATCTGAGATAGAGCTTTTCGATCCTTACGTTCTTTTCCTCCTTTGTCCATGTCGAGGGCATGTTGTCTATCCCGAACAGTGCGTCGTCCAAGTCCATATGCACTAGCACCGCTCGCATCTTAACATGCCACAGCGTAAATCTGGTGTTGCGATCCAAAAGCGGAATATCATACTTCATGCTTACCGTAGTCATTAATCCCGTTTGAAATTTTCAAAACCAACCTTGCTCTGATACCACTTGTTACGAGATTAGAACGGAAAAACGGCAACAAGAACAATAGAGAACACACCAAATTTACGTGGAAAACCCTTGACAGGAAAAAACCACGGGCAGAGGAGGAAAAATCACTAAGAACGACGGAATACAAAGTCTACAACTCTTATACCATAATAAAGTAAAGAGAAGTAGAGAAAAAAGAGAGGTAGAGAAAAGAAATAAGAGATAACTAAATAACTTTCTTGATTGAATAATTCAACTTGTCTATAAGATACACAATTTATAGGGACCTTAGAATACTTAGTCAAATAAAAAATTAATAACAAAACTGTTAATTAACAGATTTATAAAGAATCTGTTAATTAACATATTAATAAGAAAATATCTAATAAATATTAACGGATTAAACAGAATTCGGTCACCAAATTCTAACAATTGTGAAGATATCTAAATTTCTTTTGGTCCTAATAATTTTCTTTCAGCAAAGAATTGAAGAATGGAATTCCGCATTGGATGCTCTTTATGACCAAGAGGCCAGAGCAAGGAATTCTAAACAGACAAAGAAATGCAGGTGCTAGAGACCTAGAGGGGGGAAATTATCATAACACAAGCAGGTAAAGAATATAACAAAAATCTTCAAACTTCTCTTAGTTTGATATTTCTCTGTAATTAACTCATAATCAGTGTTATAATCTTCATTGAAATTAGTGTTTACTTTTTTGTTCATGTTTCTCATTATTTGGCTAATGAAAATCTTTTAAGAAAGAAGTTAAAAGCCACCTAAAATAGAATGATTATATGAAATATGGAAGTTATTTGTATAATCCACTAATTTTCAACTCAAAACTCTAATATCATAAACTAATTACTTTTTGTTGCCATCTCATGAAAGCAACCTATTCTTGGTATGGTTTATAGTCTACAACCAAACTAACTTAACAATAAGGTAACTGTTAGTAGTTACCGATTTTATAGTCAGATTGATGCGTGCTGAGCTTTATAATAAAGCCAAGCCGCTGGAAAATATCCATGAAGTTGGCCCATTGAAAACTAAAGGATCGATCTTCATTCGATTTGGGGATTACATGGCTAATTTTTCTTATTTAATGTTTCAGTTAACGATACAACTTCTTTGGAATATTCCAGCAGTGAGTCAGATTCTTCAAGTGTATCATCTAATCAGGTTAACAATACAACATTTTTTTGAATCTTCCAGTACTGATTTGGATTCTTCAAATGAATCATCTGATCACATTAATAATACAACTTCTTCGGAATCTTCCAGTATTGAGTCTGATTCTTCACGTGTATCATTTGATCAGGTTGAAATTCTTCAAGTGTACCATCTGATCAGGTTACCGATACATCTTCTTCAAAATCTTCCGGTACTGAGTTTAATTCTTCAAGTGTATCATCCGATCAGGTACTGTGGATTATAGTTTATCTTTAATTGGATGTTGATCTGTGTATTCAAAACTGAAACATTCTTGCAATTGGCGATCCACAAGATTCGATGGTAGGCTCAACTGAAGATGATATTGATGAAGAAGATATGACTATGAGGTCTGTGTTTCCTAAATATCAATTTATTTTCAATAAGTCAGTACAATTTTGAATAGGCTATGAAAGCTGAGTCTAATAATTTCCTTCTGCAACTTTAGGAGTTGCAACATTTGTGTGAAGCTATGGGTACCGAAAGTGAAGGATTATCTGATGAACTTATCTCTTCCTTGCCAACTTCTACATACATAACCTGGCTATTTTGTTTTTGGGACAAAAATCATGAGTATGTATCCTGCTCTGTTTGCTTACATGGCACAAAGTTGTCCTATAACTTTGAAGTACGATATAATGCTTCTATAAAATTCTATGAGAAATGTATACTTGTAGGTAAAATAGCAACAAAACTGAACATCTTGGTTCTTATATATAGTATGATGGAATTTGCAACCTATTTTGTAAAAACTCAAAAAAAATATATATAGGAGGGAATGAAGACAGATAGATGAAAAGAGAGAAAATGGACAGATTAATTGAATTAATACTTCCTCTGCATACACAATCTAATTAATTGATGTCCGTCCTGTGATTAATTGCTGCCTACCATAGCCCTCTGCATTCAATTTTTGACCTGTCCAATATATATAAATAAATTTTGATAGAAATACAAATCGAATAAACATTCTGAAGTTTTACTTTGATGAAAGTCAATGATAAGAGGTGAAAACAGGCAAGTATTTTGTGTATGTCAGAATCTCCAAAGTTTAGATTTCAACTTCTTCCTTAAGTTTTGGTAACTGATGACGGATGGTACTTGTTGCACACAGATGTGTGATCTGTTGCACACCTTACAAGAACCGAGATCAGTTGATGAAGCTACCATGCCAGCATGAGTATCATAAACAATGTGTTGCTAAATGGTTAACAATGAATAAGGTAACTCTCTTTATCATTCTCTCTTATTTTGACATTACTCTTTTAGACCTATTCTGGAGTTATTTCTTTCATAATGCAAGAACTGAGATTTTCTAATAAGCTGATCAGATGGTTGATGGTCCTAAACCCAACATGAAACTTTGCCATTATGTCATTCTTTAGTATCAGTGGTTGATTCCTTATCTCTTATTCGGAACTCTGTGCTTGTAGTTTTTATCCAAGTATAAATAGATGGAATAACTTATTGATATTATTACAATTCTCTTTGAAACTCATCTGCACTGTTCCACATTCACTGAACAAATGCAGTGTAGCTCTTTCCTAAAGTTCTTCTACCACTTCTAAATGTCACAAACTCATAATTAACTTTCGTTCAAACTCACTTATGAACTCTCCCGTTCGGTTGCTTCTGTTACATCTTTACCTTTTTTTCCATTGTATCTGATCCTGTCGCCGAGCGTAGTGGAGCCGCAACCGGAATGACGGTGTAGGGATGAACGACGTGGATGCTGACGAGACGCCTTCGCACAGAATGGAAGCGTAGTGGGGGGTGTCCTCCGGCCGAATGGAAGTGGATGTCGCCTGGTGCAGGGGCGGCCGACTGGAGCAGAACCTGCTGAGGAAGATGACCGTTAGCAACCTAGCCGGGAGACGTCCCGGCAAGGCACTCCGACGGTCAAGTCAGTACTCCGAGGAACAGTAGAAATAAGGGAGCACTGGAAAAATAAGAGGTCTCGCGCGCGAGTGTGTATGCGAGTATGCGTACCTGAGAATGAGGAATGGAGTGGCTTATATAGCCGGGGAAAAGGACAGGCATGGCCTGTGTCAGGATCTTCTGACAGGGTCAGAAGATGTGGTATGGTGCTGTCGATATGAGTATGGCCTGTGTCAGGATCTTCTGACAGGGTCAGAAGATATGGCATGGTTGTGTCGACTGTAACCATCCTTCTTTGTCGTATACTATTCGTCTCATGTGAGGACAAAGACAGGTCTCGGTAAGGCGGCGCCTGTCAGAGAGTGTCAGCTAGTACGAGGAGTGACATCCTGTTACCTGCGGCTGGCGCAGGTATATTTTGTCTTTATCCCAGGAGGACTCCGAGAGAGAGCCCGAGTGGGCATCCGGACGGCTCGCCCGGATGGGTGTCAGGCACGAGCATGGACTGCCGGGCGGATGCACTCGGCTGAACGAGGCGGGTAAGCCTTGATGCGGCCGGGAGGATGCACCGGCTGAACGGGCGGGTAAGCCTTAATGTGGCAGGCCGGGCTTGACCGACCGGATGGACCACTATATTTATTCTACCCGGCTGCCTTAAGCCCGACCAGCCGGTGAAGGTTTTGGGCCCGGCCAGAATGTTTGTTGAGTCGGTTACTGGTATAATGACGTGGACCCTGAAGCAGGCCAGGTCGTTCGCCACGTTGGCTACCCATATCGTGCAAAATATAGGACAGGATCAATAGCCTTCCCCTCGAGTCTAGTCGAAGGAGGCGATCAGTCCGACTGACTGGACTACAAGTGTGTGCAAAAACTCTGCGGCCGGGCGCTTTCTGCCTTTTCAATATCCGGCCGGCTTACCACGATGCTCAACAGCTGGTGCTGAGTATGTTTGCTTTGTCTGTGCGGAATAAGCTTGTAAACTGAGAGGGGCGTGGGCCGCCACGCACCCGACTCTGTTAACAAGGTCGCCCGGCTAGACGAAGCATGATAGAGGAACGTGGGCCGCCTCGCGTACCCCATTAGTTATCAACCGGATGAAGATGTCCGGGCGGCTGGCGATTCTGACAGGAGGAACGTGGGCCGCCACGTCCTTGTGAACTGTTAGTGCGTCCGACCGGACGAATGTTGTTAGACGCTGAGAGGGATGTTGAACACGTTTGGGCGGGAAAATGTTCGCCTTGAGTTGCAAGAAAAGTGGAGTGTCACGCGTCTCAAGACGATTTTCTCGGGATAGCCCGAGTCATGCAATTAATGGAGACGGGACATTCTAAGTTGCATGGGGCGATGTGATACGCCCGATGCGACCGGCGCCATAACGGCATCACCTCAGCTTTAATGATCTGGGCCACGTGGTGTTCGCCGGTTGGCCGACCAGGATGCGATTTATCCCATGATTACGAATTTTTAATGGCCATTAATGCGCGTAATTCTTTCTGCCACGCGGCAGCTTCCGACTGGCCGACACGGCGACGCGCCCTGCCGCCGCATCAGGCGACGTCAGCGGATGTGGCACGCCTTTTCGAGGCTGATCGTGGGACGACTCTTCGGCATTGGGTGAGGCGATCGCCGTACACGTGGATCGCCATCCGACGGTCGCCTTTCTTTCGGCCTAGCTATAAATAGGTCTCCGCGTTCGCCGAAACCCTTATTTGCTCTTCACTGTTCTCTCTAACTCAGTGCTTCTCACTTCTCGCCGCCGTCTTCGCGCGTCGCCGCCGGTCTCGTGCTTCTCCGTCGGTTAATCTTTTCCGCCACCCCTACGGTCAGATTCTCCCTTTTCTTCCCTTTCTTTCTGTTCCATGGCTACCCCTACGTGGTATACCTCTGTCGAGTCTTCCCTTCACGACGAGACCACCTCCGACCTCCGACTAGCCTACGACATCCCCGCGAACTACCGCATTGCCGTTCCGACAAAGGATGACCGACCGCACCAGCCTCCGGCTGGCTTCTTTGTGTTTTTCCGGGATCAACACATGTCTGGTCTGCGCTATCCTCTTCATCCCTTTATTGTAGACTTCTGCAACTTCTTCCACATTCCTATCTTCCAGCTTTCTCCCAACGCTATTCGTATATTGTGCAACCTAATTGTTCTTTTCACCCTTTACCGAGTCCCCCTCCGACCGGAGGTTCTGTATTTCTTTTATTACCCGAAGAAACAGGAGGCCGGGAATTTCTTCCTCCAAGCCCGGGCCAAACTATCTATAGTGGAGAATATTCCTTCCTCAAATAAGGGCTGGAAAACCCACTTCTTTTTCATAGGCCCTCCGACCAGCCCTGGGTTCCCGATCGGATGGGTCGAAGACATACCCCCTATAGCTCCCTTAAGAAACTTTAAAACTGACCCCTTGTTCATAAGGGCCGCTTCTCTAATCGGTGGTCGTCACTTCGACGGCATGAAACTTCTCACCGACGCCGTTCTGTACATATTTGGGCTAAGCCGAGTGCCTGCCGCCCTGCCCTACGCCTTCTGTAAGTTATTTTTTCACGTACTCCTTTTTCCCTAACTCAAAATCTCTTGCTTTTGCAGCCAAAATGATGTGGGAAGCGTCCCTTGATGAGGCCATGGGTCTGGCGGACGCAGAAATCAACGCTCGGGCGGCCGAACAGCTTCGTCTGCGCCAGGCCGGTCCGCCCGACCAACATACGATTCCTGAGAGCGCGGAGCCAGCTCCTCAGGCTCCTTCTGCCGAACCAGCGCCGACTGGTTCTAGGGAGCCGGTCGGCTCTTCGAAACCTCCTGCCCCCGCAAAATCCGCCGGTAAGAAGAAGGTTCGATTTTCCTTGGAGAAGTCCCAGCCTTCTAAGCGGAAGGCTAGCGCTTCTATCCGCATTGAGGAGCCGACGGAGGTGGACACATCCTCTTCCGATTCCCCAGACCCGGAACCCTTGCGAAAGCGCCCGAGGAATCCTGCGTCTGGCTCTGGTGCTCAGCCTGCAGAAGCCGCTGCCAGCCCTGCTAGCACTAGCCGACCTGCAGACGCGCCGGGTTCGTCACGCTCGGGGGACAACCTTCCCGGCCGCCTTGCTTTGGCGTGTATCTCCCCTCGCTCGACCCTGCGGCCGCTCGGGGAGCCGAGCAGCGACTTACCCTTTATGGGGAATTGGCAGAATGCTGGGAGCAGGGTATGAAGGAGGGGACTTCCAAACCCCCAGTCCGCCTGGCCGACCAATTTATGCAGGATGCTACGAATGTAAGTCCGATGCTTTAGTGCTTAGCTAACTTGCTTTTTTCCTAATAATTCTTATTGTAGTTTTGGGCCACCTGCTCGAGCGTCGCCCATACCTTGGTTATTAACACCAGGGGACGCCGAATGGCCGAGCGGCGGCTCGAGGAATCGGAGCTCCGTCAGTCGCATGCGAACCTGCCGGTCGGGGAGGAGGGAACCGCTATTCTCCGCTCGGAAATACTGGAGCTTAAGGAGAAACTCCGTTCGGCCGAGGCGCGACTGACGGATGAAGTCACCCGAGCGGACGCAGCCGAGCGGGCGTTTGCCCGGTCTTCCTCCTTACACGAGACCCTTGAGCAAGAGAGGAAGAAGGCTCTGGATAAGCAGCGCCGTACCCGATCGGACCTCGCCAAGAAGACTGCCGAGGTCCAAACCATGAAGGCGGAGCTAGACAAACTGGTGAAGGCTTCTGAGGAGCTCCGGGAGACCTTGAATGATAAAGAGCAGGAGCTGGCAACTCGGGAGTCAGACTTACAGGCCAAGGAGAAGGCTTTAGACTCCCGAGAAGACGAGCTCCGCTTATCTGAAGGACTACTGGCTTCTCAAGCGGTTGCCCTGGAAGATAAGGACAAGGAGTTAGCCAGCCTCCGGGCGGAAATTGAAAGCCTGAAGCTGCACCAAGAAGGCGAACCCGCCCGGATGGACGCACACCGCCTGGCCTACATTAACTCCAAAGAGTTCTGCGATAAGCTGGGCAAGCGGACGTCGAGCATGTTCCAGATGGGCATTAACAGCGCAATTCTGCAGCTCCAAGAGGGCGGCTATCTGCCTGCTGACATTCCTGCCAACGCTGTAATAGTGTCCCGGGTCAAGGAGCTACTCCCCAAGGACTTCTTCCAGCCTTTTACCTAATTTGCATCGTGTAATCTTTAGCCGCCGGTTGGGGCTCTTTTTTGGTAATGCTGCCGAGTAACCATCAATGCAAAAGCCTTACCTTTTAACATGTTATTTTACACAATGCTTCAGTAAACGTTGCTGATTGATTTCAGTTGTCAGGCTAGGTAACGTATTGGGGATCTGAATGAAACTCTTCTTTCTCGCTCCCACTTTGTTTTAGGTGTTTTCGACCAACACCCTTGGTTCTAGAATAGGCCATTTACTTTAGGAGGCTCAATGCCTTAGGAAATGGTCCAGTATATAGTCAGCTGGTGGATTGGTCCGACTGAGGGGTATGGGTCGCCACACGCCCGGTCGGGGAACCGAGCCAAGTTAGGAAAACGGCTAAGTATAAGGTAGACGGCTGGCTGGTCCGACTAAGGGGTGTGGCCCGCCACTCGCCCGGTCGGGGAACCAAACCAGTAATAAATATGTTAGGCTTCTCAAGCCTCTGGATGGACCAATCTTCCACGTGGGCTGCCACGCTTCCAACCGGGAGCCAATCCAGGCTTCCGAGTGGGCTGACTCGTAGAGTCAGTCGCCGACTCAGGCTTCCAAAGGGGACCGGCCTTCTGCCTGGGTCGCCACGCTTCCGGTCGGGCACCGCCTTTAGGCTTCCGGATGGACCGATCTTCCACGTGGGCCGCCACGCTTCCGACCGGGAGCCAATCCAGGCTTCCGAGTGGGCTGACTCGTAGAGTCAGTCGCCGACTCAGGCTTCCAAAGGGGACCGGCCTTCTGCGTGGGTCGCCACGCTTCCGGTCGGGCACCGCCTTTAGGCTTCCGGATGGACCGATCTTCCACGTGGGCCGCCACGCTTCCGACCGGGAGCCAATCCAGGCTTCCGAGTGGGCTGACTCGTAGAGTCAGTCGCCGACTCAGGCTTCCAAAGGGGACCGCCTTCTGCGTGGGTCGCCACGCTTCCGGTCGGGCACCGCCTTTAGGCTTCCGGATGGACCGATCTTCCACGTGGGCCGCCACGCTTCCGACCGGGAGCCAATCCAGGCTTCCGAGTGGGCTGACGCGAAGAGTCAGTCGCCGACTCAGGCTTCCAAAGGGGACCAGCCTTCGGCGTGGGTCGCCACGCTTCCGGTCGGGAACCGCCTTTAGGCTTCCGGATGGCCAATCTTCACGTGGGCGCCACGCTTCCGACCGGGACCATCCAGGCTTCCGAGTGGGCTGACGCGAAGAGTCAGTCGCCGACTCAGGCTTCCAAAGGGGACCAGCCTTCGCGTGGGTCGCCACGCTTCCGGTCGGGACCGCCTTTAGGCTTCCGGATGGCCATCTTCACGTGGGCGCCACGCTTCCGACCGGGACCATCCAGGCTTCCGAGTGGGCTGACGCGAAGAGTCAGTCGCCGACTCAGGCTTCCAAGGGGACCGCCTTCGGCGTGGGTCGCCACGCTTCCGGTCGGGACCGCCTTTAGGCTTCCGGATGGCCATCTTCACGTGGGCGCCACGCTTCCGACCGGGACCATCCAGGCTTCCGAGTGGGCTGACGCGAAGAGTCAGTCGCCGACTCAGGCTTCCAAAGGGGACCAGCCTTCGGCGTGGGTCGCCACGCTTCCGGTCGGGAACCGCCTTTAGGCTTCCGGATGGCCAATCTTCCACGTGGGCGCCACGCTTCCGACCGGGAACCAGTCCAGGCTTCCGAGTGGGCTGACGCGAAGAGTCAGTCGCCGACTCAGGCTTCCAAAGGGGACCAGCCTTCGGCGTGGGTCGCCACGCTTCCGGTCGGGAACCGCCTTTAGGCTTCCGGATGGGCCATCTTTCACGTGGGACGCCACGCTTCCGACCGGGACCAGTCCAGGCTTCCGAGTGGGCTGACGCGAAGAGTCAGTCGCCGACTCAGGCTTCCAAAGGGGACCAGCCTTCGCGTGGGTCGCCACGCTTCCGGTCGGGAACCGCCTTTAGGCTTCCGGATGGCCATCTTCACGTGGGCGCCACGCTTCCGACCGGGACCATCCAGGCTTCCGAGTGGGCTGACGCGAAGAGTCAGTCGCCGACTCAGGCTTCCAAAGGGGACCAGCCTTCGGCGTGGGTCGCCACGCTTCCGGTCGGGAACCGCCTTTAGGCTTCCGGATGGCCATCTTCACGTGGGCGCCACGCTTCCGACCGGGACCAGTCCAGGCTTCCGAGTGGGCTGACGCGAAGAGTCAGTCGCCGACTCAGGCTTCCAAAGGGGACCAGCCTTCGGCGTGGGTCGCCACGCTTCCGGTCGGGAACCGCCTTTAGGCTTCCGGATGGGCCATCTTCACGTGGGACGCCACGCTTCCGACCGGGAACCAGTCCAGGCTTCCGAGTGGGCTGACGCGAAGAGTCAGTCGCCGACTCAGGCTTCCAAAGGGGACCAGCCTTCGGCGTGGGTCGCCACGCTTCCGGTCGGGAACCGCCTTTAGGCTTCCGGATGGGCCAATCTTTCACGTGGGACGCCACGCTTCCGACCGGGAACCAGTCCAGGCTTCCGAGTGGGCTGACGCGAAGAGTCAGTCGCCGACTCAGGCTTCCAAAGGGGACCAGCCTTCGGCGTGGGTCGCCACGCTTCCGGTCGGGAACCGCCTTTAGGCTTCCGGATGGGCCAATCTTTCACGTGGGACGCCACGCTTCCGACCGGGAACCAGTCCAGGCTTCCGAGTGGGCTGACGCGAAGAGTCAGTCGCCGACTCAGGCTTCTGGAGGGTATGACGCGTCAGCCAGCGTCCCGTCCAGGTATGGCTTTGCCTTGTATGGCTGCCCGGCAATTTTCGGTCGGGTGAGCCTTTCGTTAGTGTTAGAATGCGGCGTTTTACAAGCTTTCATCACTCTAGGGCTCTCTGTACATTTTCAAGTGTAGGGCACTCCACGGTCGGTTCAGCCTCTTTCCATGTTCGTCCTCCAAGTAGTAGGCGCCTGAATGCAATTTCTGGACGATTTTGAAGGGTCCGCCCCACTGTGGTTGTAATTTGTTAACATCACCGACCGGCTTTATTCGTTTCCAGACAAGGTCTCCAGGTCGAAACGAGCGCGGCAACACCCTCTGGTCGTACCTTTGTTTCATGCGCTGACGGTACGTGAACATCCGGGCGGCTGCTTTTTCCCGGACTTCCTCTATGAGGTCAAGCTCTAGGCGTCTTCTTTCATCATTCCCTTCATCATAACTTAACCGCCTGTCGGATTCACAGCCGACCTCGACCGGCACCACCGCCTCGCTGCCATAGACGAGGTGGAAAGGCGTTTGCCCGGTAGCCTCTCTGGGTGTGGTTCTGTTCGCCCAAAGGACCCCGGGCAGCTGTTCTACCCAGTTGGTTCCTGCATGATCCAGTTTGGTTTTGAGCCCTCTCAAGATTTCCCGGTTGGTGACTTCTGCTTGGCCGTTGCTTTGTGGATACGCCACGGACGTAAAAGCCTGATGGATACCGTAAGTCGAGCACCATTCTTTGATTTTCTTTCCTTGAAACTGCCGACCGTTGTCAGACACCAACTTGTGGGGGATCCCGTATCTGCATAGAATATTTTGCCAAAGGAACTTAATCACCGTCTGCTCGGTGATTCTAGCTAGCGCCTCTGCTTCCACCCATTTAGAGAAATAATCCACCGCGACCAATAAGAACTTCTTCTGAGCGGGGGCGGTTGGGAACGGACCTACGATATCCATGCCCCATTGGTCGAACGGGCAAGAGACTGCCGATGTCTTCATTACTTCGGTTGGCCGGTGTGGCAGGCATTGATGTTTCTGACAAGATATGCATGTTGCGGCCAACCGGTCGGCATCTTTCTGTAAAGTTGGCCAATAGTACCCGGCCAAAAGAGCTTTCCGGGCGGTGGCTCTACCTCCGGAATGATTACTGCAGACCCCCATATGGACCTCTCGAAGCACATAATCTGCATCTTCACTGCTAAGGCATTTGAGTAATGGCCGGGCGTGAGCACGTTTATAGAGGACATCTCCGACCATAGTGTATTGCGCGGCTCTCTTTCTGAACAGACGAGCCTCTTCCCGGTCGGACGGCACTTTTCCCCTGGTCAAGAATGCAATCAAGGGAGTTCTCCAATCGGTCTCCAATTCAGCTTCCGCCTGCTGCTCGATTTGCATGACGAATAAGGCATGGCAGGCCGGCCGGGGGACCACCCAAGATCCGACTGCACTGGCTAATTTGGCCAGCTCATCTGCCTTCAAGTTGCTTTCTCGAGGGATCTTCTGCAAGAGTACCTCCCGGAAACCCGCCTTCAGCTGCTCATATGCATCAATGTACTCTTGCAGCCGGTCACTGTTGACTTCGAAGTTACCGGCTAGTTGCTGTATAGCCAGCTGCGAATCTGAATATAGCCACACCCGGGTGGCGCCGACATGCCGGGCGGCTTGCAGACCGGCTATTAGTGCTTCGTATTCAGCTTCATTATTAGTTGCCTTGTGTTCCAATCGTACTGACAGGTGTAGCCGCTCTTCTTCGGGAGAAACCATGAGAACGCCGATTCCGCTTCCTTGCCGAGAGGATGCCCCATCAACGTACACTTTCCATACGCCTTCGGCTTCGTCGGGATGCCATTCCGTGAGAAAATCGGCTAAGGCCTGAGCCTTGATAGCCGACCGGGGTAGATATTGTATGTCATATTCGCTTAGCTCAGTTGTCCACTTGACTAGCCGCCCTGAAGCATCCGGATTTGTAAGCACGCGACCCAAGTTACTGTTAGTCAATACAGTAATCGGGTGAGCTAAGAAATATGGTCTGAGTCGCCGGGCGGCTAAGAACAGTATGTAGCCCAATTTTTCGAGTGTCGTGTACCGACACTCGGCTCCTTTAAACAGATGTGCAAAGAAATACACCGGCCGCTGCTCAGCTTTGTCTTCCCGGACTAACACCATGCTGCCCGAGTCAGCGGAAGTTGCTAGATATACAAATAAATTCTCCCCAGGCTCTGGCCGGGCGAGCGTTGGTAACTCCGCCAGGTACGATTTCAGCTCTTCGAAGGCCTTATCACACTCCGTATCCCACTGAAATTTGGTGGTTCGACGCAAGGTCTTGAAAAAAGGCAAGCCACGTTCGGCTGACCGGGAAATGAATCTTGACAAGGCCGTTATCCGTCCGGTCAGCCGTTGAGCTTCTCTTAGATTCCTTGGAGCCGGCATCTCCATGATGGCGTTTACTTTGCCCGGATTTGCTTCAATGCCCCGTTCGGTGACGATATATCCAAGGAACTTCCCGCTCCGAGCTCCGAATAAACATTTGGCCGGATTAAGCTTTAGGCCAAACCGCCGCAGCGTTTGGCAAGTTTCTTCAATGTCGGAGATTAGTTCTTCCGCCCGGGCAGTCTTGATCAGGATATCGTCAACGTATACTTCGACGTTACGCCCCATTTGCGATCGGAACACCTTGTTCATCATTCTTTGGTAGGTGGCGCCCGCATTCTTGAGGCCGAACGGCATGACGGTGTAGCAGTAGTGCCGTCAGCCGTGACAAAGCTTACCTTTTCTTGGTCGGCCACAGCCAGCGGGACTTGGTGGTATCCCTGGTACGCATCCAGCATCGATATGAACTCGCTGCCCGCCGTCGAGTCGACAGTTGATCGATCCGTGGAAGTGGGTAGCAATCTTTCGGGCATGCACGATTGAGGTCTCGGAAATCAATGCATACCCGCCACTTGTCATTTGGTTTGGACACCAGCACCACGTTGGCCAACCAGGCCGGGAATTGAACTTCCCGGATGTGTCCTGCTTCCAGCAGTCTTTCCACTTCCGCCCGGATGACTTGATTTTGCGCAGCGCTGCGGTCTCTTCTTCGTTGCTTTACTGGCCGTGCACCCGGGTAAACATGGAGCTGGTGTTCCGCGACTTCCGGTCGGACTCCCTTCAAGTCTTTTGGCGACCAGGCAAATACGTCTTGATTCCGGGCGAGGGAGTCGATGAGGGATTGCTTTAGCTCCTCGGGAAGTCCTGCAGCAATTTGTATTTTGGTATCTTCCCGACCAGGCAAGAGTTGTACCTCCTCTTTGTCTTCCCGCAATTCTGCCCAAGGGGAGGCTTGCACCATATTGCAGCTGCTTCCTGCCCGCCTCGCCTTTTGACCTCCCGAGCGGACATCATCAGCATAGCAGCGCCGGGCCACGGTCTGATTGCCTTTCACCTCGCCGACTCTGTCGCCGACCGGAAACTTCACCTTAAGGTAGTAGGTGGAAACTACCGCTCTGAACTCATTGAGAGCCGGTCGACCGAGGATGGCGTTGTAGGCAGCAGGGGCATCCACGATCAGAAACGTGGTCCATCGGGTTCTCTTGAGTGGCTCCTCTCCAAGTGAGACAGCCAGCCGTATCTGTCCGATCGGCTGCACTTCGTTTCCCGTAAATCCGAACAGGGGAGTAGCCACCATCTCTAGCTGCGATAACTCAATTTGCAGTTGATCAAAAGCTCGCTTATATAGAATGTTTACCGAGCTGCCGGTGTCCACAATGGTTCGGTGGACTTCATAGTTGGCGATGACGGCTGTGATGACCAGCGGGTCATCGTGCGGCACCTCCAATCCTTGTAAATCCTGCGGCCCCCAGTTGATTTGGGGCCCTTGAGCTTGAGAGGTGCTGACTCCGACTTGGTGAATTTCCAGTCGGCGCACCTGCGTCTTTCTGGCGCGGTTGGAGTCGCCGCCGGTCGGACCGCCAGAAATCACGTTGACGCCTCCTCGGACGGCGTTTTGGTGATTAGCTTGATCTTCATCAAGTTCCTCCACCTCTTCCTGCTCGGGCCGAGGAAACAATTGCCGGGCGGCGGGGGGATCCCGCCTTTGTCCTTGCTGGGGTGTGGCTCCTTGACCCCGCCCGCGTCCCTGCTGGGCGTGTCGTCCTTGACCCCTGCCGTGTGGGGTCCGAGCTCTGTTGCCTGCTCGGCAGTCCTCAGTGTTGTGTGTATTACATTGGTGAAACGCACAATACGGGGCCCATCTGTGGGGCCAATTCCCCTGTGCCACCTGCACTTGCTGAGGTCTCATTCCAGGCCGATCGGCCGGTCGGGGGCTGCGAATCGGTCCTCCTGGCGATCTGTTGTGTTGAGGAGCAGGCGATGGGCTAACTATCGCTTCCTTCCGCCGGGCGGCTTGTGCTTCTTCCACATTGATATATTTACTAGCCTTCCCGAGCAGGCTGTCGAAATCCTTCGGTGGTTTCCTGATCAGAGATCGGAAGAAATCACCTTCTTGAAGCCCTTGTGAGAAGGCGGTGACTAGTACTTCGGAGGTGGTATTGGGCACCTCTAGCGCTACTCCATTGAACCTCTGTATGTAGGCCCGGAGTGACTCTTTCGGGCCTTGCTTCAGAGCGAACAAATTTAGGCTGGTCTTGTGGTGCCTCCGACTGCTTGCAAAATGTTGCAGAAACAGCCGCTTTACTTCTGCGAAACTCCCAACTGATCCGCCTGGGAGCCCGCCAAACCATCGTTGAGCCTGCCCGGAGAGGGTTGTCAGGAAAGCGCGGCATTTAACGCCCTCCGGGTATTGGTGCAACTGGGCAGAGCTTTCAAACTTCATGACGTGCTCCTCGGGGTCACTGGCCCCCGTGTACTCTGGCATGGTGAAGAATCGTAGATTCTTGGGGACAGGATCCTCAAGAATTTGCGAGGAGAAAGGGCTGCGAGTCGGACAGGCCGCGGCGGGGTCAGCTAGCCCTTTCCCTTTATCTGGGCGCGTTTGGTGCGCCAGGCTGGACGCTGAAGCTTCGGTCGGGGCTGAGTGGGCCTCGTTCCGGAAAAGCGCTCGGGGAAAATTAGGAGCGCGGGGATCGGGCTGAGCAGCCATACCTTCTGAATTTCCCCGTACAAAGGGCCCCGGGGGCCGGGCTCCTTGACTACCGGTTGGCGGATGTGATTGCTGCGCCTTCTGTGTCCGGGCAGCCATCAGCATTTCATATTCTTCTGGCGAAAGAGTAACCGTCAGTGGATTGGGGTTATCCATTCTTCGCTCTCGATCAGGCAGAAGGCCCTCCTTCTAGCGCCAAATTTGATCCTGTCGCCGAGCGTAGTGGAGCCGCAACCGGAATGACGGTGTAGGGATGAACGACGTGGATGCTGACGAGACGCCTTCGCACAGAATGGAAGCGTAGTGGGGGGTGTCCTCCGGCCGAATGGAAGTGGATGTCGCCTGGTGCAGGGCCGGCCGACTGGAGAAGAACCTGCTGAGGAAGATGACCGTTAGCAACCTAGCCGGGAGACGTCCCGGCAAGGCACTCCGACGGTCAAGTCAGTACTCCGAGGAACAGTAGAAATAAGGGAGCACTGGAAAAATAAGAGGTCTCGCGCGCGAGTGTGTATGCGAGTATGCGTACCTGAGAATGAGGAATGGAGTGGCTTATATAGCCGGGGAAAAGGACAGGCATGGCCTGTGTCAGGATCTTCTGACAGGGTCAGAAGATGTGGTATGGTGCTGTCGATATGAGTATGGCCTGTGTCAGGATCTTCTGACAGGGTCAGAAGATATGGCATGGTTGTGTCGACTGTAACCATCCTTCTTTGTCGTATACTATTCGTCTCATGTGAGGACAAAGACAGGTTCGGTAAGGCGGCGCCTGTCAGAGAGTGTCAGCTAGTACGAGGAGTGACATCCTGTTACCTGCGGCTGGCGCAGGTATATTTTGTCTTTATCCCAGGAGGACTCCGAGAGAGAGCCCGAGTGGGCATCCGGACGGCTCGCCCGGATGGGTGTCAGGCACGAGCATGGACTGCCGGGCGGATGCACTCGGCTGAACGAGGCGGGTAAGCCTTGATGCGGCCGGGAGGATGCACTCGGCTGAACGGGACGGGTAAGCCTTAATGTGGCAGGCCGGGCTTGACCGACCGGATGGACCACTATATTTATTCTACCCGGCTGCCTTAAGCCCGACCAGCCGGTGAAGGTTTTGGGCCCGGCCAGAATGTTTGTTGAGTCGGTTACTGGTATAATGACGTGGACCCTGAAGCAGGCCAGGTCGTTCGCCACGTTGGCTACCCATATCGTGCAA
>JAGFNQ010004051.1:270256-300979 GCA_024364735.1 Boesenbergia rotunda
CATGAACTAAGTATTGACTTAATTCTGAGTTGTTTGTCCAAGAGTTGTTCACAATTTGTGATGAACTATCGGATGAACAAACTGGAGACTACCATTCCTGAGTTGATCAACATGCTGAAGACTGTGGAGCCTTCTGTAAAGCCAGATCAAAAAGCAGTACTGTTAGTTGGTTCCTCGAAGAAAGGTTCTAAGAGGAAGGCCAAAGAACAGAACAAAGGGAAGAAGAAAAAGGCCAAGAAAACTGAAAAGAAACCAAAAGGAACTTGCCATCACTGTGGCAAGGAAGGTCACTGGCGAAGAAACTGCAAGATTTATCTTGAGTCCGTGAAGAAGAAGGCATCCGATGCCCCATCCTCTTCAGGTATCTTCGTTATTGAATGTCACTCTATTTCCTCAGATACCTGGGTACTTGATACTGGGTGTAGCTCACATATATGTAATGACATACAGGGGCTAAGGAATAGAAGAAGGCTCGTCAAGGGAGAAGCGAATTTGCGGGTTGGAAATGGAGCAAGGATTGCTGCTATTGCCATCGGAACATATTTGCTAAAGCTCCCAACTGGACGTGTCTTAGAATTGGATAATTGTTATTTCGTTCCTTCGTTAATAAAGAACATTGTATCTATTTCATGTTTGAATGAAAAAGGTTATCATTTAACTTTCAGTAACAATTGTTGTTACATAACTTTAAATGACGTTCTTTATGGGAATGAAACTTTGTGCAATGGCATCTACACGTTAGATTTATCCAGTGACGTTTTCAATATCGAAGTAAGCAACAAACGTGCTCGAATAGATAATCAAATAGACTCCTACACGTGGCACTGTCGTCTTGGCCATATAAGTAAGAAACGCATGACCGAATTACACCGATGTGGAATTTTGAAATCATTTGAACCCGGTTCATTTGATACATGCGAATCTTGCTTAAAAGGCAAGATGACCAAATTACCCTTTCCCGGAAAAGGTAATCCAGTGGGAGAATTGCTTGGTCTAATACATACCGATGTATGTGGACCAATGTCAACTCTTTCACAAGGAGACTATAGCTACTTCATCACCTTCATCGATGATCACTCACGATTCGGGTATGTGTTCTTGATGAAACACAAATCTGAAGCCTTTGAGAAATTCAAAGAGTTCAGAAATGAAGTAGAGAAACTGCTTGGCAAAAGTATTAAGATACTTCGATCCGATCGAGGTGGTGAATACTTAAGTCAAGAGTTTCAAGATTATCTAAAGGACAATGGGATATTGTCCCAATGGACTCCGCCGTATACACCACAGCATAATGGTGTATCTGAGAGGCGCAACCGAACCTTGATGGACATGGTTAGGTCTATGATGAATCATGCAACTTTTCCAAAATCCTTTTGGAGCTATGCACTTAAGACAGCTGTTTACTTGCTAAACAGAGTCCCAACTAAGGTAGTCTCTACTACTCCATATGAGATTTGGAATAGTAAGAAACCTCACTTAACTCACCTTAAGATATGGGGTTGTCCTGCTTATGTGAAGCGGGTTGTATCAGACAAATTGGATGCTAAGTCTGATAAATGTCTATTTATTGGATACCCTAAGGAAACGAAGGGTTACCAATTCTATCATCCCTTGGAACAAAAGGTGTTTGTTTCAAGGCATGCTGTATTTCTAGAGAAAGAGTTTCTTTTGCAAGAAAACAGTGGGAGTGTGATTGAACTTGATGAAGTTCAAGAAACTCCAATAGACATCACAGAGACACCTAGTCTAGGCCCACAACAGATAATTCATAGTGATGAGCTATCAGTTGAACCTAAAACTACACCACCTCTTCGTAGGTCTGATAGGACACGCAACATTCCAGAGAGATACGGATTTCTCGTAAGTGAATCGAACGACGTGTTGCTCATTGGCGATGACGAACCTATCAGTTATGAAGATGTTCTGAAAAATTCAGAAAGGGACAGATGGCTTGAGGCCATGAAGTCGGAAATGGATTCCATGTATGAAAATCAAGTATGGGACTTGGTTAACCCACCTGAAGGGATTAAGCCCATAGGGTGCAAGTGGGTTTTCAAGAAGAAAACCGACATAGAAGGTAATGTTGTTACCTTTAAGGCTAGATTAGTGGCAAAAGGATATCGTCAAAAACAAGGAGTTGACTATGACGAAACCTATTCGCCAGTAGCTATGCTTAAATCCATTCGGATGCTCCTAGCCATAGCAGCTCATTATGATTATGGGATATGGCAAATGGATGTGAAAACAGCTTTCCTTAATGGAAACCTACTTGAGGATGTATACATGATACAACCTGAAGGTTTCACATCAGTTGATAAAACCAAGGTATGCAAGCTTCGACGATCCATATATGGACTAAAGCAAGCATCTAGGAGCTGGAACATCCGTTTTGATGAGACAATCAAAGAGTTTGATTTCTCACAAAATCCTGACGAACCTTGTGTGTACAAGAAGGTTAGTGGGAGTGCAGTCGTATTCCTAGTATTATATGTCGATGACATCTTACTTATAGGAAACGATATATCAGTTTTACAGACAGTTAAGATTTGGTTGTCCAAAACTTTCTCCATGAAAGACCTGGGAGAAGCAACCTATATCCTTGGGATTAGAATCTATAGAGATAGATCAAAACGGTTGCTTGGTCTTTCGCAGTCTACATATATAGACCGAGTGCTAAAAAGGTTTAGCATGTCGGAATCCAAGAAAGGTTACCTTCCCATCAGGCATGGGATCAACCTTTCGAAGTCTATGTGTCCGCGCACAGAAGACGAGAGGATTAGCATGAATAAGATTCCCTATGCATCCGCAATAGGATCTATCATGTATGCTATGTTATGTACTAGGCCCGATGTATCGTATGCTCTGAGCGTCACGAGCAGATACCAATCTGATCCAGGAATGGATCATTGGGCGGCTGTTAAGACAATCCTTAAGTACTTAAGAAGAACTAAGGATGTATTTCTAATATATGGAGAAGGAGATTTGATAATACGTGGGTATACAGATGCCAGTTTCCAGACAGATAAGGATAACTCCAAATCGCAGTCTGGATACGTATTTACTTTGAATGGAGGCGCAGTAAGTTGGAAGAGTTCCAAACAAGACACTGTAGCGGATTCTACCACGGAAGCGGAATATATCGCAGCTTCGGAAGCAGCAAAGGAAGCAGTCTGGATCAAGAAGTTTGTCTCCAAACTTGGCGTGGTTCCAACCATTGATGAAGCAGTGCCGGTATACTGCGACAACAATGGAGCTATTGCACAAGCAAAGGAACCAAGGTCTCATCAGCGATCCAAGCACGTGCTTCGACGCTATCATCTGATCAGAGAGATTATAAGTAGGAATGACATACAAATTGAGAGAGTTCCCACTGAAAGGAATATAGCGGATCCTTTAACTAAGGCCTTGCCTCAAAGCAAGTTTGAGGGACATGTTAGAGCCTATGGTATTGGATACCGTAGCGATTGGCATTAGGCCAAGTGGGAGTTTGTTAGTGATATGAGAGAAGTGTCCTAAGGCAATCGCCTTATGATTGTAAACATTTATTTTAATAAATGATAATTCACTATTTGAGTGTACATGTTTGTGTATTTGATTGGGATCTTAAACTCATCTACTGAATGTCCGCAACACAACTCACAGCATAAGAGAATTTGTGATGAGATCACAACTAGTGATTATCTCTAATGTGCAATTGTGAAGTATTGAAATTATCCCTAGTCGATGAATTGATAAAAACGGACACTATCAATTCTGTTGAGACTAGCATGGGTTATTCTCTAATCAGCTGATTCTCACTGGCTGGTGACATTGGGATGTCCGGAGATAAACATGGATGCTAGTTAAGGGAACTAGTTCATTGGAGTGACTAGCTGTGAGACTTCATATGGGAATCTACATGTAGATATGTCAATGAAGATCTTACTGCGGCTTAAGTGCGATGTTCCTTTGACTTGCGGTGTTCAAGTCATCTTGGTCATGGAGACTTATACTTTGACATCTTAAGCAAGCATCTCCAAGGAGGTGTGGACCCAGGATGATCGGGTATAAGTCGAAGTGCCCGAAGATGTTTGAACAGCCTACAAAGGATTCACCACTCCTTGCGAGGAGATGTATACCCAGGCCTATCGTCGGATTGTTACTCAAAGCCTCTGGCCAGAGCATATCATGTTAAGAGTGCGAGTCTCTTAAATACATGAGAGTAATTAGAAATCCAAAGGACGAGGAAGACACTACTTGGGCTAGGTGTGACGTAGTCAGCCTAGTGGGGACTGACACCATAGACCGTGTCCTGAACCAAGTGGGTATAAGGTGGTGAAGGGAATGAGGCACGATTCATTAGAGCTGCTGAAGGGTTTCAGAATAATTTCTTCTGGGGTCAAACCGTTGATCTTTCGATTAATTGGGGATCATGATGTACTACTAGGTGTCACTCATGATCGATCTATAATTAATGGGTTAATTATAGACGGCCAACATAAATCGAAAGCCTATTTAGTCACACGCAATACGAGTAATCCGAGGGATTTAAAACGAGTTGAAAATTGAATTTTCCGATCAAGAGAAACGAGTCGAATCTGAGTTAATCAGAGGCGCAATGGAAGCTAAAAATGACTAAGTCTTTTGAAGGCTTTTTGGGCGAATTAAATGAGTTTAATTCGCGACCGGTTCGGGTTGGTTTGGCCGGCCAAAGGAGGTGCTAACCCTCCTTGTGGTGGCCGGCCATTAAAGGAGATTAAACCAATTTAATTGGTTTAATTAATAAAATAAATCTAGCGCGGTTTATTTTATAAATTATGGATAAATAAATTTGTATAAAGAAAATTTATATAAATAAATTTGTAGAAATTTATTCTTTTTATGGAAGTTAAAATAATCCATGAATTGGTTTATTTTAATTTTATAAAATCAATTATGAATTGATTTTATCATAATAAGAAAGTTTATAAATTTCTTATAAAAATTTATTCCATAATTTAAAGAGAGAAAAGAATAAGTTTTATTATAAATTAGTTTATAATAAAGACTTGGTTTAAACGGAATAATTAGTTAAGAAAATTTATAGGATAAATTTCTTATAACTAATTCCGTTTAGAGAGAGA
This sequence comes from Boesenbergia rotunda, assembly GCA_024364735.1. NCBI lineage: Eukaryota > Viridiplantae > Streptophyta > Magnoliopsida > Zingiberales > Zingiberaceae > Boesenbergia > Boesenbergia rotunda. The sequence goes on from JAGFNQ010004051.1 coordinate 275,359, forward strand.
CTTAGCAAAGAGTTGCTACTATATAAAGGAACCAAAGGCTAGCCCTTTAGATCAATCAATTAATCAAGAGATTAATTAGAGCTCTCCCTCTCTCTCTTTTATTCTCTTCTCTCCTCATCTTCTTCTCCTTCACATTAGGGCCGGCGCCCCATCCTTGTGGATTAGGGCCGGCGCACACAACCATCATCCAAGGGAGTTGGCGTGAGCTTTCAAGGAGAAGGAGAACCCGAACACGAAGAAGAAGAAGCGGATAGCGACTCCTCTCTTCTCGGAATTCAATTCCGTTACTTCGTTGGTTAGTTTTCCTAATTTTTCTCTTGTCCTTCTAGTTGTGCCTTCCGAGAATCTAGTAGTTCTCGTCGGCACAAAACTCGTGACTTTGTGAAGTCATCCCGAAGAGAACTCGGCTTGGACGCGAATAGAGGCGGAGCTTCCAAGGGACGCTACGGTTGGATCTCGTCCCTTACTTCGAGTTACGAGAGGTACTTAGTAAATTTGTTTACTATTCCGCAATGTTTTATTTTATGATTATGTCAACACACCATAAGATTGCATGCTAGATACGAAGTTAAAATAATTTAGGAAATTATTTTATGCAAACTCTTCCGCTGCACGTAAAAATTTTAAATTTTACGAACTCGTATCCTTGTCGACATGCACCCGGTCCCAACAGTAGCTTCCTCATCAGATGGTGCTGTCAACCAACTTTGACCAACCGAACTGTCTTGTTCTACCGAGGCTCCTTGTGCGCATGAGCATCTCCACGTAAGTCGCATTTGACTATAGCGTGATCGACACCTCTGATAAAACATGTGTCGGAACTTACACTCTACCAACTGAGCTAGACGACAACTTCTGCTCCACTCTACTCCAGAATCCGAAACGGTCCAATGTAGCGCGGAACTAGCTTACCTCGCAACCCAAACCTCTTCACCCCCTTCGTGGGTGACACTCGTAAAACTACATGATCGTTCACGAAGAACTCTAAGAGTCTGCGTCTCTCATGGTCAACCTCAACCTCAACCTTGATTGTAAGTCAAATGAGTTATCTACCATATTGGAAAATGTCCAATATCTCTCTAACAGTAGTTACCCAAATATAAGCAGTGACGTACACGTAGATACCCTATAGCTCTTTAATATCTCGGAAAATCGATCCATCGACCTGTGGTGCCTTCTCTCTGGTGACAGTGTAAACCCGGTCCATCTTTGAAACTGATGGTGGCATCGTCTGAATAGGCAATGGTTGAATCATCTGAATTGTTGCTGGCTGCATAGTCTGAGGTGCTGAAGCTTCCACCGTCTACTGAGTCTGATAACTTGTAGCTTCGACCATCTGCTGAGGCTGTAAACTGATGACTAATATATTGAGCACAGCTGATCTCCTGATCTAGTCATATTTTGGTCCATTTCTAAACTCAAATATAGTTACCCCTGGTTCCAAATAGTCATTTAGGCAGACCTAAATAACACTGCTACATGCAGGCTGAAATATAGATTTTCACACTCTAAAATACTCCATGATAAAACCTGTAATTTTGCTATATGTCCTTGATTAATCTTGTGGATGCATGAATAAATAAAGAATCCTACAAGAAAAGGAAAAATACATCCATGATATGGATACGAAAATTCCATATCATTGCATGCTAATCTTGGTCCAACACGCATGTCTGATGTTTGATGCCTTTGAGTCAGGATGATTTAAGTTCAACAACTCAACTGCAGGACAAAGGCTACGGACCATCTTCTTCCAATACAACTAAGCATTCAAACATTTAATCTTCTCATTCAGGCTCCATTGATCAAGATGTGTTGTTTCTTCTCCAACACTAAGTTATCATATTTTTAGCTTCAATTCAAGATCTAAGTATGAGTATATAAAGCCAGCCAACCTAAACCTTGTGATTACTATAAAATTGGTTCCTATACTATAAGGCCAGAACTAAATTTCTGATTATTAATCATGATCAAATATTGAAGCAAATCATGGTGGTTCATCCACGGTCAAGTTGGTCTCTATAAGTGATGGAGCAAGATAACATAATTTTGGAGTAGTGGCTTCACCATCAAAAATTTCTAGTGAATAAAGAGCATAACGTGATCATTTGATAATCTATCTGAACTGTTCAATAAGTTTTCGAATAAACTATTCACTAATTTCAGGGATTTGGAACAAGAGGTAGATTTTCTACATTTGGTTTAAAAAGTTCATTGTAAGGGAGAAATTGATGAAAAAGAGAGATAAGATTTCTCTCAAGTCCTACCACTGAGTGTGTTTTAATATGGTTTTGAAGCTCATATTACAGGAGAGTAAGAAAATGGAGGGGTAAGGTTCCTCTCAAGTCGGCTCCATTGCACATTTTAGTTTGCACAAGTAATGACCCTACCCTTTCTTCTTCATTACTAAAAGGTTCCCAAAGAAACAAAATATTTCATTGAATCAGACAGCTTAAAGCTATTATTTACCTAAGTATTAAATGAAGAACTACCTCTCACATTAGTTTTGTGTCAGTGTAAAACTCAGCAGATTAACACTAGTGTACTCTTTGAAAACAAGTTGTTTTACTCATAATGTATAAGTGTGGAATATGGAAACATTATCATAATCAATTTGAAAATGCATCAAATATTAATGATTTTGTGCAGAAAATATGAACTTACTGAACTACAAAATATCTGAGAAAAGGTTTCTACTCACATCATAGACATTGATTCCATGATAAGGTCGTGATTTTTTTTTCCAGAAATTGTAAAATATGATTTCATGTAACTTGACCCATAAAGCCAATGTATTACAGATGAATAACAAACATGTAGGTTGCCAATTGAATTGTACTACATATGATAACACTAACTACAAGTCGCAGATTAGCATTAAATATTGCGAGAACAAATAGAAGTATAAAAATCAACTCGAATGATGAACAAACTCAACTAGAAGCTTGTGATACCACTATCGGCAACAAATTATTTAGAAAAACGTGCGTGAACTAATTGAAAAAGTTGCATACTTGAGCCTGAACCTCTTGTAGTATATTGAATTATCATATTCACCCATTTCATTTGCTTGGTAAGATTTCAAGGTAGCTTTCGTGAGAAATTTCTTGTTCTACATGAGTCAATGGTATAGAAAGATTGAAAGAAGACTAATGTTAGTTAGAGATCACCTACACTATCTATATATTAAAGACGCAATCCTTCTCCCACTAAAGCCATTTGCCATTAATATATCTCTTGTTCCTGTTCTTTGGAAATTAACTTCTGTATATACAAATGGATTTCTCCTTGGAATTGAGATATTATTGTTAAAAATCATTGTGAATAGTTCGATGTGAGGAACGGTAAGAGTTTGATGTGTAGATCTCTTATTTTGTGTGCCAATGAAGCTATTAACTTGCAAGACAAGCAGGGAGGAGTAAGTGCCAGTTAACTAGTACGACTGCGGAAAGGAATTTCACAGTATGAAGTGAAATGGGCTTCAGCAATTCAGCCTTTGGGTTGAGATTTGACTTACCACTTGTCCAAAAAAAAACTCAACTTGGTAGGAAAGTGAAATTTACATACTTATATTCTTAATAGTTTTCTTCATCATAAATGGGCAATGGAACTAGAACTTCTTTGGGTAATAATAATTAGGAAAATATAGAACAACATTAGGTCATACATTTGACAGTGTTTCCATGTGTCATATCAGAAGGTCGTCTAATTTTACTATCACAGTAGACATATTTGCCTAAGTTATGGAAATTGTTATTATGACCTGATTCCTACAAGTAACAGTTGTCTATACTAAGAGCTAGTGCACAATTGACGTGGCAGTGCTTATGCTAATAAGCTCTGTTTATGAGGGGGCAGATAATAAGGGTATGTTCAATTCCCTTGCGTTACAACCACAGATAATGTCCCGCTAAAACACAGATAATGGTTATCAAATAGACAGACACAAAAATAAGTATCCAATCCAATTAAATTGGAAAGTGTCTAACTAACCTCAACTAGGTAGTGAATGTAATAAGAGGATACTCGAGTTATACGTACTTACTTGTTTGCCGGGAGAGATCTCGTCGCTGCCAAGTCCCATTACAACCATAACCAGAAAATAACTTCGTAAAAATACAACCAAATCCGTAAAATACCGATAGACCTCAAAAACCACTTCGTAAACCCACAGACACCAAAACATCGCAAAATTTGACAAACTGACGCGCCGAAAACAACATCATAAAAGTCCACAGATCCCAAAGGAATTCGCAAAACTTGGCTCTGATACCAAAAATTGTCACGCCCCCAGAGGCACATGCTTGCTCGAAAATCGGACAACATCTCCCCTGTACGGCGGACAATATGGAACAATTTATACATATATCTCACCACCAATATAGCTCAGCCATAAGCGGCTGGCATCACAATAATAAATAAAAGATGGCTCAGCCATCACAACTGTAATATGAAACACAACCACGCAGTTTTATATCAACCAAAAGATAACGGGTGGCTCAGCCACCTTAAATATAAAAGAAACTAAATCCAAAGAGATCTCAAACGTCTCCGATATCGACAAGCAAAACTGATAACAAATAAGAGGCGACTTTACCAAGTACTGAAAACAACACAACTATACCCAATACGGAAAAGTAACTCAACTCTGAAACAACTCCAAACCAAAATCACCCGGTGAAACTGAAGGACTGAGGGACTGGCAACTGGATCATCTCCTGGTTCCAAGCAATACCACTACCTGCTATCTGAAACAACAAAAAGGGAAGCAAGGGTGGTGAGTCCGGGCGGACTCTGCGAGTATATGAGTAGACAATAAACATGACATAAATAAGATAACGAAGTAGAGAATCAAAAGGTACAGTCCATATGAAATATCAGATTTACCTAATCATGCATAACCAATATAATACGATATGGTATAAAACCGAATAATAACTAAACAGGTATAGAATAACTCAACAATAATAATATCAAGATAGACATGCATGTCATACATATGCAACAATCATAGCTCATATAAGTGCATCAAAGACAAGCAAATGCATAAAAGAAATACGTATGCACATGATGCAATGACATGTGTCACCCCTGACGCCAGTCAAGCCGTCAACACATCCCATCTGTGTGACCGAGTGGGTAGGACTGTGACAACTGTACCACTCCAACAACAACAATAACCAACAATAACAATAATACCACATAAGGCGTGGTTGAGTGGACAGGATGCTGGGAAATCTACACTCCGAACCCACGGTACATCGGGGGGGGAGCTATCACACAATATCCCTCAAAGAAACAAACAACAGTGAGGGTGAGCCACCAACGGCTCATCCCTCTAAAACAACGGTGAGGGTGTCACTGTCTGGCATGACAGGACAAACACTCGCACTCTAACCACTACATGACAACATGTGGTTGAGTGAATCGAGCAACAATATGACTAACGACAGCTTAACCAAATGTAAACCAACAGTCGTTAGTATGCAACGTGCAAGTATGGTGCATGATATACGATGCACGAACAACCGAAGAAACAACGATGCAATAAAATCCATCGAGTAAAACATGCATCGATATAACCAATCCAAAAATCACAAACCAACGATTATGCACCTACACTACTAGGTAGGGTATTTCTAATGCCAAATAATACCTAATTGGGTTTAATGGACTTCTAAGTGCTCGCGTACAAACGGTACTTTACAAAATAGAAAACCAATAGTGGACTGTACAGATACGAATTTAGGAATACTCAAAGATCAACGAAGAATAAGTCTCAACGGCTTTAAATAACGACAAAGAACAAGGTCAAGCAACCTACTTAGACATAACAGCCATGCTTAAAGGTAAAAGAAACTACTCGAGTACAAAGGAGAAGTATCCGCCTTACAATTGTAGAACGTCCATAAACGAGAACCTTCCCCGATCAACTGTACGTATCAAATCAGGATCCTGTATTAAGGATTAGAGTTAAGCTATTGATACAACTAATCAAGTAGCTAAACTAACAATTAAACAGTATTAGGATTAATCTTACTATCAATCCTAATTAATCCATCTCCTTCCAGCTATTATTTAACCACCGATTAAATCAAGTAGTTTATCAATTCATTAACTAACTAAATGTTAATCCAGTCCAAATACCACCAAATCACCCTGGTTAATCAACATACATCAAATTATACCTAGCTCCACAACATAGCCACTTGGAAAATAAACATACTCTTAATTCACCGACCATTTTAAACCTACCCAAGATCATGGCTTGCTCCTTTAATTAATTATCAAATTCTAACTTCATACACAGACCAATCTATATGAAGTTTCTGTGAACAAAAATTAGGAAGAAAAAGGAAACTTAATTACCTCACATATTTCTTCCTTCCTCTGGTGACCTGTGGAGCACGGCTCTTCCTCAAACCGTAGCAATTGTTCACACCAACTCACATAACTCCAATTCGAATCCCTATCACATCCAGGAGCCGCAACCTCATCTAGACCAAATTTAACACACTAGAACTAAATCCAACCCAAGAATCAACACAAAAACCATGAAACCTTACCTGGCAGCATCCCACACCCGAAGATCAACCTTGGATCAGAAATAGAGCACTAAAGCAAGGAGATTGCAATGGCTAAGGTTCGGCAGATGGTTGGCGACTCGCGTGGAGGGGAAATCGCAAATCAGGAAGACGAAGAGGAAGAAGAGAAGGGCGGTGTCGATGTCGGGGAGAAGCGACGGCGTCGGCGTCGGCGTCGCTGAGGCGGAACCGCTCGCGTGCGGCGGCTGCGGTGAGCATCGGCTAGGGCAGAGGGGAATCGGCGTGCGAAACCGAAGCAGAAGGGGGCGTGGAACTAATTTGGGAGGTGGTTTTAGGGCTTTTAAAGGTGTTTTGGCAGTTTTACAATAACCCCCTCCTTGTTTTACAAAGAGCCCCTCATTGTTTAGAGAGTTTCAACTATGCCCTTAAATTTTGAATTTTTCCTTTTCAACCCTTAAATTTCCAATATTTAACAGTGAGCGCTTCCCGATTTACCCTGGTGACCGGTGGGAAACTTCCGTGGGGCCGGGCCGGTCACCCTAGGTTCAATTTGTCTGCTGTCTGGTTCATCATTTTTTTTTCTATATGAAAGAAGAAGGTCAGAGTTTTTTACTTATTTGCATTTATGTAGATGATCCCATATATACAGAAAATAATTAAAAATAATTGAAGAATACAAGATAGCAATAAGTCATGGATTTGAGATGACAGACATGACTCATGACTTATTTCTTGGGAATCCAAGTAAAGCAATCAATGGAGGATTAAACTTCTATTTCAAAAGGAAGTTATGCAAAAGTGATTCTTGAGAAGTTCAATATGTTCAATTGCAAACCAGTTAATACCCTTATGCAATTTAGAGCGCAAATATCCAAAGTGAAGAAAGGAGAATGAGAAGATTGATCCAACTGCTTTTAGAAGTCTTATTGGGTGCTTGAGATACTTGACTTGTACAAGATTTGACATTTTATTTGCAGTTAGAGTTGTGAGTCGATTTATAGCTAGAGAATCCAACTGAGTCTCACATGTTGGCAGCTAAGAGGATATTTCGTTTTATTAAAGGTGCTCTTGATTAGGGTGTTCTTTATTCATCCTCTAGCAACTACAAGTTGATGGGCTATTGTGATAGCGATTTTGCAGGAGTGATTGATGATTGAAAAAATATAACTAATTTTATATTTTTTTGGAAATAATGCAATTTTGTAGAGTTCAAAAAAGCAAGTTATCATGACACTTTTTAGTTGTGAGCTGAATATGTTGCAGCTACTTCTTGCACTTGTCATGCTATATGCTTGAGAAGATTGTTAAAGGCCTCGTTTGGAGCAAGAAGATGCTACAAGGATCCTGATTGATAATAAATTAGCTAAAAGCTTGGCAAAGAATATGATGTTTCATGAACGTAGCAAGCATATTGACACAATATATCATTTTATTCGAGAATACATTGCAAAGAAAGAAATTGAACTTGAGTAGGTAAAGACTATGGATTAAGTTACTGATATTTTACAAAACCACTCAAATTTAATGATTTTCAAAGATTGAGGTTCATGCTTGGAGTAAGAAAGATTTAAGTTTAAGGGGGAGTGTTAGAAGTTGAATTAAACTCGAATACATGAACCATAAATGTTTGATGTACATAGACCAAGTGAAACATGAATCTTATTATTTATGTATCTAGATAGAATAAATTCATGTATCTAATTAATGATGTGTGGTTAGGAATTTCTATCGAGTAGTATAAATACTCATGTAATGTAAAGTTCCAAGATAAGTATTTTTTTTTCAATACAAAGTCATTATACTACAACTTCTTTTCTCTTCCTAGAAAGTTTTTAAGAGCCCACCACCTTCCAACATCCTCCGACGCTTAAGTCAGATCTCGGAGAAAAAGTAAAGAAAAAGAATGGAGAAAGATAAGAAGAGTAGAGAGTTATAAAATTGATTGTTTTGATGTTATAATCGATTATCTTTATATATATATATATATATATATATATATATATATATATATATATATATATATATATATATATATATATATATATATATATATATATATATATATATATATATCACGCCCCCAGTGAGACACATGTCCAATAGAAAATCAGACAACACCTTTCCTGTACGACGGATAATCTGAAACTTAATATATACATCTCAACCCAAATATAAAGCTCAGCCAACACGGCTGACAATCAGATAATCAGTAAATAAAATAATAAAAATATCACAATCACATAGTTAATAATATAATAATAAATACTAAGCATAATAAACTCTGTAGAATAAATACAACAAAATAAAAGTTCAATGAAAATAAATATTAGTCCTCTAAAGAAATGAAAATATCGACATGTCCACCAAAAATAAATATAAGTCTAACAAAGAAAAATACAAAATAATCATCGACACTAAAGGACTAGCAGATAGGTTCTTTCCTGGCAACACGAGTTGTAACTATCAACTATCTGAAACAAAAAGAAAAGTAAGGGGTGGTGAATCCGAGCTCGAACTCTGTGGGTGTAAAAATAGATAAATGCATAATAATAAAAAGGACATATCGAATAAAAAGGAATAATGAAATACAGTCTCCGGAATATGGAGCATAAATTAAATACAACCTCTATACACAAAAACATGGTTGACATGCACATATCATGTAGGGGCATGATCAAAAAATCCCCATGAATACATCAATAAGCTGCTCGTACTACGGAGCAAATCCAAATCATATATGAATGCAAATCATAATCCATATATGTATATCAATCAAATGCAACAAATCAAAGCTCAAACAAATGTATCAAACATAAGCAAAATGCATGATGTATTATATGTACATGATGCAATGACTTGATCTGTACACACTCCAACACCGCTACACCGGATAGCCGAGTGGACAAGATACAAGTGGCTAACACTTGTGACTATGCAGAAAAGCCCAACACATGTGGCTATGCATGAAAAGCCCAATACATGTGGCTATAAAACGCCAAAAACACCCGTGGGACCCTTGGCACCTGGGAGTATCAACTGTCTACACACAACTCTAGTCAAGCGTGATATAATAGAAAATGTGACTGACGACCCATCTCAACCACAAATGAGCCAGTGGTCGTTAGCATGCAAACCATGCAATATGATGCATGATACTAATATGCACAACTTCAACCAAGTCAACCATGGTGCAATCAATACGAAATACATATATCCAATCAATACCAAAATAATTGAATAAGTAACTAATCTACTGAGTAGAGTATATCTAATGCAAACCACACCCTAGATATGCCACATGATGGTTCTAAAGTACTTGCGTATAAGCGGTACTCTATAGATCCAAGAAAATAATAGATGAGACTATATAGATGAACTTTTTGAATAACTCAAAGGTCAAGCATTGAAAGTCTCAAGTAGATAATACAAACAAAATGGAGTTAAGATAAATAAACCTACTCATAATAAAAATTATGCATTTAAGTATAATAAACTACGGAGTACAAAGAAGCAGTATCCGCCTCATAAATGTTGTATGTGTATCGGATAGAACCTCCCACGATCAAACGTACGTAATCGATCAAAGTTCTGTGTCAAAAATAAGGTTTAGCTATTTATATGACTAACAAAATAGCTAAACTATCTACTAATCACAATTAGGATCTAACCCTAATCCAACCTCCATTTATTTAATTCGTAAACAACCATGTAACCCAACTATCAAGATTAGGTTTTTAATTCCCTTAACGGGTAACCCCAACCATCCAAGGTACACTATTTTTTTTCCTTGTTTAAATCATATAAAATAGACAGATGCTTAGATTAGACCGCCATCATAGATTGTTCATTTACAACCAAAGTAACTTGGATTTAACTCGAGAAACAACCTCCATCTTACAGAGATAAGGATGTTAATTAACTTCCTTGATGCCACATTGGAGGGAGCCTATGAATTATATCTACCTGAAGAAAAACTGAACTGGATGAACCATCAAGCACTGACATTCTGCATTTCACAGACACCACTAATCATTCTATCTCAATTTCTGCATCTCCAAGCTTACATTCATAACCAAATGGACATAAAAATAAAATCTACAAATTTTATGCTTACGTTGTCTAATGCTAGTCCAACTTCTCATCATTGTTTCCATTTTAACTTCGAACATTTATACTGTTGTTGTTCTTCATTTCTTTTACATTATTTACTGGTATGGTGGAGCAAATCTAGGCTAATGGTTATTGTCCCTTAGAACCTTACTAGACATTTATACCTCAATGCATTTAGTTCTGAAGATTTTTAGAATTGGTGTGGAAGAAATTTGCAACAAACAACTGATTAGCCTCCATCCTCACGGCAAAGGAAGAAACCAAGATCAAGTACTATTAGAAAAATCCAATTCCTACAACACCCTCATCTAAAACAAGATGAACTCATAGGTAGGAAAATCAAACAGATTTCTCTATCCAAGCAGAAGATCTCAGAACCAAACTTCGAACCAAATCCGATTTCAAAATATAATTTCCATCCAAAACAGAAATCCATTATAAGACAAAGGAACTAGGGCTTACCACAGGAGCACCAACGTAGAACGAGACACTACCAGTGCGATGTTGCGAGGAGAGATCGTGATCTGAGAAGAGATGAAGGCTGACGCTCGCGCACTCAGCAAAGAAGAAGCAATTTCCACGAGACCGAGAGGTTGAAGGGGGTGAGATGGATCGCAAATCACAGAAATACTGAAGGGCGTCGACTCACTTCCGTGGAGAAGAGATTCACGAGGAGGGGTTTGCGGCTTCGATCTCACGAAGAAGAAGAAGAGAATAGGGCATGTTTGTTCGAGAAGGGTTGCAGCGCAGGAGAAGAGAAGAAATCGCAAATATCGCGAGGAGGAGAAACGGGAATATGTAAGTCGGGCACATTTTGTAAAAAGACCCTCTACACATAGCTAATCCAAACAAAGCCCTTGAATTTCAGTTTTTATGTTTTAACCCCTCCCAATTTTAGAGATTTCTCTTTTTCCCCACAAAAATTTAGGTTTAATCCCCAAAACTACTCGAAACACTAATAACAAATTACCGGATTTTTTTTAAAACTAATGTAATACCCGTGCGATGCACGGGAATCTTACACAATTCAAATAGCATATTTAGTGATAATATATATATGTCAATTTTTATTATTAAATAAAAAATTAAAATAAAAAGTAATTTTATTCCATCATGGATTCATGTCAATATAAGATATAATATTATTTTTTAAAATATAAGATATTATTGGTGATCATAATAAGTTTTATAAGGGTGGTAGATGTGGATGCGATCTAGCTAGTATCAACCGTCTCCTAAATCTAGCAAGCTTGTGGTCCCATGTATGTAGGTAATCCGTTTTACCTGTTGGAAATACAAAACTAAAAAATAAGCCCCCTGGCAGCAGTTATAACTGAGAAAAGTAGGAAGACAAATGCAAGTGAGATATTAAGAGAATATTAATCGAGAAAATATATTCATGGGAATACATTGCAGGTATCAATGTAGTTTTTGTATAGTTTGTAATGATTAAAAATATATTGAAAACATGGTTAAATTTCCGAAACATAACTTGGTTTCATCCAAATAGCCAGTAGCTAGAAAGCTTGTTGGTGTTTTAGTATTTTGTTATTGTTTATATTTATTATTAAAGAGGTTTAAATTCAATTATATCATGTCCTATTTAATTTAACATTAAATGATATGATTTCGAAAAGATTTCGTATTGTTATTAAATTATATTCATTAATAAGTTTTTCATATTAAATTAAATGTTTACCTCAACAATATATTTTATTTAATGTAATATATCATTAAATTATATTTTTGGCAAGCTACATTTTAATTTTTATGAGTGAAAGACATTGAATGCAATGAAGTTATTATCTCCCTTTACTATATATAAAATGTTACCAGATTTAGATTGTGAGCCTATTTAAATCGTATATCTAAATTATCATGTTTACATATTATCCTGGCAATTGATTATTTGAAGAAGGCCTAGCTCCATGATTCTAATATAATTGTCACCAATAATTATTACCAATGAGGTAAAAGTGAAAAGAGGTTTAGGTTTATAGTTATGGTACATTTAATGCTCATGACTTTGAAAGCACCAAAGAATCCCATTCTATTAGGTGTAGATATCAAATTGGAATATCATTCGTAAGATTAAAATTAAAAGGTAGATAGTCATATATTAATCCATCGACACTGACATGCAAAATTAAGGCCATCTCAACCTAACATAGATCTTTAAAAAGTAGCATAACAAATCTTTACTCCTCTTTGATTATCTTCCTCATCTTACTTGATGATGCAGGGGAATCATCTCGAAGGCTTTCAATTTCGTTTCCATTATATCCTTCTAACATATGAACTTTGGTTGGTTTCACAGAAGTCGGAGTACTAAGTTTGGAAGTATTGTCGTACGACTGTGATATGTTTTCCTGATTACAATCAATTACTCATATTTTAGTAAATTGAATAGCAATAGATCAGTTAGTACAACAATAAATAGAATTAGCCCAATGGTGACAAAGACTGCAGTCTAGAAGAACAAAAGGCGAAAGGTTTTAAAAAAATCCTCATTTTGCGGCAGGCATGATTAGTTGATATAATTAAAACTAAAAAGGGATGAAATAATGAAATAAATCTCAGTAAGATCTTTCAAATCACTAATTGGTTTGTAAACACATCGAAATAGGAAATCTTCCTCTAAAGAGTAGGGTTGTTCACCAACCAAAGGTGTCAATTGTTGACTGGAAGAAGAATGACTGGCTTCCAAACTAATAATAACAATAAATAAAAATTAGTCTAAAGTATAAAAATTAATATTGCATATGTCGCATAAGTGTAAACTTAATATCTTGCAGCAAAATCCTTCACTTCAGGGAAGTCTTCATTAATAAAGAGTTTTGAGGTAAAATTTGCATTTGAGACTCCTATTACACCTATGTTATGTAAGCATTTAATAGAAATTACAATTAGAATGAAGAAATATAACAACAATAATGATTATGGAAATTGGGAACATTTGATATGATACTGACCCTTAAACATCTTCAGTTTTCCAAGTTGCAATACAACTATATAATGAGGAGAAGAATTCTCATTCAAATACTTTATCAACTGATGAGCAAAATCTTGCCACAATGTACAACGCAACTTATCCCCACATCTAGGAGCAAAAAAAATAAAATATGTTAAGAAGATGTTATTATTACTTTATCAAATTATAGTTCAAGTATCAAGATAGGGTATTACTGTAGATCATCAAGCTCAATGACTAAATAATTTGATGGTTTTCCATCCCTTGAGAACTCAATCATGTCACCTTTACCTGTTAGTAGGCCAATGACATCTGTAAAAGATATTTATTACAACATATTAGTGGTGCAATGGTAAAAAAGAATGAATAAAAGTTGTATAAAATTTATAGAGTAAATACGTCATACCTACTAAATAGTTATCTTCCCTTTTCTCATTCAGAATTTGAGTATAAGGAACAAAAGAGAAGCCATTGTTTGGGATTTCAGAATCCTCAATAAGAGATACACTTGTTTCTCTTTCGAAGAAAATCCTAAACTCATGATTAGTTAGTTTATACTTCGTTGAGTTCAGAGCAACATTTAAGTTTGACGTCACATATACATTTCTTTCGATGATGAAATTTTCAATGAAAGGTACATGACAACTTTTAATGGTACATTGTACACGATGTCTCTAAACATTAGTAAAAAAAATTAATCGTTACATAAAAATGGCCAAAGTAATATAATAATGAAAGACAATTAGAAAGAAAATATTAAACCTGTTCATCTAGCAACACCATTTCAATAGGAGGTTTTTGGCCAGGTGTTGTGAAAGAGGTAACTCTCCAAAGTCTAATGACTCTAGCCTTGATCTTCCATATACTTTATGCTCAGGACCAACATTAATATCTTTAACCAAATCATACCCGAAAAAAAATAATGTCATCGGTTTAATAATAGGAAATAGGTAAAGCGAATTGCATAGAATTCATAAGACATATAGATAGGAAAAGAAATACTACCGATTTGCCATGGTTAAAGCCATAAAGCAGATGATCAAAAAATAAACTGTTAGCCACGAAGAGTGAAGAGGATAGTTGGTATAGACTATAGTTGAAAATGTGTTAACAGGAATGAGTATATATAGACAGTAACTATCCCTTTGAAATTCAAATTTCAAACTAAGGCACATTATGACATGCAGTCAACTCGTATACCAAAGATAAATAAGATAAATAACACACCAGTAACAGACATTAACTAATGTCCAACCAGAAATTAACCTTCATTAACTAAGAAAACAGGCATTGGATACATTGGAACTTAAAAGACAAATAAAAATAAAAGCTATAACAAACAAAATAATTATTAGATGCATTGGAACTTAAAAGGAAAAAATATACATATATATACTTTTAAAGATGGTGGTTGCAAGTGATGAGATGCATTGGAACTTAAAAGATGAATATAAATATACCTGTTCATTAAGAAAATAGTTATCAGATGCATTCGAACTTAAAAGCAAATAAAAAAATAAACCTATTCATCATACTCTAGTGATGGAATGCTTTGGAACTTAAAATACGTATTAAAATAAACCTATTCACAAATAAACTGTATGGAAAGAAATTATACTTGATTGTTTTGAATTTTCTGAATTTATGGTGTATTTCCCATGAAGCAACAGCGAAAACAGTTCCTAAATCATTTGATTTTAGAGAATTGACCAATTGGAATCCTTGTACAGTTATTTGATTTCACTGTGAGGATGTGTTTGGTTTTCTAAAGTCCTCATGAAAAATCAAGATAACGATGCATGATCATTAACATGAATTTAAAGGGTATATTAAGCCCAGGTTTAAAGTATTAAAAGCAATTATACTCGATTAATGTTCGACCAAAATTAAAAGAAAAGTCAAATGAACATTTCAGATTTGTGCGTATCATCAATATGGAAAAAAAATGATGTTATGAAACTATAATGTACATATAGCAACCCTTTCAATTTGTCTTCTTTTATTGTGTAAAAAACTACAACAATAAAGAAGCCTACCTGTACATGTAGGCATCCCGACCGAGGTAGAGGCAAGGATAAAAAGACGACTCTATTGAAGGATCAAAGGAGACGGTGGCAAAGGAGAGGGCAGCACTGTAGACGACCGGATCGAAGGAAACCTCTGCAAAATCGAAGGAGATGACAGCATTGGAGAGGGTGAAACCGTAGACGACCGGACTGAAGGAGAACTCTACAGAATTAAAGGAGAAAGTGGCACAGGAGAGGGCAACAACGTCGATGACCGGATCGAAGGAGACGGTGGCAGAATCGAAGGAGACGACGACAAAGGTGGCAGTGATAGATCAGAGAAAGAGATTGTTTACGGTTGTGGGTGGGAGGCCAATAGAGGGGAAAAAGAGAAATAAAAAAACTAATTAAAAAAATCTAAAACCTATTTGGTTTAGAAAAATCTAAAAGTTAGATTTGGTTTATGCGGGAATCGTAAGCTCCCTGTGAATACCACGTTTGCATGCGTACTGTAGCAAAAACTGTATTTTATAGATATTAATAGATAGATAGATAGATTTCCTAGACCAGATTTTATTTTTTGATATTTAACAAGGTGGGTGACGTGGAAGTTTTTTTTAAAAAAGAATTATCTTTAAAATATATATATATATATATATATATATATATATATATTATCATTATTAGAAATATATATAAGCTTTTTAGGGTTTCTATCTCATTAAATAGAGGATTTTTGGAAAAGAAATTTCATCTCCTAGCCTAAGTTTTGTAGCCACCGACCCCCTCCTTCCCATTGCGAATTTAATCTCAATTCTTCCCATTGTGAATTTGATCTAGAGAATTTTTGGTGTAAAGCTTAGGACATTGGAGGAAACGTTTTCTTGTTCATCTTCCCTAGTTCTTCTATGCTAGGGCAAGATTTTACTTTTGTTTACCACACTATATGGATCATTTTATGTGTGTTTTAAGATTTGATGCATGTTTATTGTTAACAAATATGTTTATCAATTTTGTTGCGATGATTCAATGAAGTTTTAACATAGTTTAATAAGAATTCTTGAAGATGAAAGTTTTTTTTTTCGGAAATCCAATGTTGTCGATTTCGACGCCGACTACCCCTACTACCGATTTTGACGTCGACGCCACTTGCTGTCGATTTCAACCCCGACACCCCTTTTTGTTGATTTCGATGCCAACCCTCACTACCAATTTCGACGCCGACATTTTTTGTCGAGGTTGGATTCAATGGAAGCGAGGATGGTAGGCGCGCAACATCTCTAAAATGATATTTATTATTATTGTTGTTGTTATTCATGTCTAAACACCTATAAATCTTTTATAACTATTGATAAGTTTTGATGCATGGAAGTATAGTCGTTTGTTTTAGAATGTCATGTAAACTGTTTTGCTTTAATAATGTAAAATTTAAGGTGGTTATTTGATGGGTAAAGGAGTCCGACTTAGAGGATACCGGAATTCTATTCACCCAAACCAGAGGAAAAAGGAGTAAAGGAGTCTGATTTAGAAGATACCAAAATCCTTTATACCAATTTAGAGGAAAAAAGAGTAAAAAAGTCTTGCTTAGCGGATACTGGAATCTTTTACACCTAAACAAGCGTAAAAAAGAGTAAAAGAATCTAACTTAGAAGAGATCGGAATCCTTTACACCAATTGAGAGGTAAAAGGAGTAGAGGAGTCCAACTTAGAGAATGCTGGAATCCTTTACACCTAATTCAGCGAAAAAATGAGTAAAGGAGTCCGGCTTAGAAGATATCGAAATCCTTTACACCCAATTCAATGAAAAAAAGGGTTGTGAAATCCGGTTTAGTGGATACCAGTGAATAGTACCAAGCTTAGTACTAGGGGACATATTTGGCCAAAAGAATCAAGGTTGAGGTAGCCACATTTAATTGAATTGAACCCCTTTTCCTAATTAATGTTAACAATTGCAATGAAGTTTAACATTTAACAATATTTCGTCGATGTTTGAAGATCATGATTTATTGTGTTAGTAGTTTATATATATATATATATATATATTTTGAAACATGTGCACGTATATTTACCTCTTGAAAAAAATGTTGAATTTGTTGAGTCTTTAAACTCACTAGGTCTATATGGTATAGGTAATGAGGAGACAGAGAGACTTGATGGTTGAGCTATCTCGTATCAGCAGTGCATACCTGAGGGTACCTTTGCTTTTGTGTTGATGTCACTTTTCATTTAAGATATTGAAATTTTCTTTTCTGAGACATTTACATAGCTGGATGTTAGGTAATATGGAGTAGGGATGATAATTTCCTCCAATCCGAATAGAGGATCCGAATAAAGGATCTGACATCCGACCCGAATGGAGGAGGGATATGAAGGGACTATCAATACTCGATATCCGACCCGAATACCCAATTTATGTATATATATTACAGACAATTTTCTTTTCCTAAATCCACTAACTATTTTTGTTGATATTAGAAGTAAGTTATATAAATGTTTAATCTATTTTTTAATTATATATATATATTTTAATATGATATTAATTCTAATATATTTTTGTTGAATGGTAATAGTTGAATAGAAATAAAAAAATTTAGTAGTATAAAAGATATCTGATCCTTTAATGAGTATGAGTATGAGGATGAATATCCGATACCCGATAGGTATGGGTACGGAGGATATAGAATCCTATCCGAACCCGACGCATTGCCATTCCTAGTATGGAGTCCTTTATGTCAGTCATTGTATGGATATGAGTTGAGTAAATAAATGATGAGGGTTTTGGGTATTGATACTATATATTCTAGTTTTTTTTAATATAACAATATATTTGTATTCTATAAATTTTATTAGGGTGTTTCAACCTTGGTTTTCAAAGGGTACACCTCTTCCTTTCCTTGCCAAGAGACACCTCTATTGGTGCCAGGTGCTTCAACAACCATGTCCCTTGGTGCTTCAGTAACTACCGAGTTGAGTCAAAGTTTCAATTAGGACTGACCAAACTTAGATGCGACTTGGATGGAATTAACTTGAGGTCTCTATCAGGAGCTGACTTGACCCAAACTCGGTTTAATTTAACCAGACCCGAGCTCGGCTTGACTTGACCAGAACTAATTATTGATTTTGAGTTTCCGCTCAGCTTGGCTTTTAACTTGATTATGCCATGTAATGCTGACTTTCTCCATCATATCCAAAATTTAAATAAATTTACAACACAAACACAATTATAATGTGGTAATGATGATGTCGATAGGTGGTGAATCAGTGATATAATCTATTTTATTTATTTATAACAATTTACATCTCGAGAGTTGAAACTCGATCTGAGTTCTCGGCCGGGCGTTGCAGCAGAAATCATCGCATCGTCTAAGGAGCGCAGATCCATTCTTCAACAAGAAAGCAGCGAATTTACTCTTCTTCGTCTATAAGGAGCAGATTAGCAAACGTACATTTGATAGTCTCTATTCATGTGGCTAATTCACAATCAGTACTGTGAACAATCGAATGAAGCACAGCGTATATATTATATATGCTGTTAAAGGAAAGAAATTCATACTGATTTTGCTATTGATCCTGTCGCCGAGCGTAGTGGAGCCGCAACCGGAATGACGGTGTAGGGATGAACGACGTGGATGCTGACGAGACGCCTTCGCACAGAATGGAAGCGTAGTGGGGGGTGTCCTCCGGCCGAATGGAAGTGGATGTCGCCTGGTGCAGGGCCGGCCGACTGGAGAAGAACCTGCTGAGGAAGATGACCGTTAGCAACCTAGCCGGGAGACGTCCCGGCAAGGCACTCCGACGGTCAAGTCAGTACTCCGAGGAACAGTAGAAATAAGGGAGCACTGGAAAAATAAGAGGCCTCGCGCGCGAGTGTGTATGCGAGTATGCGTACCTGAGAATGAGGAATGGAGTGGCTTATATAGCCGGGGAAAAGGACAGGCATGGCCTGTGTCAGGATCTTCTGACAGGGTCAGAAGATGTGGTATGGTGCTGTCGATATGAGTATGGCCTGTGTCAGGATCTTCTGACAGGGTCAGAAGATAGGGCATGGTTGTGTCGACTGTAACCATCCTTCTTTGTCGTATACTATTCGTCTCATGTGAGGACAAAGACAGGTCTCGGTAAGGCGGCGCCTGTCAGAGAGTGTCAGCTAGTACGAGGAGTGACATCCTGTTACCTGCGGCTGGCGCAGGTATATTTTGTCTTTATCCCAGGAGGACTCCGAGAGAGAGAGCCCGAGTGGGCATCCGGACGGCTCGCCCGGATGGGTGTCAGGCACGATCATGGACTGCCGGGCGGATGCACTCGGCTGAACGAGGCGGGTAAGCCTTGATGCGGCCGGGAGGATGCACTCGGCTGAACGGGACGGGTAAGCCTTAATGTGGCAGGCCGGGCTTGACCGACCGGACGGACCACTATATTTATTCTACCCGGCTGCCTTAAGCCCGACCAGCCGGTGAAGGTTTTGGGCCCGGCCAGAATGTTTGTTGAGTCGGTTACTGGTATAATGACGTGGACCCTGAAGCAGGCCAGGTCGTTCGCCACGTTGGCTACCCATATCGTGCAAAATATAGGACAGGATCAATAGCCTTCCCCTCGAGTCTAGTCGAAGGAGGCGATCAGTCCGACTGACTGGACTACAAGTGTGTGCAAAAACTCTGCGGCCGGGCGCTTTCTGCCTTTTCAATATCCGGCCGGCTTACCACGATGCTCAACAGCTGGTGCTGAGTATGTTTGCTTTGTCTGTGCGGAATAAGCTTGTAAACTGAGAGGGGCGTGGGCCGCCACGCACCCGACTCTGTTAACAAGGTCGCCCGGCTAGACGAAGCATGATAGAGGAACGTGGGCCGCCTCGCGTACCCCATTAGTTATCAACCGGATGAAGATGTCCGGGCGGCTGGCGATTCTGACAGGAGGAACGTGGGCCGCCACGTCCTTGTGAACTGTTAGTGCGTCCGACCGGACGAATGTTGTTAGACGCTGAGAGGGATGTTGAACACGTTTGGGCGGGAAAATGTTCGCCTTGAGTTGCAAGAAAAGTGGAGTGTCACGCGTCTCAAGACGATTTTCTCGGGATAGCCCGAGTCATGCAATTAATGGAGACGGGACATTCTAAGTTGCATGGGGCGATGTGATACGCCCGATGCGACCGGCGCCATAACGGCATCACCTCAGCTTTAATGATCTGGGCCACGTGGTGTTCGCCGGTTGGCCGACCAGGATGCGATTTATCCCATGATTACGAATTTTTAATGGCCATTAATGCGCGTAAATCTTTCTGCCACGCGGCAGCTTCCGACTGGCCGACACGGCGACGCGCCCTGCCGCCGCATCAGGCGACGTCAGCGGATGTGGCACGCCTTTTCGAGGCTGATCGTGGGACGACTCTTCGGCATTGGGTGAGGCGATCGCCGTACACGTGGATCGCCATCCGACGGTCGCCTTTCTTTCGGCCTAGCTATAAATAGGTCTCCGCGTTCGCCGAAACCCTTATTTGCTCTTCACTGTTCTCTCTAACTCAGTGCTTCTCACTTCTCGCCGCCGTCTTCGCGCGTCGCCGCCGGTCTCGTGCTTCTCCGTCGGTTAATCTTTTCCGCCACCCCTACGGTCAGATTCTCCCTTTTCTTCCCTTTCTTTCTGTTCCATGGCTACCCCTACGTGGTATACCTCTGTCGAGTCTTCCCTTCACGACGAGACCACCTCCGACCTCCGACTAGCCTACGACATCCCCGCGAACTACCGCATTGCCGTTCCGACAAAGGATGACCGACCGCACCAGCCTCCGGCTGGCTTCTTTGTGTTTTTCCGGGATCAACACATGTCTGGTCTGCGCTATCCTCTTCATCCCTTTATTGTAGACTTCTGCAACTTCTTCCACATTCCTATCTTCCAGCTTTCTCCCAACGCTATTCGTATATTGTGCAACCTAATTGTTCTTTTCACCCTTTACCGAGTCCCCCTCCGACCGGAGGTTCTGTATTTCTTTTATTACCCGAAGAAACAGGAGGCCGGGAATTTCTTCCTCCAAGCCCGGGCCAAACTATCTATAGTGGAGAATATTCCTTCCTCAAATAAGGGCTGGAAAACCCACTTCTTTTTCATAGGCCCTCCGACCAGCCCTGGGTTCCCGATCGGATGGGTCGAAGACATACCCCTATAGCTCCCTTAAGAAACTTTAAAACTGACCCCTTGTTCATAAGGGCCGCTTCTCTAATCGGTGGTCGTCACTTCGACGGCATGAAACTTCTCACCGACGCCGTTCTGTACATATTTGGGCTAAGCCGAGTGCCTGCCGCCCTGCCCTACGCCTTCTGTAAGTTATTTTTTCACGTACTCCTTTTTCCCTAACTCAAAATCTCTTGCTTTTGCAGCCAAAATGATGTGGGAAGCGTCCCTTGATGAGGCCATGGGTCTGGCGGACGCAGAAATCAACGCTCGGGCGGCCGAACAGCTTCGTCTGCGCCAGGCCGGTCCGCCCGACCAACATACGATTCCTGAGAGCGCGGAGCCAGCTCCTCAGGCTCCTTCTGCCGAACCAGCGCCGACTGGTTCTAGGGAGCCGGTCGGCTCTTCGAAACCTCCTGCCCCCGCAAAATCCGCCGGTAAGAAGAAGGTTCGATTTTCCTTGGAGAAGTCCCAGCCTTCTAAGCGGAAGGCTAGCGCTTCTATCCGCATTGAGGAGCCGACGGAGGTGGACACATCCTCTTCCGATTCCCCAGACCCGGAACCCTTGCGAAAGCGCCCGAGGAATCCTGCGTCTGGCTCTGGTGCTCAGCCTGCAGAAGCCGCTGCCAGCCCTGCTAGCACTAGCCGACCTGCAGACGCGCCGGGTTCGTCACGCTCGGGGGGACAACCTTCCCGGCCGCCTTGCTTTGGCGTGTATCTCCCCTCGCTCGACCCTGCGGCCGCTCGGGGAGCCGAGCAGCGACTTACCCTTTATGGGGAATTGGCAGAATGCTGGGAGCAGGGTATGAAGGAGGGGACTTCCAAACCCCCAGTCCGCCTGGCCGACCAATTTATGCAGGATGCTACGAATGTAAGTCCGATGCTTTAGTGCTTAGCTAACTTGCTTTTTTCCTAATAATTCTTATTGTAGTTTTGGGCCACCTGCTCGAGCGTCGCCCATACCTTGGTTATTAACACCAGGGGACGCCGAATGGCCGAGCGGCGGCTCGAGGAATCGGAGCTCCGTCAGTCGCATGCGAACCTGCCGGTCGGGGAGGAGGGAACCGCTATTCTCCGCTCGGAAATACTGGAGCTTAAGGAGAAACTCCGTTCGGCCGAGGCGCGACTGACGGAGGAAGTCACCCGAGCGGACGCAGCCGAGCGGGCGTTTGCCCGGTCTTCCTCCTTACACGAGACCCTTGAGCAAGAGAGGAAGAAGGCTCTGGATAAGCAGCGCCGTACCCGATCGGACCTCGCCAAGAAGACTGCCGAGGTCCAAACCATGAAGGCGGAGCTAGACAAACTGGTGAAGGCTTCTGAGGAGCTCCGGGAGACCTTGAATGATAAAGAGCAGGAGCTGGCAACTCGGGAGTCAGACTTACAGGCCAAGGAGAAGGCTTTAGACTCCCGAGAAGACGAGCTCCGCTTATCTGAAGGACTACTGGCTTCTCAAGCGGTTGCCCTGGAAGATAAGGACAAGGAGTTAGCCAGCCTCCGGGCGGAAATTGAAAGCCTGAAGCTGCACCAAGAAGGCGAACCCGCCCGGATGGACGCACACCGCCTGGCCTACATTAACTCCAAAGAGTTCTGCGATAAGCTGGGCAAGCGGACGTCGAGCATGTTCCAGATGGGCATTAATAGCGCAATTCTGCAGCTCCAAGAGGGCGGCTATCTGCCTGCTGACATTCCTGCCAACGCTGTAATAGTGTCCCGGGTCAAGGAGCTACTCCCCAAGGACTTCTTCCAGCCTTTTACCTAATTTGCCTCGTGTAATCTTTAGCCGCCGGTTGGGGCTCCTTTTTGGTAATGCTGCCGAGTAACCATCAATGCAAAGCCTTACCTTTTAACATGTTATTTTACACAATGCTTCAGTAGACGTTGCTGATTGATTTCAGTTGTCAGGCTAGGTAACGTATTGGGGATCTGAATGAAACTCTTCTTTCTCGCTCCCACTTTGTTTTAGGTGTTTTCGACCAACACCCTTGGTTCTAGAATAGGCCATTTACTTTAGGAGGCTCAATGCCTTAGGAAATGGTCCAGTATATAGTCAGCTGGTGGATCGGTCCGACTGAGGGGTATGGGTCGCCACACGCCCGGTCGGGGAACCGAGCCAGTTAGGAAAACGGCTAAGTATAAGGTAGACGGCTGGCTGGTCCGACTAAGGGGTGTGGCCGCCACTCGCCCGGTCGGGGAACCAAACCAGTAATAAATATGTTAGGCTTCTCAAGCCTCTGGATGGACCAATCTTCCACGTGGGCTGCCACGCTTCCAACCGGGACCAGTCCAGGCTTCCGAGTGGGCTGACGCGAAGAGTCAGTCGCCGACTCAGGCTTCCAAAGGGGACCAGCCTTCGCGTGGGTCGCCACGCTTCCGGTCGGGAACCGCCTTTAGGCTTCCGGATGGGCCGATCTTCCACGTGGGCCGCCACGCTTCCGACGGGAACCAGTCCAGGCTTCCGAGTGGGCTGACGCGAAGAGTCAGTCGCCGACTCAGGCTTCCAAAGGGGACCAGCCTTCGGCGTGGGTCGCCACGCTTCCGGTCGGGAACCGCCTTTAGGCTTCCGGATGGGCCAATCTTTCACGTGGGACGCCACGCTTCCGACCGGGAACCAGTCCAGGCTTCCGAGTGGGCTGACGCGAAGAGTCAGTCGCCGACTCAGGCTTCCAAAGGGGACCAGCCTTCGGCGTGGGTCGCCACGCTTCCGGTCGGGAACCGCCTTTAGGCTTCCGGATGGGCCAATCTTTCACGTGGGACGCCACGCTTCCGACCGGGAACCAGTCCAGGCTTCCGAGTGGGCTGACGCGAAGAGTCAGTCGCCGACTCAGGCTTCCAAAGGGGACCAGCCTTCGGCGTGGGTCGCCACGCTTCCGGTCGGGAACCGCCTTTAGGCTTCCGGATGGGCCAATCTTTCACGTGGGACGCCACGCTTCCGACCGGGAACCAGTCCAGGCTTCCGAGTGGGCTGACGCGAAGAGTCAGTCGCCGACTCAGGCTTCCAAAGGGGACCAGCCTTCGGCGTGGGTCGCCACGCTTCCGGTCGGGAACCGCCTTTAGGCTTCCGGATGGGCCAATCTTTCACGTGGGACGCCACGCTTCCGACCGGGAACCAGTCCAGGCTTCCGAGTGGGCTGACGCGAAGAGTCAGTCGCCGACTCAGGCTTCCAAAGGGGACCAGCCTTCGGCGTGGGTCGCCACGCTTCCCGGTCGGGAACCGCCTTTAGGCTTCCGGATGGGCCAATCTTTCACGTGGGACGCCACGCTTCCGACCGGGAACCAGTCCAGGCTTCCGAGTGGGCTGACGCGAAGAGTCAGTCGCCGACTCAGGCTTCCAAAGGGGACCAGCCTTCGGCGTGGGTCGCCACGCTTCCGGTCGGGAACCGCCTTTAGGCTTCCGGATGGGCCAATCTTTCACGTGGGACGCCACGCTTCCGACCGGGAACCAGTCCAGGCTTCCGAGTGGGCTGACGCGAAGAGTCAGTCGCCGACTCAGGCTTCCAAAGGGGACCAGCCTTCGGCGTGGGTCGCCACGCTTCCGGTCGGGAACCGCCTTTAGGCTTCCGGATGGGCCAATCTTTCACGTGGGACGCCACGCTTCCGACCGGGAACCAGTCCAGGCTTCCGAGTGGGCTGACGCGAAGAGTCAGTCGCCGACTCAGGCTTCCAAAGGGGACCAGCCTTCGGCGTGGGTCGCCACGCTTCCGGTCGGGAACCGCCTTTAGGCTTCCGGATGGGCCAATCTTTCACGTGGGACGCCACGCCTTCCGACGACGCGGGAACCAGTCCAGGCTTCCGAGTGGGCTGACGCGAAGAGTCAAGTCGCGCGACTC
>JAGFNQ010004052.1:0-110134 GCA_024364735.1 Boesenbergia rotunda
GGTTCGTCCAATTTCTCCCAGGCGATCGACATACCATCTTTTGTAGGTACTGTAAACCCCGTTTGGGAGGATCATCCATATGTCCATGTGGGCCTTCAGAAGGGACTCCATTGACTTCTCCCAAGAATTGAAGTTCTCGCCGGAGAGGAGTGTGGACGGATGCTATTCCATTCTTGATTGGCCATTAGTTTTGAATCTTGCACACAATAAAAAAACAGAGATGTACCAAGACTTGGTCTTGGATTAGTAGTGCGGGAACAACAACAAAAAAAATATTGCACGAATTTCGAGAGAAAATATTAAAATAATAATAAAAATTTTATGACAAATTTTCACAAATTGATTCTTTTATCAATTCTGACTTATGGTGAAAAAATGAGAATTCAAAATTGAAAAAGGCGTAAGGATATTTTAAATACACTCACAGATATTATTTACTAAAAAAATAAAGCAAAAAAAAATCCGAAAAAAAAAAATTTCAAAGTGGTGGTTGCACCAACTTTGAATAACCCCGCTCTGATACCACTTGTTGGATCGAGAAATGCGAGAGAGGGGGGGGGTGAATGTCGCAATTCGTTCGGATTTAAAAAGAGCGGGTGCGCAGCGGAAATAAAAGAGAACACAACAACGCAAACACAGCCGGTTTACTTGGTTCGGAGCCTGGGTCGACTCCTACTCAAGGCCCACGGTCGTTGACCGTTTTCTGCGGCAATTCTATAAGTTCGCAAAAGTTTACACACAAATAATAATAAAAATATTCTCGTAAACTTAAATACAACTCTTGTTACCGACGTCCGGTGAAGATTGAAGTTCTGGAGCAGCGGGACGTCGTCGGCTTGAGTTGGCAGCTTTCTGGAGCGTGTCGTGGAAGCAGAAGAGCGTAGAATTGTCGAAGGAATTGGTTGTTCAAGAATAGGGTCGAGGCCCTCTTTATATAGGGCAGGGGGCGCCCGACATGCTCGGGGCGCCCCCACGTGGCTCTTGATCCGGCGAGCCCTCCTGGTCAAGGCTGATCTCTTCATCTTCGGGATCAGCTTTGACCGGTGCGCTCGACGCGCGCGGGGCGCCCGGTTGACCGGTCAAAGCGTCATCTTCAGGGCTTCGCGAGAGTGAGCTGCAGCAGCCTTCAGTGGCGTGGCACAGTGGGCGCCCGAGACACGCGGGGCGCCCGACATGCGGGGCGCCCGACACACGCGGGGCTCCCCCAATTGCGCTGCTGTTGGGGCGTTTACCTCTCTGCTGACTTTGGGTTGACTCTGAGGCGCCCGACACATCCGGGGCGCCCTACTCAGCTACGGCCTCACTCCTTTGAGGCTCTCTGAGCTGCAGAAACACAGTCCTTCGGTCCTGCATCCAGGGTTAGTCCAAAACAGCAAATAATAAGTTAGTTAAAACAGCCTTAGCTGTCTTGGTTCTGACTTTGGATCTCCAAAATGGAGCCCTAGGTCGAACCGACGCCTAATGGTCCCTCGAAGGGGAACGCGTCCTCACCTACTCCTCTCGGGAGAATTTACCTGGTGCCAACCGGATCCTCCAGTTGGACTTTTGCCCAGCAGCCCTTCGCCAGGTCTTTAGTTTCGCCCAGCAGCCCTTCGCCAGGACTTGGTTTTTGCCCAGCAGCCCTTCGCCAGGTCTTGATTTCCTGACAGCCCATCGTCAGGTGCCTAGCATCCCTTCGCTAGGACTTGGTTTTCGCCCAGCAACCCTTCGCCAGGACTTGGTTTCCTGACTGCCCATCGTCAGGTGCCTAGCAGCCCTTCGCTAGGACTTTGTTTCCTGCACTCTCAAGCAGCGTTGTTAGACAACAAATAACCCTTAACTTTGAATCCTTTGCCAATATCAAAACAAGGTTCGATCTGGTGCTTCCTGCACCAACAGAAATTTCGCAAACTTTTGAAATATCCTAGTTTCTGAAATTTTATGATAATTGTGAAAACTTCCCATTATTGGAAACTTTTCAATTTTGGAAATTTCCTATATTGGAAATTTTCCAATTTTGGAAATATGTAAGTTTTCTTTATACCAGAAACTTACAATTATTCTGAAAACCTATTATGAAATCTCGCAATTTTGGGCACTTTCTTTCAAGAAAGTCTAGATAAATTTATGGTTTATTAATTGACAATTAAATTCGAATTGGTTTTAAATTATTAACAAAATTTTTTATTTTGGATTGAGCCTCGGGGAGTCGTGCAATTTAAAGTTAGTTGTTGTAATTTAATTTCCTATTTTGAATAAAATTGTCATGTTTAATATGGTTACGCCTCGGGGAGATGACCAAATTAGATTTACAACAAATTCCTTTTTTTGGGTATCTGAGCCTCGGGGAGCCACCCAAAGAAAATAATTTGTTGAAATTAATAAATCCATAAATAAAATATGTAATCAAATCATGGAAATTTTGAGGTGATTCTCAAACGATAATTTCCTTATTTGATTTAAGAGGTGATGCTCTTACATATTGTTGTCTCCAAAATTAATTAGGAAAATGGTTTCCTATAGAGTTTTCTTAAATGAGATTTTCATGAAAATAATATGAGGTTGAATTAAGGGAATCTGTATCTTAATTTAATAAGATTTGATTTAGAGAAATCAAAGTCTTAAACATATTATTTCCGAAATTGATTATGACAATTTAGGAAATTGTTTCCCAAAATAATTCCTTGAATAAAGTATGAAATTAGAATTAGGAAATCCGGTTCCTAATTCAATTAATGAGACTTGATAAATTAAGTCACATACATACTTTATTAAGGAAATCGTTAGTATATGACATAATTATATGTCATGAATGTGCTTAGAAAAGAAAGGATGAGACCCAAAACCCCTTACAAAATATTAAGGCCAACACCTTCCATTAATATGGTTAGAACCGGAGTTTTGTTTCGCGTTTGGGTTGATGGACACATCCATGCCTGGCTTGAACCTCAACATGTTCAAACCATGGAATTAGTTTATGATTAATATAGTTGGAGTCAGAGGTCAATCCTTAGTTTTGGTTGTTGGACACATCCAAGCCTGACTAAACGGTTGAATGAGCTCCAACCATATTAAAACTATTTCATGATTAATGGGTCAGCCTTAAGCTTGGAGCATCGATTTGTTGTGCCACAGCCAAGGTCGATGTAAAGAGAGGTGCAGTTGGGTGCTATGTATATTGTTGGATACTTGTTAATGAGTGAACAACCCAATGATTTATGCAAACATTCAATTAGTTGATAGCATAAAGTGATAGTTACATATATATGATATGTAATCGGTATAATAACCTACCTTCATAGCTAAGAATAACTTGATGGCCACAGCCATGGTTGTTCTTATCTATGGTTGGATATCAACCTATTTGGAGATGTTCCTACGATCTCCCGAATTGATAAAAAGGGTTATTCAATTCGAAAAATAAATATGATTTAATGAATGTATATTGATGCATTCTTTATCATTCTTATCACATAAACTCAATTTGTATTTCTAGGATAATCACCTGATCATGTCTTCTCTGAATTTGCGTTACATTTTGGACACCAATAAGTTAACTATGGACAAAAGGATTGAAAAGGCACCAAAAGGCACTTGCCATCACTGCGGCAAGGAGGGTCACTGGCGAAGAAACTGCAAGGTTTATCTTGAGTCCTTGAAGAAGAAGGCATCCGATGCCCCATCCTCTTCAGGTATCATTGTTATTGAATGTCACTCTATTTCCTGAAATACCTGGGTACTTGATACTGGGTGTAGCTCACATATATGTAATGACATACAGGGGCTAAGGAATAGAAGAAGACTCGTCAAGGGAGAAGCAAATTTGCGAGTTGGAAATGGAGCAAAGATTGCTGCTGTTGCCATCGGAACATATTTGCTAAAGCTCCCTACTGGACGTGTCCTAGAATTGGATAATTGTTATTTTGTTCCTTCATTAATAAAGAACATTGTATCTATTTCATGATTGAATGAAAAGGGTTATCATTTAACTTTTAGTAACAATTGTTGTTACATAACTTTAAATGGTGTTCTTTATGGGACCGGAACTTTGTGCAATGGTATCTACACGTTAGATTTATCCAGTGACGTTTTTTAATATCGAAGTTAGCAACAAACGTGCTCGAATAGATAATCGAATAGACTCCTATACGTGGCATTGTCGTCTTGGCCATGTAAGTAAGAAACGCATGACCAAATTACACCGATGTGGAATTCTGGAATCATTTGAACCCGGTTCATTTGATACATGCGAATCATGCTTAAAAGGCAAGATGGTCAAATTACCCTTTTCCGGAAAAGGTAATCTAGTGGGAGAATTGCTTGGTCTAATACATACTGATGTATGTGGACCAATGCCAACTCTTGCACAAGGAGGCTATAGCTACTTCATTACCTTTATCGATGATCACTCACGATTCGGGTATGTGTTTTTGATGAAACGCAAATCTGAAGCTTTTGAGAAATTCAAAAAGTTCAGAAATGAAGTAGAGAAACAGCTTGGCAAAAGTATTAAGATACTTCGATCCGATCGGGGTGGTGAATACTTAAGTCAAGAGTTTCAAGATTATCTTAGGGACAATGGGATATTGTCTCAATGGACTCCGCCATATACACCACAGTATAATGGTGTATTTGAGAGGCGTAACCGAACCTTGATGGACATGGTTAGATCCATGATGAATCATGCAACTCTTCCAAAATCTATTTGGGGCAATGCACTTAAGACAGCTGTTTACTTGCTAAACAGAGTCCCGACCAAGGTAGTCTCTACTACTCCATATGAGACGTGGAATAGTAAGAAACCTCACTTAACTCACCTTAAGATATGGGGTTGTCCTGCTTATGTGAAGCGGTCTGTATCAGACAAATTGGATGCTAAGTCTGATAAATGTCTATTTATTGGATACCCTAAGGAAATGAAGGGTTACCAATTCTATCATCCCTTGGAACAAAAGGTGTTTGTTTCAAGGCATGCTGTGTTTCTGGAAAAAGAATTTCTTTTACAAGAAAACAGTGGGAGTGGCATTGAACTTGATGAAGTTCAAGAAACTCCAATAGACATTACATAGACACCTAGTCTAGACCCACAACCGAGAACTTATGATGCGGAGCTATCAGTTGAACCTAAAACAACACCACCTCTTCGTAGGTCTGATAGGACACGCAATATTCCAGAGAGATATGGATTTCCCATAAGTGAATTGAACGACGTGTTACTCATTAGCGATGACGAACCTATCAGTTATGAAGATGTTCTGAAAAGTTCAGAAAGGGACAAATGGCTTGAAGCCATGAAGTCGGAAATGGATTCCATGTACGAAAATCAAGTATGAGACTTGGTTAACCCACCTGAAGGGATTAAGCCCATAGGGTGCAAGTGGGTTTTCAAGAAGAAAACCGACATGGAAGGTAATGTTGTTACCTTTAAGGCTAGATTAGTGGCAAAAGGATATCGTCAGAAACAAGGAATTGATTATGACGAAACCTATTCGCCAGTAGCTATGCTTAAATCCATTCGGATGCTCCTAGCCATAGGAGCTCATTATGATTATGAGATATGACAAATGGATGTGAAAACAGCTTTCCTTAATGGAAACCTGCTTGAGGATGTATACATGATACAACTTGAAGGTTTCACATCGGTTGATAAAACCAAAATATGCAAGCTTCGACGATCCATATATGGACTGAAGCAACCTTCCAGGAGCTAGGACATCCGTTTTGATGAGACAATCAATGTGTTTGATTTCTCACAAAGTCCTGACGAACCTTGTGTGCACAAGAATGTTAGTGGGAGTGCAGTCGTATTCCTAGTGTTCTATGTAGATGACATATTACTTATAGGAAACGATATATCAGTCTTACAGTCAGTTAAAATTTGGTTGTCCAAAACTTTCTCCATGAATGACCTGGGAGAAGCAACCTATATCCTTGGGATTAAAATCTATAGAGATAGATTAAAACGGTTGCTTGGTCTTTCGCAGTCTACATATATAGACAGAGTGCTAAAAAGGTTTAGCATGTCGGAATCCAAGAAAGGTTACCTTCCCATCAGGCATGGGATCATCCTTTCAAAGTCTATGTGTCCGCGCACAGAAGACGAGAGGATTTGCATAAATAAGATTCCTTATGCATCCGCGATAGGATCTATCATGTATGCTATGTTATGTACTAGGCCCGATTATCATATGCTCTGAGCGTCACGAGCAGATACCAGTCTGATCCAGGAATGGATCATTGGGCGGCTGTCAAGACAATCCTTAAGTACTTAAGAAGAACTAAGGATGTGTTCCTAATATATGGAGAAGGAGATATGGTAATACGTGGGTATACAGATGCCAGTTTCCAGACAGATAAGGATGACTCCAAATCTCAGTCTGGATACGTATTTACTTTGAATGGAGGCGCAATAAGTTGGAAGAGTTCCAAGCAAGACACTATAGCGGATTCTACCACGGAAGCGGAATATATTGCGGCTTCGGAAGCAGCAAAAGAAGCAGTCTGGATCAAGAAGTTTGTCTCGGAACTTGGTGTGGTTCCAACCATTGATGAAGCAATACCGGTTTACTGCGACAACAATGGAGCTATTGCACAAGCAAAGGAACCAAGGTCTCATCAGCGATCCAAACACGTGCTTCGCCGCTATCATCTGATCAGAGAGATTATAAGTAGGAATGATATACAAATTGAGAAAATTCCCACTGAAAGGAATTTAGCGGATCCTTTAACTAAGGCCTTGCCTCAAAGCAAGTTTGAGGGTCATGTTAGAGCCTATGGTATTGGATACCGTAGCGATTGGCATTAGGCCAAGTGGGAGTTTATTAGTAATATGAGAGAAGTGTCCTAAGGCAATCGCCTTATGATTGTAATCATTTACTTTAATAAATGAATATTCACTATTTGAGTATACATGTTCGTGTATTTGATTGAGATCTTAAACTCATTTACTGAATGTCCGCAATACAATTCACAGCATGAGAGAATTTGTGATGAATTCACAACTAGTGATTATCTCTACATGTGTAATTGTGAAGTATTGGAATTGTCCCTAGTCGATGAATTGATAAATACGGGCACTATCAATTCTGTTGAGACTAGCATGGGTTATTCTCTAATCAGCTGATTCTCACTGGCTGGTGACATTGGGATGTCCGGAGATAAACATGAAGGCTAGTTAAGGGAACTAGTTCATTGGAGTGACTAGCTGTAAAACTTCATATGGTAATCTACATATAGATATGTCAATGAAGTTCTTACTGCAGCTTAAGTGCGATGTTCCTTTGACTTGTGGTGTTCACATCATCTTGGTCATAAAGACTTATACTTTGACATCTTAAGCAAGCATCTCCAAGGAGGTGTGGACCCAGGATGATTGGGTATAAGCCGAAGTGCCCGAAGATGTTTGAACAGCCTACAAAGGATTCACCACTCCTTGCGAGGAGATGTATACCCAAGGCCTATCGTCGGATTGTTACTCGAAGCCTCTGGCCAGAGCATCACATGTTCCGAGTATGAATCTCTCATAAACATGAGAGTAATTAGAATCCGTTGGACTAGAAAGACATTACTTGGGCTAGGTGTGACGTAGTCAGCCTAGTGGGGACTGACACGCATAGACCGTGTCCTGAACCAAGTGGGTATAAGATGGTGAAGGGAATGAGGCATGATTCATTAAAGCTGCTGAAGGGTTTCAGAATAATTTCTGAGGTCAACCGTTGATCTTTCGATTAATTGGGGATCATGATGTACTACTAGGTGCCACTCATGATCGTTCTATAATTTGTTAATTATAGACGGCCAACATAAATCGAAAGCCTATTTAGTCACACGCACTACGAGTAATCCGAGGGATTTAAAATGAGTTGAAAATTAGATTTTCCGATCAAGAGAGATAAGTCGAATCTGAATTTTTCAGAGACGCATCGGAAGCATAAAATGGCTAAGTCTTTTGAGGACTTATTGGACGAATTAAATGAGTTTAATTCGTATGGTTTCGACTTGGGATTGGCCGGCCAAAGACGGTCCCCACCCACTTTGTTTGGCCGGCCACATCAAAAGGGGAGAACCAAATTGTTTGGTTCAAATTATAAAATAAACCGAGCGCGGTTTGTTTTATAAAATTATGGATAAAGAAATTTATATAAAGAGATTTATTTTCATGGAAATTAAAATAAACCTACGATTGGTTTATTTTATTTTATAAAATCAATAATGGATTGATTTACCATGATAAAGAAATTTATATAAAGAAATTTATTTCCATAATAAAAGGGGAGACATGGTTGTTTTTATTATAAATTAAGTTATAATAAAACTTGGCATAACGGAATAATTCATAGAAAATTTATAAGATAAATTTCTTATGAAAAATTTATTCCGTTAAGTGGAGACTTGGCGATTAAGAGGCTACTATATAAAGGTACCAAGGCAAGGCTTGGAAATTAATCCAAGAGATCAAGGATTCTTGCCTAGCCTCTCTCCCTCACGGAAGCCACAAGCCTCTCCCTCACGGTGTCCAGTGGCTTCTCCCTCACGGTGTGCCGTGACAAAGCAGCAGGCGGCCTGCTGCTTCTCCCCGACGCAGAGGATGTGCAAGCAACGAGAAACATGGCTTTCCGTTTTGATCAATTTGCATGCAACGGAATTTGCATGCAACGGGAAAGCATGGCTTTCCGTTTTGATCAATTTGCATGCAACGGGAAAGCATGGCTTTCCGTTTTGATCAATTTGCATGCAACGGGAAAGCAAGGCTTCCCATTATGTACATGCAGCTTGCACACGGGAGAAGGGATGCAAGGCCAAGGTTTGCTATTGGCCGAGAGTCTTCTTGGCTGAAGGGCGCAAATCATCTTCCTCCTTCTCGCCGGAATTGTGATTCCGGCCAACCCTGATGGTGAGTTTTTCCGATGTGATTACTTCTCTCTTGATATTCTTGTCGTGCCTTTGGAGAATCTAGTAGTTCTTGTCGGCACGAAACTCGTGGCTTTGCGAAGTCATCCCAAAGAAAACTCGACGTGGACGCGAATAGAGGCGGAGCTTCCAAGAGACGCTACGGTTGGATCTCGTCCCTTTCTACGAGTTACGCGAGGTATTAAGTAAATTAGTTTACTTTCTGTAAAATTTTAAATGTATGATCATGTCTCTACAACATAAGGTTGCATGCTAGATACGTGGTTAAAATAATTTGAGAAATTATTTATGCTAAACCTTCCGCTGCACGTAATTAAAATTTTAAATTACGAACCCGGGTGCATGTTGACATGGATTAATTATTTATGCTAAAACAATTAATAATCCATATAATTGTTTTGCAAAATTCAAAGCCGGTTAGTGTTCGACATTCAGAGCCGGTGAGAGAAAGTACCCTCTAGGTCCTATTTTGAAAGAAAGTGCCCAAAATTTAGAGCCGGTTAGTGTTCGACATAATCATATAATTGTTTTGCGGAAAACTTTGTCATGATCTCAATTTTGGAAAATTTTATAATTATGGAACTTTCCAATTATGATAAATTTTAGATTTAGGAATTTCAAAGTTTGGAAATCCTCATGAAATTTCGCAAACTTTTGAAATATCCTAGTTTCTGAAATTTTATGATAATTGTGAAAACTTCCCATTATTGGAAACTCTGTTGGGACCGGGTGCATGTTGACATGGATACGGGTTCGTAATTTTAAAATTTAATTACGTGCAGCGGAAGATTTTGCATAAATAATTTCTCAAATTATTTTAACCACGTATCTAGCATGCAACCTTATGTTGTGGAGACATGATCATATATTTAAGATTTTGCAGAAAGTAAACTAATTTACTTAATACCTCGCGTAACTCGTAGAAAGGGACGAGATCCAACCGTAGCGTCCCTTGGAAGCTCCGCCTCTATTCGCGTCCACGCCGAGTTCTCTTCGGGATGACTTCGCAAAGCCACGAGTTTCGTGCCGACAAGAACTACTAGATTCTCCAAAGGCACGACTAGAATATCAAGAGAGAGAGATGGAAAACTAACCACCAAACGAAAAACGAAATCAAGATTCCGGGAGGAAGGAGGGAGTCGCGACCTGCTTCTTCTTCTTCTTCGGCACCTTCTTGGTGGAGGTGGCTCACGGCAACCCTAGGGGAGCCCTCTAGGGCCGGCGCCTACTAGAGGAGGGAGAGGGAGAGAAGGCGAGGAAGAGAGGCTAGGCAAGAATCCTTGATCTCTTGAATTGATTTCCAAGCCTTGCCTTTGCACATTTATATAGTAGCCTCTTTATCGTCAAGTCTCCCTTTAATGGAATAAATTTTTCATAAGAAATTTATCTTATAAATTTTTCTATGAATTATTCCGTTATGCCAAGTTTTTATTATAACTTAATTTATAATAAAAACAACCATGTCTCCCCTTTTATTATGGAAAAAAATTTTACAAGAAATTTGTTATATAAATTTTTCTTATCATGGAAAAATCAATTCATAATTAATTTTATAAAATAAAATAAACCAATCCATGGTTCATTTTAATTTCCATAAAAAAGAACAAATTTCTATAAATTTCTTTATATAAATTACTTTATATAAATTTCTTTATCCATAATTTTATAAAACAAATCACGCTCGATTTATTTTATAATTTAAACCAAACAATTTGGTTTCCCTTTTTATTGTGGCCGGCCAAACCAAAGAGGGTGGGGACCCTCTTTGGCCGGCCAAATCCAAGCCGTTACCTTATGAATTAAACTCATTTAATTCGTCCAATAAGCCTTCAAAAGACTTAGCCATTTTAAGCTTCCGATGCGTCTCTGATAAATTCAGATTCGACTTATCTCTCTTGATCGGAAAATCCAATTTTCAACTCGTTTTAAATCCCTCGGATTACTCGTAGTGCGTGTGACTAAATAGGCTTTCGATTTATGTTGGCCGTCTATAATCAACCAATTATAGAACGATCATGAGTGACACCTAGTAGTACATCATGATCCCCAATTAATCGAAAGATCAACGGTTGACCTCAGAAATAATTCTGAAACCCTTCAGCAGCTATAATGAGTCGTGCCTCATTCCCTTCACCATCTTATACCCACTTGGTTCAGGACACGGTCTATGTGTGTCAGTCCCCACTAGGCTGACTACGTCACACCTAGCCCAAGTAATGTCTTTCTCGTCCAACGGATTCTAATTACTCTTATGTATTTAAGAGATTCATACTCTGAATATGTCATGCTCTGGCCAGAGGCTTCGAGTAACAATTCGATGATAGGCCTTGGGTATACATCTCCACGCAAGGAGTGGATAATCCTTTGTAGGCTGTTCAAACATCTTCGGGCACTTCGGCTTATACCCAACCATCCTGGGTCCACACCTCCTTGGAGATGCTTGCTTAAGATGTCAAAGTATAAGTCTCCATGACCAAGATTGCTTGAACACCGCAAGTCAAAGGAACATCACACTTAAGCTGCAGTAAGAACTTCATTGACATTTCAATATGTAGAATACCATATGAAGTTTTACAGCTAGTCACTCGAATGAACTAGTTCCCTTAACTAGCATTCATGTTTATCTCCGGACATCCCAATGTCACCAGCCAGTGAGAATCAGCTGATTAGAGAATAACCCATGCTAGTCTCAACAGAATTGATAGTGTACGTATTTATCAATTCATCGACTAGGGACAAATTCAATACTTCACAATTGCACATGTAGAGATAGTCACTAGTTGTGAATTCATCACAAATTCTCTCATGCTGTGAATTGTATTGCGGACATCCAGTAAATGAGTTTAAGATCTCAATCAAATACACGAACATGTATACTCAAATAGTGAATATTCATTTATTAAAGTAAATGATTACAATCATAAGGCGATTGCCTTAGGACACTTCTCTCATATTACTAATAAACTCCCACTTGGCCTAATGCCAATCGCTACGGTATCCAATACCATAGGCTCTAACATGACCCTCAAACTTGCTTTGAGGCAAGGCCTTAGTTAAAGGATCCGCTAAATTCCTTTCAGTGGGAATTTTCTCAATTTGTATATCATTCCTACTTATAATCTCTCTGATCAGATGATAGCGGCGAAGCACGTGTTTGGATCGCTGATGAGACCTTGGTTCCTTTACTTGTGCAATAGCTCCATTGTTGTCGCAGTAAACCGGTATTGCTTCATCAATGGTTGGAACCACACCAAGTTCCGAGACAAACTTCTTGATCCAGACTGCTTCTTTTGCTGCTTCCGAAGCCGCAATATATTCCGCTTCCGTGGTAGAATCCGCTACAGTGTCTTTCTTGGAACTCTTCCAACTTATTGCGCCTCCATTCAAAGTAAATACGTATCCAAACTGAGATTTGGAGTCATCCTTATCTGTCTGTAAACTGGCATCTGTATACCCACGTATTACCATATCTCCTTCTCCATATATTAGGAACACATCCTTAGTTCTTCTTAAGTACTTAAGGATTGTCTTGACAGCCGCCCAATGATCCATTCCTGGATCAGACTGGTATCTGCTCGTGACGCTCAGAGCATACGATACATCGGGCCTAATGCATAACATAGCATACATGATAGATCCTATCGCGGATGCATAAGGAATCTTATTCATGCAGATCCTCTCGTCTTCTGTGCGTGGACACATAGACTTTGAAAGATTGATCCCATACCTGATGGGAAGGTAACCTTTCTTGGATTCCGACATGCTAAACCCTTTTAGCACTTGGTCTATATATGTAGACTGCGAAAGACCAAGCAACCGTTTTGATCTATCTCTATAGATTCTAATCCCAAGGATATAGGTTGCTTCTCCCAAATCTTTCATGGAGAAAGTTTTGGACAACCAAATTTTAACCGACATATAACATTAGGAATACGACTGTACTCCCACTAACCTTCTTGTACACACAAGGTTCGCCAGGATTTTGTGAGAAATCAAATTCTTTGATTGTCTCATCAAAACGGATGTTCCAGCTCCTGGATGCTTGCTTCAGTCCATATATGGATCGTCGAAGCTTGCATATTTTGATTTTGTCAACCGATGTGAAACCTTCAGGTTGTATCATGTATACATCCTCAAGCAGGTTTCCATTAAGGAAAGCTGTTTTCACATCCATTTGCCATATCTCATAATCATAATGAGTTGCTATGGCCAGGAGCATCCGAATGGATTTAAGCATAGCTACTGGTGAATAGGTTTCGTTATAATCAATTCCTTGTTTCTGACGATATCCCTTTGCCACTAATCTAGCCTTAAAGGTAACAACATTACCTTCCATGTCTGTTTTCTTTTTGAAAACCCACTTGCACCCTATGGGCTTAATCCCTTCAGGTGGGTTAACCAAGTCCCATACTTGGTTTTCGTACATAGAATCCATTTCCGACTTCATGGCTTCAAGCCATTTGTCCCTTTCTGAACTTTTTAGAACATCTTCATAACTGATAGGTTCGTCATCGCTTATGAGTAACACGTCGTTCGATTCACTTATGAGAAATCCGTATCTCTCTGGAATATTGCGTGTCCTATCAGACCTACGAAGAGGTGGTGTTGTTTTAGGTTCAACTGATAGCTCATCATTATGAGTTATTGGTTGTGGGTCTAGACTAGGTGTCTCTGTAATGTCTATTGGAGTTTCTTGAACTTCATCAAGTTCAATGCCACTCCCACTGTTTTCTTGTAAAAGAAATTCTTTTTCCAGAAATACAGCATGCCTTGAAACAAACACCTTTTGTTCCAAGGGATGATAGAATTGGTAACCCTTGTTTCCTTAGGGTATCCAATAAATAGACATTTATCAGACTTAGCATCCAATTTGTCTGATACAGTCCGCTTCACATAAGCAGGACAACCCCATATCTTAAGGTGAGTTAAGTGAGGTTTCTTACTATTCCACGTCTCATATGGAGTAGTAGAGACTACCTTGGTCGGGACTCTGTTTAGCAAGTAAACAGCTGTCTTAGCGCATAGCCCCAAAAGGATTTTGGAAGAGTTGCATGATTCATCATGGATCTAACCATGTCCATCAAGGTTCGGTTACGCCTCTCAGATACACCATTATGCTGTGGTGTATATGGCGGAGTCCATTGAGACAATATCCCATTGTCCCTAAGATAATCTTGAAACTCTTGACTTAAGTATTCACCACCCCGATCGGATCGAAGTATCTTAATACTTTTGCCAAGCTGTTTCTCTACTTCATTTCTGAACTCTTTGAATTTCTCAAAAGCTTCAGATTTGTGTTTCATCAAGAACACATACCCGAATCGTGAGTGATCATCGATAAAGGTAATGAAGTAGCTATAGCCTCCTTGTGCAAGAGTTGACATTGGTCCACATACATCAGTATGTATTAGACCAAGCAATTCTCCCACTGGATTACCTTTTCCGGAAAAGGGTAATTTGGCCATCTTGCCTTTTAAGCATGATTCGCATGTATCAAATGAACCGGGTTCAAATGATTCCAGAATTCCACATCGGTGTAATTTGGTCATGCGTTTCTTACTTACATGGCCAAGACGACAATGCCACGTATAGGAGTCTATTCGATTATCTATTCGAGCACGTTTGTTGCTAACTTCGATATTGAAAACGTCACCGGATAAATCTAACGTGTAGATACCATTGCACAAAGTTCCAGTCCCATAAAGAACGCCATTTAAAGTTATGTAACAACAATTGTTACTAAAAGTTAAATGATGACCCTTTTCATTCAAACATGAAATAGATACAATGTTCTTTATTAATGAAGGAACAAAATAACAATTATCCAATTCTAAGACACGTCCAGTAGGGAGCTTTAGCAAATATGTTCCAATGGCAACAGCAGCAATCTTTGCTCCATTTCCAACTCACAAATTTGCTTCTCCCTTGACGAGTCTTCTTCTATTCCTTAGCCCCTGTATGTCATTACATATATGTGAGCTACACCCAGTATCAAGTACCCAGGTATTTGAGGAAATAGAGTGACATTCAATAACGAAGATACCTGAAGAGGATGGGGCATCGGATGCCTTCTTCTTCAAGGACTCAAGATAAACCTTGCAATTTCTTCGCCAGTGACCCTCCTTACCGCAATGATGGCAAGTACCTTTTGGTGTCTTTTCAGTCTTTTTGGCCTTTTCTTCTTTCCCTTATTCTGTTCTTTGGCCTTCCTCTTAGAACCTTTCTTCGAGGAACCAACTAACAGTACTGTCTTTTGATCCCGCTTCACAGAAGGCTCTATAGTCTTTAGCAGGTTGAGCAACTCAGGAATGGTAGTCTCCAGCTTATTCATCCGATAGTTCAACACAAATTGTGAATAACTTTTGGGCAAACAATGTAGAATTAAGTCAATACTTAGTTCATGATCCATTACAAAACCGAGTGTGCTCAGTCGCTCAATATACCCCGACATCTTCAACACAAACTGTGAAACAGAAGTACCTTCCTGCATCTTAGAGGTGAAGAGGTGTCTGGAGACCTCGAACCTTTCGGATCTCGCCTGCTCGTCAAATAACTCATGAAGATGGAAGATGATTGTATATGCATCCATATGCTCATGCTGCTTTTGCAGCTCAGGTACCATAGCGGCTAGCATGATGCAACTCGCAAGTTCAGAATCGGTCACATGTTTCTGATAGGCCACTAACTGGTCTGGAGTTGCATTTTCTGGAGGACGGTTGGGAAGTTGATCTTCAAGGACATAAGCAAGCTTCTCTGCCTTGAGGACTATCCTTAGGTTTCGAAGCCAGTCCATGAAGTTTGGCCCAGTCAGTTTATTGGTGTCCAAAATGGAACGCAAATTCAGAGAAGACATGATCGAGTGATTATCCTAGAAATACAAATTGAGCTTATGTGAGAAGAATGATAAAGAATGCATCAACATACATTAATTAAATCCTATTTATTTATCGAATTGAATAACCCTTTTTATCAATTCGGGAGATCGTAGGAACATCTCCAAATAGGTTGATATCCAACCATAGATAAGAACAACCATGGCTGTGGCCATCAAGTTATTCTTAGCTATGAAGGTAGGTAATTATACCGATTACATATCACATATATGTAACTATCACTTTATGCTATCAACTAATTGAATGTTTGCATAAATCATTGGGTTGTTAACTCATTAACAAGTATGCAAAATATACATAGCACCCAACTGCACCTCACTTTACATCGACCTTGGCTGTGGCACAACAAATCGATGCTCCAAGCTTAAGGCTGACCCATTAATCAAGAAATAGTTTTAATATGGTTGGAGCTCATTCAACCGTTTAGTCAGGCTTGGATGTGTCCAACAACCAAAACTAAGGATTGACCTCTGACTCCAACTATATTAATCATAAACTAATTCTATGGTTTGAACATGTCGAGATTCAAGCTGGGCATGGATGTGTCCATCAACCCAAACGAGAAACAAAACTCCGGTTCTAACCATATTAATGGAAGGTGTTGGCCTTAATATTTTCTAAGGGGTTTTGGGTCTCATCCTTTCTTTTCTAAGCACATTCATGACATATAATTATGTCATGTACTAACAATTTCCTTAATAAAGTATGTATGTGACTTAATTTATCAAGTCTCATTAATTGAATTAGGAACCAGATTTCCTAATTCTAATTTCATATTTTATTCAAGGAATTATTTTGGGAAACAATTTCCTAAATTGTCATAATCAATTTCAGAAATAATATGTTTAAGACTTTGATTTCTCTAAATCAAATCTTATTAAATTAAGAGACAGATTCTCTTAATTCAACCACATATTATTTTCATGAAAATCTCTTTTAAGAAAACTCTATAGGAAACCATTTTCCTAATTAATTTTGGAGACAACAATATGTAAGAGCATCACCTCTTAAATCAAATAAGGAAATTATCGTTTGAGAATCACCTCAAAATTTCCAAAATTTGATTACATATTTTATTTATGGATTTATTAATTTCAACAAATTATTTTCTTTGGGTGGCTCCCCGAGGCATCCGATGCCCCATCCTCTTCAGGTATCTTCGTTATTGAATGTCACACTATTTCCTGAAATACCTGGGTATTTGATACTGGGTGTAGCTCACATATATGTAATGACATACAGGGGCTAAGGAATAGAAGAAGACTCGTCAAGGGAGAAGAAAATTTGCGAGTTGGAAATGGAGCAAAGATTGCTGCTGTTGCCATCGGAACATATTTGCTAAAGCTCCCTACTAGACGTGTCCTAGAATTGGATAATTGTTATTTTGTTCCTTAATTAATAAAGAACATTGTATCTATTTTATGTTTGAATGAAAAGGGTTATCATTTAACTTTTAGTAACAATTGTTGTTACATAACTTTAAATGATGTTCTTTATGGGATCAGAACTTTGTGCAATGGTATCTACACGTTAGATTTATCCAGTGACGTTTTCAATATCGAAGTTAGCAACAAATGTGCTCGAATAGATAATCGAATAGACTCCTATACGTGGCATTGTCGTCTTGGCCATGTAAGTAAGAAACGCATGACCAAATTACATCGATGTGGAATTCTGGAATCATTTGAACCTGGTTCATTTGATACATGCGAATCATGCATAAAAGGCAAGATGACCAAATTACCCTTTTCCGGAAAAGGTAATCCAATGGGAGAATTGCTTGGTCTAATACATACTGATGTATGTGGACTAATGTCAACTCTTGCACAAGGAGGCTATAGCTACTTCATTACCTTTATCGATGATCACTCACGATTCGGGTATGTGTTCTTGATGAAACACAAATATGAAGCTTTTGAGAAATTCAAAGAGTTTAGAAATGAAGTAGAGAAACAGCTTGGCAAAAGTATTAAGATACTTCGATCCGATCGGGGTGGTGAATACTTAAGTCAAGAGTTTCAAGATTATCTTAGGGACAATGGGATATTGTCTCAATGGACTCCGCCATATACACCACAGCATAATGGTGTATCTGAGAGGCGTAACCGAACCTTGATGGACATGGTTAGATCCATGATGAATCATGCAACTCTTCCAAAATCCTTTTGGGGCAATGCACTTAAGACGGCTGTTTACTTGCTAAACAGAGTCCCGACCAAGGTAGTCTCTACTACTCCATATGAGACGTGGAATAGTAAGAAACCTCACTTAACTCACCTTAAGATATGGGGTTGTCCTGCTTATGTGAAGCGGACTGTATCAGACAAATTGGATGCTAAGTCTGATAAATGTCTATTTATTGGATACCCTAAGGAAACGAAGGGTTACCAATTCTATCATCCCTTGGAACAAAAGGTGTTTGTTTCAAGGCATGCTGTGTTTCTGGAAAAAGAATTTCTTTTACAAGAAAACAGTGGGAGTGGCATTGAACTTGATGAAGTTCAAGAAACTCCAATCGACATTACAGAGACACCTAGTCTAGACCCACAACCGAGAACTCATGATGACGAGCTATCAGTTGAACCTAAAACAACAACACCTCTTCGTAGGTCTGATAGGACACGCAATATTCCAGAGAGATATAGATTTCTCATAAGTGAATCAAATGACGTGTTACTCATTAGCGATGATGAACCTATCAGTTATGAAGATGTTCTGAAAAGTTCAGAAAGGGACAAATGGCTTGAAGCCATGAAGTCGGAAATGGATTCCATGTACGAAAATCAAGTATGGGACTTGGTTAACCCACCTGAAGGGATTAAGCCCATAGGGTGCAAGTGGGTTTTCAAGAAGAAAACCGACATGGAAGGTAATGTTGTTACCTTTAAGGCTAGATTAGTGGCAAAAGGATATCGTCAGAAACAAGGAATTGATTATGACGAAACCTATTCGCCAGTAGC
Organism: Boesenbergia rotunda; assembly: GCA_024364735.1. Lineage (NCBI taxonomy): Eukaryota > Viridiplantae > Streptophyta > Magnoliopsida > Zingiberales > Zingiberaceae > Boesenbergia > Boesenbergia rotunda. The sequence continues at coordinate 18,743 of JAGFNQ010004052.1, forward strand.
TATGCTTAAATCCATTCGGATGCTCCTAGCCATAGGAGCTCATTATGATTATGAGATATGACAAATGGATGTGAAAACAGCTTTCCTTAATGGAAACCTGCTTGAGGATGTATACGTGATACAACCTGAAGGTTTCACATCGGTTGATAAAAACAAAATATGCAAGCTTCGACGATCTATATATGGACTGAAGCAATCATCCAGGAGCTGGAACATCCGTTTTGATGAGACAATCAATGAGTTTGATTTCTCACAAAATCCTGACGAACCTTATGTGTACAAGAATGTTAGTGGGAGTGCAGTCGTATTCCTAGTGTTATATGTCGATGACATATTACTTATAGGAAATGATATATCAGTCTTACAGTCAGTTAAAATTTGGTTGTCCAAAACTTTCTCCATGAAAGACCTGGGATAAGCAACCTATATCTTGGGATTAGAATCTATAGAGATAGATCAAAACGGTTGCTTGGTCTTTCGCAGTCTACATATATAGACCGAGTGCTAAAAAGGTTTAGCATGTCGGAATCCAAGAAAGGTTACCTTCACATCAGGCATGGGACCAACCTTTCAAAGTCTATGTGTCCGCGCACAGAAGACGAGAGGATTTGCATAAATAAGATTCCTTATGCATCCGCGATAGGATCTATCATGTATGCTATGTTATGTACTAGGCCCAATGTATCATATGCTCTGAGCGTCACGAGCAGATACCTTTCTGATCCAGGAATGGATCATTGGGCGGCTGTCAAGAAAATCCTTAAGTACTTTAGAAGAACTAAGGATGTGTTCCTAATATATGGAGAAGGAGATATGGTAATACGTGGGTATACAGATGCCAGTTTCCAAACAGATAAGGATGACTCCAAATCTCAGTCTGGATACGTATTTACTTTGAATGGAGGCACAATAAGTTGGAAGAGTTCCAAGCAAGACACTGTAGCGGATTCTACCACGGAAGCGGAATATATTGCGGCTTCGGAAGCAGCAAAAGAAGCAGTCTGGATCAAGAAGTTTATCTCGGAACTTGGTGTGGTTCCAACCATTGATGAAGTAATACCGATTTACTGCGACAATAATGGAGCTATTGCACAAGTAAAGGAACCAAGGTCTCATCAGCGATCCAAACACGTGCTTCGCCGCTATCATCTGATCAGAGTGATTATAAGTAGGAATGATATACAAATTGAGAAAATTCCCACTTAAAGGAATTTAGCAGATCCTTTAACTAAGGCCTTGCCTCAAAGCAAGTTTGAGGGTCATGTTAGAGCCTGTGGTATTGGATACCGTAGCGATTGGCATTAGGCCAAGTGGGAGTTTGTTAGTAATATGAGAGAAGTGTCCTAAGGCAATCGCCTTATGATTGTAATCATTTACTTTAATAAATGAATATTCACTATTTGAGTATACATGTTCGTGTATTTGATTGAGATCTTAAACTCATTTACTGAATGTCCGCAATACAATTCACAGCATGAGAGAATTTGTGATGAATTTACAACTAGTGATAATCTCTACATGTGCAATTGTGAAGTATTGAAATTGTCCCTAGTCGATGAATTGATAAATACGGACACTATCAATTCTGTGGAGACTAGCATGGGTTATTCTCTATTCAGCTGATTCTCACTGGCTGGTGACATTGTGATATCCGGAGATAAACATGAATGCTAGTTAACGGAACTAGTTCATTGGAGTGACTAGCTGTAAAACTTCATATGGTAGTCCTCGTATAGACATGTCAGTGAAGTTCTTACTGCATCTTAAGTGCGATGTTCCTTTGACTTGTGGTGTTCAAGTCATCTTGGTCATGGAGACTTATATTTTGACATCTTAAGCAAGCATCTCCAAGGAGGTGTGGACCCAGGATGGTTGGGTATAAGCCGAATTGCCCGAAGATGTTTGAACAACCTACAAAGGATTCACCACTCCTTGCGAGGAGATGTATACCCAAGGCCTATCATCGGATTATTACTCGAAGCCTCTAGCCAGAGCATGACATGTTCAGAGTATGAATCTCTTAAATACATGAGAGTAATTAGAATCCGTTGGACGAGAAAGACATTACTTGGGCTATGTGTGACGTAGTCAGCCTAGTGGGGGCTGACACACATAGACCGTATCCTGAACCAAGTGGGTATAAGATGGTGAAGGGAATGAGGCACGATTCATTAAAGCTGCTGAAGGGTTTCAGAATAGTTTCTGAGGTCAACCGTTGATCTTTCGATTAATTGAGGATCATGATGTACTACTAAGTGCCACTCATGATCGTTCTATAATTGGTTAATTATAGACGACCAACATAAATCGAAAGCCTATTTAGTCACTCGCTCTACGAGTAATCCGAGGGATTTAAAACAAGTCGGAAATTGGATTTTCCGATCAAGAGAGATAAGTCGAATCTGAATTTTTCAGAGACGCATCGGAAGCATAAAAAGACTAAGTCTTTTGAAGACTTATTGGACGAATTAAATGAGTTTAATTCGTATGGTTTCGGCTTGGGTTTGGCTGGCCAAAGAGGGTCCCCACCCTCTTTGTTTGGCCGGCCACATCAAAAGGGGAGAACCAAATTGTTTGGTTCAAATTATAAAATAAACCGAGCGCGGTTTGTTTTATAAAATTATGGATAAAGAAATTTATATAAAGAGATTTATTTTCATGAAAATTAAAATAAACCTTGGATTGGTTTTTTTTATTTTATAAAATCAATAATGGATTGATTTACCATGATAAAGAAATTTATATAAAGAAATTTATTTCCATAATAAAAGGGGAGACATGGTTGTTTTTATTATAAATTAAGTTATAATAAAACTTGGCATAACGGAATAATTCATAGAAAATTTATAAGATAAATTTCTTATGAAAAATTTATTCCGTTAAGAGGAGACTTGGCGATTAAGAGGCTACTATATAAAGGTACCAAGGCAAGGCTTGGAAATTAATCCAAGAGATCAAGGATTCTTGCCTAACCTCTCTCCCTCACGGATGCCACAAGCCTCTCCCTCACGGTGTCCAGTGGCTTCTCCCTCACGGTGTGCCGTGACAAAGCAGCAGGCGGCTTGCTGCTTCTCCCCGACGTAGAGGATGTGCATGCAACGGGAAAGCATGGCTTTCCGTTTTGATCAATTTGCATGCAACGGAATTTGCATGCAACGGGAAAGCATGGCTTTCCGTTTTGATCAATTTGCATGCAACGGGAAAGCATGGCTTTCCGTTTTGATCAATTTGCATGCAACGGGAAAGCAAGGTTTCCCGTTCTGTACATGCAGCTTGCACACGGGAGAAGGGATGCAAGGCCAAGGTTTGCTATTGGCCGAGAGTCTTCTTGGCTGAAGGGCGCAAATCATCTTCCTCCTTCTCGCCGGAATTGTGATTCCGGCCAACCCTGATGGTGAGTTTTTCCGATGTGATTACTTCTCTCTTGATATTCTTGTCGTGTCTTTGGAGAATCTAATAGTTCTTGTCGGCACGAAACTCGTGGCTTTGCGAAGTCATCCCAACGAAAACTCAGCGTGGACGCGAATAGAGGCGGAGCTTCCAAGGGACGCTACGGTTGGATCTCGTCCCTTTCTACGAGTTACGCGAGGTATTAAGTAAATTAGTTTACTTTCTGCAAAATTTTAAATGTATGATCATGTCTCTACAACATAAGGTTGCATGCTAGATACATGGTTAAAATAATTTGAGAAATTATTTATGCTAAACCTTCCGCTGCACGTAATTAAATTTTAAAATTATGAACCCGTATCCATGTCAACATGCACCCGGTCCCAATAGTGGATTATTGATTTTATAAAATAAAATAAACCAATCCAAGCCTTGCCTTTGCGAACACAATAAAAGGGGAGAACCAAGTTATTTGGTTCAAATTATAAAATTAAACCGCGCGCGGTTTGTTTTATAAAATTATGGATAAAGAAATTTATATAAAGAAATTTATATAAAGAGATTTATTTTTCATGGAAATTAAAGTAAAGATTGGTTTATTTTATTTTATAAAATCAATAATGAATGATTTACCATGATAAAGAAATTTATATAAAGAAATTTCTTTCCATAATAAAAGGGGAGACATGGTTGTTTTTATTATAAATTAAGTTATGATAAAAACTTGGCATAACGGAATAATTCATAGAAAAATTTATAAGATAAATTTCTTATGAAAAATTTATTCCGTTCAAATGAGACTTGGCGATAAAGAGGCTACTATATAAAGGTGCAAAGGCAAGGCTTGGAAATCAATCCAAGAGATCAAGGATTCTTGCCTAGCCTCTCTCCCTCTCCTTCTCTCCCTCTCCCTCTTCTAGTGCCGCCGGCCCTAGAGCCCTCCCCCTTGGCCGTGAGCTTCCACCACCAAGAAGAAGCCGAAGAAGAAGAAGAAGCGGGCGCGACTCCTTCCTTCCTTCCAGAATCTTGATTCCATTTTTCGTTTGTTGGTTAGTTTTCCATCTCTCTCTCTTGATATTCTAGTCGTGCCTTTGGAGAATCTAGTAGTTCTTGTCAGCACGAAACTCGTGGCTTTGTGAAGTCATCCCGAAGAAAACTCGGTGTGGATGCGAATAGAGGCAGAGCTTCCAAGGGACGCTACGGTTGGATCTCGTCCCTTTCTTCGAGTTACGTGAGGTAACATGTAAATTAGTTTACTTTCTGCAAAATTTTAAATGTATGATCATGTCTCTACAACATAAGGTTGCATGCTAGATACGTGGTTAAAAATAATTTGAAAAATTATTTATGCTAAATCTTCCGCTGCACGTAATTAAATTTTAAAATTACGAACTCGTATCCATGTCAACATGCACCCGGTCCCAACAGTGGAACTCATGGGCCAAATTTTAAAATTTGGCCCATGAGTTCAACGGAATACATCCCAATGTCACCAGCCAGCGAGAATTAGTTGATTAGAGAATAACCCATGCTAGTCTCAACAGAATTGATAGTGTCCGTATTTATCAATTCATCGACTAGGGACAATTTCAATACTTCACAATTGCACATGTAGAGATAATCACTAGTTGTGAATTCATCACAAATTCTCTCATGCTGTGAATTGTATTGCGGACATTCAGTAAATGAGTTTAAGATCTCAATCAAATACACGAACATGTATACTCAAATAGTGAATATTCATTTATTAAAGTAAATGATTACAATCATAAGGCGATTGCCTTAGGACACTTCTCTCATATTACTAACACTAGGGACTAAGTCCCAAACTTGACTCCTCTCGAATTGACCTAATTCATCTTGCATTGCAATGATCCAATCGGGATCACTTAATGCTTCATCAATTTTCCTAGGTTCAATTTCGGAAATCAGGGCAACTTCATTAGCCTCATTCCGGAAGAATGATCTAGTTCTAACCCCATGATGGATGTCTCCAACAATTTGATCTTGGGGATGACTAGAAGCTAATCTAGTTTGCATTGGTGTTGGTGGTTCTTCGTGAATGGACTCACTAGACATAAGTTTAGCCTCTGGATCCGGCTGATCACTGGGTTGTCTAGGTTCACCGTCATCGGGTTCATCACCATCAACAATATTTGGACTTTCATTCAAACTTAGTCTCTTAAGTTCGAATTGTACTTCATCTTCTGGTTGACCATTGCCTTTTGGAATTTCCTCAAAGACAACATCAGAAGACTCTTCAACTAATCTAGGCCTCTTATTATAGACTCGGTAGGCTTTACTAACGAGGGAATACCCGACTAGTATCCCTTCATCAGCCTTCGCCGTGAACTTTCCAAGATGATCCTTGGTGTTTAGGATGAACACCTTACAACCGAACACCCGAAGGTGTTTAACCGTAGGTGGTTTCTCGAACCAAAGCTCATGGGGAGTCTTTCCTAAAAACCTATGAATGAGGACCCGGTTTTGCACATAGCAAGCTGTATTTACAGCTTCAGCCCATAAGTAACTCGGGAGTGAGTACTCATTAAGCATGCTTCGTGCTGCCTCTTGAAGTACACGATTCTTCCTTTCTACAATACCATTTTATTGTGGTGTTCTAGGAGTAGAGAACTCATGTCTATAACCTCTAACTTGACAAAATTCTAAAAATCTCTGATTTTGAAATTCACCTCCATGATCACTTCTAATTGCCTTAATGGTTGATGATTTTTCATTTTCTACCCTCCTACAAAAAGAAATGAAAACATCTAAGGTTTAGTCCTTATATTTCAAAAAGTAAGTCCATGTATATCTAGTGAAATCATCAATGATCACAAAGCAATATCTACATTCATTCAATGATATGATAGTACTACAATCAAATAGATCCATGTGAAGTAAATCTAATGCAGTGGAAGTACTTACAGTGCTTTTACCTTTATGTGCAGATTTTGTTTGCTTACCCATTTGACATGCATCACAAAGTTTGTTTTTTTCATACTTGATGCTTGGTAAGCCATGAACTAACCCCTTGTTAGCCAACTTCCGGATGTTCTTCATGTTCACATGTGCTAGCCTCCGGTGCCAAAGGGTGGACTCTTCTTCTTTTGACATGAAACACTTAGCAGAAACATTAGTATCACTTTTAAATGAAACTTGATAAATATTGTTTACTCTTGTTCCTACTAGTACCATGTCCAAGGTGTCATGTTGTCTAACTAGACATTGACTTGGTTGGAAATCAATTATGTAACCCGTGTCACACAATTGACTCACACTTAGGAGATTAAATTTCATCCCCTTGACTAGAAGGACATTTGAAATTCTAAGACATTCAGATATTTGCATGTCTCCTATTCCTATGACCTTAAGGCTACCATTGTTACTAAATGAAACATTACCTCTACTTTTCTTGTGAAGTGTGGTAAACAATGATCTATCCCCGGTCATGTGTTTGGAGCATCCACTATCAACGAACCAAGTTGATAGATGCTCCCCCTCAATCATAACCTACACAATTCAAAAAATAGAAGTTTTAGGTACCCAAACCTTGGGACCTAAAGCATCAACTAAACAAGACTTAGGCACCCATGCCTTGACAACTTACTTTTGAATTTTGGGTGTTCTAGATTGTCTCATATCAGTCCTAGACATGAGAGACACAAATGAGGGTTCCTTAGGACGGTAACCAATACCGGCCCTATTGTAAACTGCCCTTTGGGTATTCAAGATCATATCTAGGGTCTTAGAGCTAGTTGAGAACTTCTCAAGAATATTCTTGAGTCTCTCAATTTCACTCTTCAATGATTGGTTTTCCTTTACTAGAGATTCATCATTCAAATTGTCTAAATCCTCAACCCTAGAGGATTTCAATTGATCAATCTCAAGTTTTAATGATTTGATCTCATCTTCTAACATGTCAACATGCAAATCATCAATGTTATCATCTCTAGATAATTTCAATTGATCAATTTCTAATTGCAATGCTTTAACCTTATTCTTTGACTTCTTAAGCATACTAGTTAAATATGCAATTGCTCTATAACACTTTTCGAGTTCGGGAGAAGTTACCTCTTCATCATCCGAAGATGATGAAGCCGCGTTTGATGAGTTGGAAGATTCATCATTGCTCTCTTGATCTCCCAATGCCATGAGTGTCACATGCCTTGTGCTCTTCTCCTCCTTCTCTTCATCGGATGAGCTTGAGGATGACTCATCCCAAGTGGCCTTCAAGGCCTTCTTCTTCTTCTTGAATTTTTCTTCTTTTTTTTGGGATTTCTCCTCCTTCTTCTTTAGTTTCGGACATTCATTCTTGAAATGCCCTTTCCTACCACACTCAAAGCAAGATGCATTAGTCTTATCAAGTTTAGCTTCACTAGAGTTATCTTTACCCTTGAAGCGCCGACCCCTTCTCATCATTCTTCTCACAAAGTTCGCCATCTCGGAGGAAGAAGAGCCGCTGCCATCTTCCTCGGAATCGGACTCGGATTCGGAAGAGGATGAAGATGAAGAGACCTCCTTCTCCTTCTTCTTCTCCTTCTTCTTCTTGATGGATCGGTCCCCTGCAACTAAGGCAATCCCCTTTTCCTTGGGGCCTTTGTTAGCCATTTCATGCAATTCCATTTCACAAAACAAATCATCTAACTTAACAATGGATAAATCCTTAGATACTTTGTAGGCATCCACCATGGATGACCACAAAGCATTCCTTGGAAATGCTTTTAGTACATACCTCACAAGGCCGCGATTCTCGACCTTTTCATCAATCGAATGAAGTCCATTGAGAACTTCCTTGAACCGGCTATGGAGCTCACTTACCGTTTCATTCTCCTTCATGGAGAGATTTTGGAGTTGATTGAGGAACAAGTCCCTCTTGGCGATTCTTGAATCTCGGGTGCCCTCGTGAAGTTCGATGAGCTTGTTCCACAAGTCCTTTGCACTTGTGAAAGGACCAACCTTGATGAGTTGGTCTTTGTTCATGCCACATTGTAGAGTGACAACCGCCTTTGCGTCGGCTTCACTCTTTCGAGTTTGTTCGGCAGTCCATCTCCACGACTCAAGTTCTTTACCTTCATCATCCTTAGGAGGGGTGAAGCCCTCCTTCACCGTGAACCAAGTATTGATGTCCATCTTCAAATAATATTCCATCTTCGATCTCCAATATTGGAAGTCGGCGCCATCGAAGAATGGAGATCGGGTGGTGGAAAAGCCTTCCCTCAATGCCATGGATGTAGCTCTCGATTGTTAATCCGCAAAAGCAGAGCCCCAAGCTCTGATACCACTTGTTGGAACCCGGATGGCTAGAGAGGGGGGGGGGGTGAATATAGCGAAACACTTAAAAGCTTTGTCACTTATAAAATTTCTGCACTCAACCAAGTCAGTAGCACAGCGGAAGAAAACAAATGGAACCAAAGAAGTGCAAAAACCAAAAACAAAAAACGAATGCAAACAAACACAACCAGCAAAAACGCTAATAGGAGGATTTACAAGATTCGGGGATAACTTGCCCCTACTCCTTGGCGTGCCCTTAAGGTGGGCGATCCCTTGATCGTCGGCAGATCAAGTCCCGGTCTTCACCGGATATAAAGTAACCTCCTTCTCGGTGGAGAAACCTCTCCACAGCGTTTCAAACAAGGATATAGATTTAAGCTTAATGAAACACAAAGAAGAACTCTTACTCAGCACTTAGCAAGGACAAGAACACAGCAAGCTTATCCCGAGCTCCACCCAGCGGTGATCTCACGCAAGAAACCCTTCCTCGTGTCTTCCCGCTGTCGGACTCCAAGCTCCTTGTTCTCTCCTTCAAGAACTCAAGTAATGGATGGTTGCTTCAAGAATGCAATCGCTTGCTCAAGGTGATGACAACTTCAGGAACACGGCAAGCTAGTTGTGGAGAACACAAGGCGCGGCAAGAAACCAGTATTCGAACTCTGCTTCCACGAAGCCTTCTTCCCCCCTTTTTGTTTCTCCACTCAGCATCAGATGACACCATCTCTGCAGCTCCCAGCTGCTCATCTGCCAACGCCAGCTACCACTGAGCTATCCCTGGACTCCCTGAGCTTCCCTCAGCTAAGCTCCAGTCTCAGCTCCAGTCTGCAGCTCGGCCGTTGCAACCTGAGATGGTAAAACGGACAAACCTGCTCTAAGGAAAGCCTCCATTGACTTCTCCTTGAGTGTTTGAATCCTCCCCTGTCACTTGCAGCTTAATCAGACTGTTAGAACAACATATCATCCCATAAATCAAGAATTAGAAGCTAAGCGCAGAGAATTGGATGTGGTCAGACGTGATCAGAGCGTCTGACAAGCAATTTGAATTAAAGTGATCGGTCACCAGACCGATCCAGAGCTTGTGGGTCGGTCACCTGACCGATCCACCACTTCGCTGGGACTCCAGCTCTCACGGCAACACAAGCCTGATCGGTCACCGGACCGATCAGAGTGAAGCCTGATCGGTCACCAGACCGATCAGAATGATTCCTGATCGGTCACCCAGACCGATCAGGGTCGATGAACAGTAACCCTGGTAATCAGATCCTAAGTCCCTGATCGGTCACCGGACTGTTCAGGAGCTGATCCAAAGGGGAACTCAACTCACTGTTCACTCCCTGATCGGTCACCAGACCGATCAGGAGTAAGGCAGTGAGGAAGTTGCTTGCTTCCTGATCAGTCACCAGACCGATCAGAAGCCAAGCAACAGGGCAACACCTGTTGCCTGATCGGTCACCGGACCGATCAGTCATCGCTGGATCGGTCACCAGACCGATCCATGAAGGAGCAGCGTGCCAACTCCCTGATCGGTCACCAGACCGATCCAGGGACTCCAACCCAGCCTTCCAAACTCGGGTTTCATCCACCTTAGCCCTCCAAGCTAAGGATTTTTCACCTAACCCTCCAAGATGGGAATTTGCACCTAACCCTCCAAGTTAGGACTTTTCACCTAGCCCTCCAAGCTAGGACCTGACCCTCCAAGCTAGGACTTTTTCACCTAATTCTCCAAGATGGGAATTTGCACCTAACCCTCCAAGTTAGGACTTTTCACCTAGCCCTCCAAGCTAGGACTTTTCACCCACCTCTTCCGAATCAGGACTTTTCACACACCTAGCCCTCCAAGCTAGGATTTTCAACACCTAACCCTCCAGGTTAGGATTTCATACCATGCCTGATCCCCGACCAGGACTTAATCATAATCATCATAATCAACACCTAGCCCTCCAGGCTAGGATTTCATACCATGCCTGATCCCCGACCAGGACTTAATCATAATCATCATAATCAACATAATCAACCTGAACTAAAATCAGTGTCAACACCAAAACAACAATCAGGGCCAGAATGCATCAACACGGAGCTCCCTAATAACTCTCATATACCATCAGAATTGCCTCAAGTTGCTACTCTAATCTTAGAAGTCTCACCAGCTGAGATAATATGCTCTCTAGCTCTGGATCCTCGGATAATACAAGTTCGGCAACAAACTCACCATGCCAGCCCACTTCCTCATCACCATCAACAAGTGATTCAGATGATAATGCTCCTCGTCGCATGCTTCCTTTAAGTGACATATATGCACGATGCCCACTAATGGCTACTCGATATCCTCATCCTCGAGCTCTAGTGGTTTACTCAAAAACTATTGAACCAACTTGCTTTACACAGGCAAACAAGGATCCAAATTCGTGTAATGCAATGACTACAGAATTTGATGCACTTTTTCGCAATGGAACATGGAGCATAGTTCCGCGCACTCCGTCCATGAATGTTGTGGGCTCGAAATGGATATTCCGTCTTAAGCATCGAGCTGATGGTTCTCTTAAACGGTATAAAGCTCGACTTGTAGCCAAAGGATTTAGTCAACAACCAGGTATTAACTTCAATGACACCTTCAACCTAGTCATCAAAATTACATCTGTCAGATTATTGTTATTGATAGCTATTAGTTCTAATTGGTCTATCCGATAATTAGACGTTTCTAATATATTTTTTCATGGTATTCTTGAGGAAACGGTATTTATGGAGCAACCACCTGGGTTTATTCATCCATAATTTCCATCTCATGTTTGTCACCTCAAGAAATCTTTATATGGTCTTCGGCAAGCTCCTCGTGCATGGTTTCATTGATTATCTAAATGGTTACAGACTCAAGAATTTTTTGGATGAAAAACTGACTCCTCTCTATTCTACAGACATAATGATGGATCTATGATATTTTTTCTTATTTATGTGGATGACATTCTATAAACTGGCAATGATCAAAAGGGCATTACAAATTTATTAAGCGTTTTCAATCAAGAATTTCCTATTTGAGATTTAGGAAATGCTCATTTTTTTCTTGGTATTGAACTTATTCCACATGATGAAGGTTATATCCTCTCTCAGAGTAAATATATTATTGGACTTCTTCAAAGAGCTAAAATGGATGGAGCACGTCCGATCTCTACACCAATTGTTCCAAATAATGTCTCTACACATTCTTTCTCTTCGGTGATAGCTAATCCTCAGGTTTATCGAATATTATTGGAGCTTTACAGTATGTTACTATCACATACCCTGATATTTTATAGTAAATCATGCTTGTCAGTTCATGCATACTGCCACTGATCAAAATTGGAAAGGTGTGAAAAGAATTCTTCGTTATCTCAAAGGCACTGTTCTACATGGTCTTCTTTTATATCGGCACTCATCTCGAGATTTACATGCCTATAGCGATGCGGATTGGGCAAGTTCTCCTGAAGATAGACGCTCTACTAGTGGATATGCAATATTTCTTGGACGAAATCTTATCTCTTGGAATTCGAAAAAGTAACCTACAGTATCTCGTTCAAGCACTGAAGCTGAATATAAAGCTATAGTCAATGCAACGTCAGAAATTATTTAGCTTCAATCCCTTCTTTCGGAACTTCATCTTGCATCACATATTGTACCAAAAATTTAGTGTGATAATATTGGAGCAACATATCTTACATCAAATCCAATATTTTATGCTCGAACAAAACATGTTGAAATTAATTTTTATTTTGTTCGAGAGAGCGTGACAAGCAAACAATTATTTGTTTCTTATATCTCTACAGAAGATCAAATTGTTGATATATTTACCAAGCCATTATCCAAACAATGTTTTAGCAGATTATCATGCAAACTCAACGTCAGATATCTCCAGTTAAGTTTATCAGGAGGTAAAAGAGAATAAATTATTGATCGAGTCAAATATTTTTAGATATTTTCCTTAGTAATATGTTAATTGACAGTTTCTTAATGAATCTGTTAATTAACAATTTCCTTATTAAATTTATATTATTATATTAGATATTTTCCTTATTAATCTGTTAATTGATAATTTCTTTATGAATTTGTTAATTAATAGTTTCCTTATTAATTTTTCATTTGACTAAGCATCTTAAGATCTCTATAAATTATGTATCTCATGGACACGTTTTTTTAATTAAGAAAGTTATTTTGTTATCTCTTCTCTCTCTACCTCTCTTCTCTCTTTCTACTACTCTTACTTTAGTAGGGGTCGATAGCCAAGTAATTTAGAGAAATGGAGAAATGGAGGAGTCGGCGTTGAAGTTGTTGTCAACGGACTACCTCAACCTGCTCATCCACGGACAGGCTTTCAGCGACGTCAGCTTTGGCACCGAAGGTCGCATCATCCACGTACACCGCTACATCCTCGCCGCCCGCTCCCTCTTCTTATGGAAGTTCTTCTCCGACGGTAGCGGTTTTGGAGGCTCGTTGTGCCCAAAGGGGGTGGGCTCGGTGTTGCTGGATTCACTTGTCGGCCTCAGCATCGGAATCATATCGGTGACCGCCGTCATCTATGAGGTGTTCCTCCTGGTGCTGCAGTTCCTCTACAGTGGTCGGGTCTCGCTGGCGTCGCAGAAGCACAAGGCAAGATCCGACTACCCCGATCGCACGTGCAGGCACACCCACTGCCCCGGCACCGTCGACTTGGCCCTTGAGACCCTCTTCACCGCCCGCTCATTCGACTTTAAGCCCCTTGCCCTCCTTGTTCAGGTGCGAATCTTGGCGGCTACGGTGTTGAAGCATGATAATCGTATAAAATGAATGTAGCTATGATTGTAGAGGCATTTGTCGAAATGGTGGAGAAGGTGTCGATTGAGGAGGCGGCAAGGGTGCTAATGGCGTCGAGGATGCAGAACCTGTGGCAGTTGTGGACAGTGTGCTCTCACCTGGTGGCCAAGTCCGGCCTGCGGCGGAGGTGCTCGCCAATCACCTACCCCTCGACGTGGTCTCCAACATTAAAGAGATCTGGCTCAAGATCACCTCCAGTTGGAGGAAATACACCTTTTTGGAGAGTTAACAAAAAATTAAATTGAAATTATAAAAATTTTAACTTAGCTGTTGAGTAGCCCGAGTTGCCTTTTATGCAGAATGCAGTCTCCCAGGAAAGAATTCCCGACCTGGAATTCTCGAGCTGGAATCTCCCGACCAGAATCTCTAGAGCAGGTTTCCCGAGCAGGGCATCTCGACCCGGTTTTCATGAACCGAAAGTCTTGAACCGGACTTCTTGAACCGCTCTTCCTGAACCGATCTAGAAGAGTTGCTGAGGACTGCATAATGTAGTTTTCTTGAAATAGATATGTCCTCCTCCGACGGTGCTTCGAGGTTCCGATGGACGCCTGTCTCTTAGGATACAACAGCAGGACCACGTGCACAATGAAGCACTCGTTTCTCGTGACGAACTGAGGAAGTACTCAAACACTATCAAGGGAAAACACATGGGGAATTGGGAACGAGGTGGAAAACAATCTCTTCTCTACATTTTGCTCTCGGTCACAACCTCTATATATAAGGCTTAAACCCCCGCAGTAATCAATGATCGAATTAATGTCATTTTCTGCCAATTAACCATCCAGATCCAAACGTTTAGGGGTTACTGACTTTGCATTAATCAACAGTTAATGTATCCGTTACATTTGAGCAAAAAATTTGGCAAAACGTTGGTTCATCCGCTTAGAGAAATTTTGCCCCGATCGGTCGGACATTCGACACGTGCAGGTCGTGCACGCACACTAGTCTACTTAGTTCAGTACAAATCCGGGCCCTAGGCACACTCACGCTTGAGAGATAGCCTCTCCCCATGCATTTGTTCACAACTAACATGCTTGTGAAACAAGCATAAACCAACAATTATGCCTTGAGACTCCCAATGTGGGACTAAAGTCTCATTCATAATGGAGTCTCTTTATTCTTCACCTCCTTTTCCATTCACTTGAAACTCCTAATGTGGGACTAAAGTCTCATTCATAATGAAGCTTCTTTCCTCACCACCTCCCTTTCCATTCACACTATATCCAACACCTCCCTCACGCACGATCGCTATGGTGCCGGAGGCTTATTATTCCCGGTGCGGTTGCATCCCTGCCTTGAGCTCACCACGCCCCACGGCGATGACCATCGCTTGGCCGACAAGCAGTATAAGCTCCGACGGATGAGGCGAGCACTGGACAGCTCGAACGTGGAGCAGGTGAAGCTGATAGTGATGGCAGAGGGGCTCAACCTCGACGACGCGCTCGCAGTCCACTACGCCATCAAGAACTACAACCGTGAGGTGATAAAGGAGTTGCTGAAGCTAGGGACGGCGGACGTGAACCATCGGGTGGGGTCGGCGGGCAAGATGCCGCTTCATGTGGTTGCCGAGATGGTCTCCCCCAACATGGTCACCGTGCTTCTAGACCACAATGATGACCCCACCACCCGCACACTTGATGCCTCCGCCGTCACACACCTCGACTTCCTCCTCGCCCTCTCCTCCCACTTCCTCTTCAAGGGTGCCGGTGCCCCCGGCCTTGCCCATGTCGAGCCCAGCAAGCTCCACCTCTCCCTTGAGCTCGTCCAGTCCGTTGTGTTCGTCATCTCGCGCGAGGCAACCACCGCCGCCAACACGAATGACAATAACGGCTCGACCGCCAATACGAACGATAATAACGACATCGTCACCGTCGCCCATCACCATTCTATGAATATCTACATTTGGTGAATCTAAACCTACAACCAAATCTCTCGGATTTTCACATATTTAGCAGCATACAACAAAGATCACGTGTACATATCAGTATCTAAATTCTAGGGTATATAAAAGAATACCCTAATAAAAGAGTTAGACCTATAATAAAAGAATAATATCACAAAATCATAAGCTGAATAACATTTGATTGGGATGTTAGTTGGAGGTGGACACGTGGCTAGAAGAAGTTGCGTGACATGACTACAGGAGTGGGAGAGAAGTGCTCAAAACCAACTCGGGCGAAGAGTGCCCGAGGCCAGCTCGGGCTAAAAGTCCCCGAGACTAACTCGAGAGAGTGGACCCTGTAACTAACTCGGGGGGAGCGGAGCACGAGACCAACTCGGGAGAGAGAGGACAGATGTAGGAAGTTTACCTTTAGTGATGATAATAATAATTAATCTTAATATATGCGGCAACAGTTACAAGCATCCCCCTGAGTAGGAAAGCTGGCAAGTGGTTACGACCCGTAATGCATGATAATAATGATAAAGTTAATATGCGTGGCGACAGTTATCAGTATCCCCCGACGTGTGACGGCTGGCAAGCAATCATGATCCGTGAGGTGTGGAAGCAGGGGGCGATTATAGTAACGTGGGAGTGCTCGAAGGAAAGGGACAACGATTATATAAGGTGCTTAGACACCTAGGTAAAGGAGCCGAATCTTCTAAACTCTAGATAGTCTATTCTTCTTGTTCCTCTCCTATCTTATAGTAATTTCTGACTTGAGCGTCGGAGAGGGCTCCATCGGAACTCCTTCCGGTATATCCCTTTAACGCTCGTGTTAATCTTGCAAGCGCGATCATCCCCTTGTCATCGCTCAAGGTTGCATCACGGTGACCTGTCGTCCATGACGTTCACTTCCGAAACAAATTTGGCGTCGTCTGTGGGAAGCAAGACTAAAGACCAGAAGGAACACTATGATGGCAAAACCGAAGGGACAGCCAATCACTTTGACACAGGAAGAGTCAGCCCGCCTAATTGCCAACGCAGTTCAAGGGGCGCTAGAGCAGCATCAAATCGAACAAGCTGCTTCTCAACGAGCAATCCCGCTATAGGCAGACGCCCAGAGAGCATCAGCCTCTTATGTTCGGAATCGGAGATCCATGTCGCCTCTAGGTGTGCTCGTGAACGTGACCCTAGGACACCGATGAGACTTCATTGGAGAACTAGAGGAAGCGCATACAGCCGCTTCTAGCGTTCTGCGCCAAGAAAAGGGACAAGGAAAGAGTGAACCTGTAAAGGTTCTCCCGAAGTACACATCTTTGTCATTCATCGAGAACATTGTGGATGATCTCATGCCCAAGCAATTCCGAGGTCCCGGAATTTCTTATTACGATGGAAAAATAGATCCCGTGGATCATATTTAAAAGTTTGAGAATGCGACTCTATTACACCAATATACAGATGGTGTGAAATGTCGGGTATTCTTGAACATGTTATCAGGAGCAGTGCAGCGGTGGTTTCAGAAGTTGCTGCAAGACTCTATAAACTCTTTTTTGGAGTTTAAGACTGTCTTTCTACACCACTTTTCCAGCAGCTGGCGATATCAGAAGATAGATGACACTTAATCTGTTTGCCCTAAAGCAGAAGAGTAAGGAGTTGTTGAAGGATCAACACAGCCTGAGTAGTACTGTGACTTTCATGGCAGTACTACACACTCCACAGAGGAGTGCTACACTTTGAAGAGAAGGAGATTCAAGGATGTCGGTGCCAAGCCATGCAAGAAGTGGAGCAACTCGGGTATCGGTGAAGATCCTAGTGCCGAAACCGATCTCCTAGGCGACGACAATCGGGGGAAGAAAAACCCAGGAGGCGAACTTGGTCTCCTTCTGAGGGGAGATCCAAGGAGGCCTCATCCCGCCGATCTGCTTCTCCAAAGTGAGACCCGGGGAAGGGCAAGTCTCCTGCCCGGGAACCTCCATCAGGGTACGTCAGGATGATCTCGGGATGCCCGACTGATGGAAATTCCCATCGGGCCAGGAAGTCTCACACACGTAGGTTGGAAAACTACGCAATTGGGACAAGTAGGGAGAAGTGCAAAGGGTCTGTCATCTCCTTTAACCCTGATGATCTGGAGGATGTTTTGGCTCCCCATGAACATGCACTGGTAATTCTTGCTCGCATAGTTAATTTTGAAGTTAAACGCATTTTCGTTGATATAGGAAGTTCCGTCAATATCCTGTACAATGTGGCGATGAACCAGATGCAACACCGCTGTTCAGCTTCATTGGACATCGGATGTAGCTGCTAGGACAAATCTCTCTGTCCCTGCCCCTGGGAGATGATACCTTACAGAGGGCGAGGAGAACTCCCTTCATGGTGGCGGACAACACCCAATTGTCATATAATGGCATTTTAGAGAGACCAGGTCTCAGCTTATTCCAAGTTGTGGTCTAGATCTATCACCAGAAGATTATGTTTCCGGTGGGGGATCAAGTGGCTGAGGTTAAGGAGAATCAATTAGTTTCTCAGTGATACTATAGTGAGGAAGTCAGAACAGAATCTCACAAGAGCCTAAAGACCCATGACACCTTGCAGATCGACTTAGCTGATCCCCGGGCGAAAGAAGAGGCCAAGGAGGAATGCAGGGTGGTTGAGTGAGAGGAAGTCCATATCCATCCTCATCAGTTTAGTGGAGTTACAAGAATCGCTGCGGATTTGAGCCCTGAACTCAGAGACAAGCTGATCAACTACTTGGTTAGTCATTACGACGTGTTTGCATGGGCCACAGACGAGATTAAAGGAGTTCTCTTGCTCTAGCTACGCACTGAATACACATCACTCCAGGAGCCTGACCAGTAAGACAATGGCGAAGACACTTTGCTCCAAAACAAGACCAGATAATCAGAGAAGAGGTGGTAAAGTTGTTGAAAGCGGGACACATTCGAGAAGTACAATTCCTGACCTGGCTGACAAACTTTGTACTGGTCTCTAAACCCGGGGGAAAATGGCAGATTTGTATTGATTTTTTGGATTTAAATAAAGCATGCCCCAAAGACTGCTACCCCTTGTCTCACATCGATCAATTAGTAGATTCAACATCCGGCTGTAAGTTTATCTTAATGTTGGACGCATACCAGGGATACCACCAAGTTCCTCTTGCCCAAGAAGATCATGAGAAAGTATGTTTTGTGGCCGCCGATGGCAGCTACTGCTACAACGTCATGCCATTCTGATTAAGGAACGCGGGAGCAACCTATCAGCAGATGATGGACAAAGTGTTTCAATATTAGATTGGTCGAAATATCGAGGTTTATGTAAGTACCCCTGGTTGATTTTGATGTGATCAACTGATTTAAGTTAGGTCCTGGTATGTTTAATCCCTCTACTAAGTGTGCAGGAGCTTAGGTACGGAGGAACTCGAGTGTAGGATGTAGTGGATGAGAAGGATTGTGCGGAGAAGTGAGCCGACGAGCTCGGTACAATCCGAGGGACGCGGAAGCTGCGGAAGAGTACGCCGGTGGAGCGAGAAGGACGCGCGCGGTGTCTGAGGGACAATAAGCAGGGAGGAAGGACGCTAGAGGGGCGAAAGGTCGGAGTCGGGTTTGGGTGAGGCTAACTCCTGTTGGCCAGAAATCACCCAGAAGACAAAGAACCAAAAGACTGGTCAGTTTGACCAAGTCAAACCAGACGCCCGAAAAAGAGAGATTTATTTGTTGCTGTGAAGATTCGAACCTCGAACCTCACATGCATATATCTCCATACTTACCGATTGGGATAAACAGGCGATGTGGTTAAAGTTGTTGCGAGCAGAAGATAAAGTCATTTAGCTGGTCCGAGCAGAAGACAAAGTTTTAATTAAACTTTATCTCTTTATGGATAACATTATCCTTTAATTAGATCCAATGGATGTAGTTTAATCCCATCCAAGATCAACCATCCAGATTACATTCATGGATCAACGACCAAGAGAAAATTCATCAACAATCAACAATCCAGATTTATTCTCTTAGGTTATAAATAGGATTAGAGTTTTTGCTTTAGAGATCAATCATTAATTCATTCTTGTAAAATCTCTAAAAGTCTAGCGTGCTATTTTTGTAAGGCTTCTCCGCCTCAAGGAGATTTTTATTAAGCGTGCACTGCCTTGGAAGCAATGCCCTTAGTTGCGACCAAGTTTTTTTTAAAGACGAGTGCCTTCCATTTTAATTTTTTTACCGTCTATTCACCCCCTCTAGCCGGTCCAACCCGATCCAACAGTTTATGTTGATGATGTCCTGGTCAAAACGGAGAAAGGGAAAGACAAGATTGCCGATCTAGAGGAAACGTTTGCCACCCTGAGAACTAACAGACTAAAGCTGAACCCAACTAAGTGTTTGTTCGGTGTGAAAAGTGGGTGTTTCCTCGGGTACATGGTGGCAGAGTGAGGAAATGAGCCGAATGCAGAGAATGTGTAGCCTATTTTAAATATGCCATCACCGAGCAACTTCAAAGAGGTCCAATGATTTAATGGAAGGATTACAGCTCTATCCAGGTTCAAATCTTGGTCAACCGATAAGACTCTATCATTCTTCAAAATTTTGAAGAAGACAATCAAATTTGAATGGGATGATCAATGCGAGAAGGCCTTCATGGAGTTGAAGACATACTTATCTGGGCTTCCTATATTATACAAGCTGCTGGAAGGGGAGACTCTTTTTGTCTACTTATCTACAGCCGAATAGGCTGTGGGTTCAACACTTATTCGAGAAGAAAGTAACATTTAATATCCTATCTATTTTTTTAGTCATCTTCTTAAAGATGCAGAGACTCGATACACCATCCTCGAAATGTTAGCGTACACGCTAGTCTTAACTCCGTAGAGGTTGAGGCCTTACTTCCTGACACATCCCATCATTGTATTCACTAATAGTTCACTCGGGTGTGCCCTCACAAATCCTAAGGCATCTGGGTGGTTAATCAAGTGAACTACCGAGTTAAGCGAATATGAGATCGAGTATCAACCTAGAATGGCTATCAAAGCTCAAGCTTTAGCCGATTTTATGCTCGAAACGGTTCGAGTTTTTGAATCCGAGGAAGTCTAGAAGATATATGTTGATGGCTCGTCTAATCAGAGATCAAGTGGAGTCGGTGTTCTAATGATATCCCCTTGAGAAGATGTATTACAATTATCTATACAACTCAATTTTTGGGCTACCGACAATGAAGCCGAGTATGAAGTAATATTGGCCGGGCTGCAAGCCGCCAGGCAGGTTGGGGCCACTCGGATTATATTATATTATGATTCTCAGGCTCAACAACTCGAAGGAGATTTTGAGGTTCGTAATGAGCGATTACATAAATATATAACACATATAATCACTTGAAAGCCACTTTTGTGGAACTCACGCTGCGAAAAACCTCCCAAGCGGATAATGTGAAGACCGATGAACTGGCCAAGTGTGCAAGTTCTTTAGCATTATAAACATTGGATGATCCTATTATGCACGAAGAAGCAGTGGCTCAGATCAGCAGAGAACTTGCTGACGCTATATTACCGGATTGGAGAGAAGCTTATGTATCGTTCCTTCACAATGGAACAGTACCTGACGATCATAATCAGGATCAACTCTTTAAGCATAGGGTTGCTCGGTTCACGTTGGTCGGGGAACAACTTTACAAAAGAGTGTTTCCCAGGCCATTACTCAAGTGCATCGACCCAGGGGATGTTGAGTATATCACGCGGAAAGTTCACGAAGGCATATGCGAGAGTCATATAGGTGGCCGATCAATGGCTAAGAAGATTATTATAACTGAATATTTTTGGCCCACATTGCAAGCAGATGCTAACAAGTTTGTTGTCGAGTACGAATCTTGCCAAAAGCATCAACATATCACCCACTACCCAACTGAATTACTTCAAGCCTCTATAATCTCTTGTCCCTTCGATTAATGGGGGATAGACATAGTCGGTCCCTTTTCGATTGGACCACAACAAAAGAAATTCCTGCTAGTTCTAGTAGATTACTTCTCCAAATGGGTTGAAACTAAGTCACTCGCCCAAATTACTAAGTTCGTATTAATGAAAATCCTGTGGAAGGATATTGTCTGTAGGTATGGAATTCCTCATAAATTGGTATCGGACAATGACAAACAATTTTCAAGTCGCAATCTCAAAAAACGGTGTGAAGGGTTGGGTATTCATCTGGCTTTCACTTCAGTCACTTAGCCACAAAGTAATGGCCAAGCCGAAGTTGTCAATCGGGAAATAATTAAAGAGCTCAAATTAAAGCTGAAACATGTCGAAGGTAATTGGGTTGAAGAGCTCCCGAGCGTCCTATGGTCCTATCGTACTACCCCCAAAGGGTGAACTGGGCAAAGTCCTTTTCATCTTGTTTACGGCGTAGAAGTCGTGATCCTAGTTGAGATCGACGATGAATCAACTCTACATCAACTTTATAACAAGGAGAATAATGATTAGGAGCGACTGCTCGATCTGGATTTGATTACGGAGGTGTGGGATAAAATCGCTACCCAACTAGCTGCATACCACCAACGTATGAAGCAAGTCTATGATCGTTGAGTGATCCCCAAGGCCTTCCAGGTTGGGGATCAGGTAAGGAAGAGAATCAAGCTTGTCAGCGACGTCGGTAAGCCCGAACCACAATTGAGCAGGCCTTACACAATCATCGAAAAGCTCACAAGTGGTAGTTATTATTTGCAAGATCCTAATGTCAAAAGGTTGAATTGACCATGGAATACAAATCACCTCCAACCCTATCGTACATAGTAATTCCGGTCATGAACTATTTTTCATGTACATGTATTTGTATTCTCTGTTGGTGCAGAATGCACCCAAGTCAAACCTGGGTTTTGATATTGGCAAAAGGGTTCAAAAGTTAAGGGTTAGTTGTTGTCTAACAAGCTTCTTGAGTGTATAGGAAAAGCCCTAGCGAAGGAATGCTAGGCACTGGCGTAGGACTGCCAGACAGGAAAAGCCCTAGCGAAGGAATGCTAGGCACTGGCGTAGGACTGCCAGACAGGAAAAGCCCTAGCGAAGGAATGCTAGGCACTGGCGAAGGACTGCCAGACAGGAGAAGCCCTAGCAAAGGACTGCTAGGCTGGCGAAGGACTGCCAGAAGCTAAGCACCAAGCGAAGGGCAGCTTGGTAACTCAAGACCTGGCAAAGGACTGCCGGGCAAAAGTCCAACTGGAGGATCCGGTTGGCACCAGGTAAACTCTCCCGAGAGGAGTAGGTGAGGACGCGTTCCCCTTGAGGGAACATTAGGAGTCGGTTCGACCTAGGGCTCCATTTTGGAGACCAAAGTCAGAACCAAGACAGCTAAGGCTGTATAAAATAATTATTAATTGTTTTATTGTGTTTTGGACTAACCCTTGATGCAGGACCAAAGGAACGTGTGTCTGCAACTCAGAGAGCCTCAAAGGAGTGAGGCAACAGCTGAGCAAGACGCCCTGAGTGTCCAGGGCGCCCTCAAGGTGAATCAGAACCAAGCGAAGCAAAATAGGCTTCAGCTGCTTACTGGGCAAGGCGCCCTCAGCAGCGAAGGCGCCTTCGTCAGTGAAGGCGCCCTCAGCAGCGAAGGCGCCTTCGTCAGTGAAGGCGCCTTCAGCAGCCAAGGCGCCTCCAGCTCTCTTTGCGAAGCCTCAGCTTTATCCACAGCCGAGTCTTCTGCGCGGAAAAAGTCAGCCAAGACGCCCTCTGCGACCAGGGCGCCCCAGAGGTCAAACCTCATCCCTATTCCGGTGCGATAAGGCTTGACAGAGCGAAGCACGGATCGGGTGACACGTGGCAGGGCGCCCTCGACGACCAGGGCGCCCCTAGGTGCTATAAATAGCACCCCTCGACCCCTAGCTTCAACACAGCTTTCATTCAACGCATCCAAACGCTCTGACGACCGCGCTCTGCCCCGGAAACTTCCCGACTCAAGAACGAAGCGCCGTCAACCTCCCACTGCACCGAAACTCGATCTACACTGGGAGTTGGTAAAACAAAGTGTATATTTCTATTTACAGTAATTTTGTAATCTCACTTTGTAACCATTTTGCGCACTATAGAATTGCCCAAAGTAAACGGTCAACGACCGTGGGCCTTGGAGTAGGAGTCGACCCAGGCTCCGAACCAAGTAAAATCTTGGTGTTTGCGTTGTTTGTTTTCATTCCGCCGCGCACTTACTCTTTCTTTTAAATCCGAACATTTTCCGATATTCACCCCCCCTCTATCGGTCTTTCTCGATCCAACAAGTGGTATCAGAGCGGGGAACTCAAACTTGGTGCAACCACCAGTTTGAAAATTTCGGATTTTTTATTTTCTCTCTCAATTTTTTTCGTTAAAAATTTTTTTCGTTCGAATTTTTCTTTCAAGGTTGGTGCAACACCCCTTGAAATCTGTTCTTATTTATTCTTCCCGCACTACTAATCCAAGACCAAGTCTTGGAATATTTTTTGTTATTTTTTTTTATTTTCAGAACAAATGGTCATCCAAGAAGGCTTTAGCACCGCCAGACCTCCACTTTTCAGTGGAGAAGACTTTCCTTACTGGAAAAGTCGAATGGAGGTCCACCTGAAAACTCAGGTGGATATGTGGATAATCATCCAGTCTGGACTGATGATTCCCACAAATGCTGAAGGCGTACCACAAAACTACTCAGAGTGGGACACTGCCCTTAAACGCAAAATCGAAGCTGACGCCAAAGCAACTCAGACCCTCCAATGCGGACTAACGAAAGAGGAGCTGAACCGCGTAGGCCCTTTCAACAGTGCCAAGGAGCTATGGGCTAAACTGATCGAGCTCCACGAAGGAACTTCAGATACGAGGATCAGCAAACGCGATCTGCTACTGAACAAGCTCTTCACCATCAGAATGGCAGATAATGAGACAGCAGCTCAGCTCCATGCCAGAATCCAGGAATTGATGAATGGTCTTCACGCAATAGGTCACCAGGTTCAAAACCGTGATCTTATAAGGTATGCCCTAAACGCGTTCCCTAGGACCACCTTGTGGGCATCTATGGTAGATGCATATAACGTCTCTAGGGATCTTTCAAAAATTAAGTTAGATGAGTTATTTTCTGAACTTGAACTTCATGAACAGACTAACTGCAATTTGGCCGAGAAAAGTATAGCCTTCTTTGCAGGGAAAACAGGAAGGACGACTAAACAGAAAACACAAGTTGAACCCGAGTCTACCTCAGACTCAGAAACAGAAGATCAAGAAGGAGATCAGTCTGAACTGGTCCGGCTAGCTCGAAGCTACTACAAAAAGTTGAAGAACCAAGCTAACACACGGAGAACAAAGCGAAGAAAGGATGAACCAGCTGAACCAGCAACTGACAAACACAAGCCCAACGTAACCTGCTACGAATGCAAGAAGAAGGGCCACTACAAGACTGAATGTCCAAGCCTAAAGGAGTCCAAAAAGACCAGAAAGAAGAAGGCACTCCAAGCAACCTGGGACGAATCTTCCTCAGAAGAAGAAGAAGAAGCACCCCAGTCCAATCTTCTAGCCCTAACCGCTTCGGATCAAATCGGGACTGACTCAGACTCGGACCAGGACGACGGCAAGCTGACTTTATCCGACGACGGCGAAATAAGGGAAACGGGTTTTTCAAAATTGCAATTAAATTCTCTTATTTCCTATTTATCCCGAGATTTGGCGAAAGCCAAACTCCGAATCGAGTCCCTCCGACAGGAAGTAAAACTCCTGAAAGAGGGAGCTGAGTCTAAATCCTTAACTGAGAAAATTCAGGAAGGAACCCCTGATCAAGTTGAAAAACTTGAATCAGAGAACTCCTCCCTAAAAACTCAAGTTAAGGACTTAAGAACAGCTTTAGAACGATTCACTTCTGGTTCCAAGAACCTTGATATGATTCTTGGAAAATAGAAGTCTGTTCTAAACCGATCCGGACTTGGCTATAGAACCAAAACTCGGCAAAGATCTTACTTTGCTGTACTGAACCAGTCAAGACCTAAGGTTCAGGCATGGGTACCAAAACTGTGCCTGACCAAACCAACTGGTTCAAATCAATTTTGGATCCCCAAGGACAAGATTCACATCTTGCCTAACCCATACAGAGGCTTTAGTCCAGGGGGAGCCAAAATCAAAACAATTTTCATTATTAGATTTTTTTTTTTGCGTGAATTGCTTGTTTATTTAAATTTCTGCAAGTTGCCATGCTTAGAATTAGGAATGGTTAGACTCAAGGACTAAATTACTTGAAATTTGAAAACATAGTATTGGGAGGAGGTGAGATGATAGTACGTTGGGGAAACCAACTCTAATAAGATCAAGTCTACTTGGTCTCTTTAGACTGGTGAAACCAGCCGAAGCTACCGATCCAAGACCCAAGCTAGTTAGACCAGAAAATGACCTAATTTAATTTGAAAATGAAATTTCATTAAAAGGCTTTGTCAAGGAAAGGGTGGATGATCCCATAAGGCTACGGCCAAAGAAGGCCTAGTGCCTCGCCAAGACCTGGAAGCCAATTTCTAAAATTCAAATTCAAGTTATCTTTTGTCAAATTCGAATCTAACTCAAATTTCAAATAATTATAGATTCTAATCTGTTTTCAAAAATTTCTATTTCTTAAACCTATCTCTTTTTCGAAAAAAAAACTTTTAATCAGTTTTCAAAATTTCTGTTTCCTAAATTTTGTTTCAAAACTAAATAAACTTTTCGAAAATAAATTGAAATTCCTTTTCAAAACTAATTTTTACCCTCAAACCTGTCTCACAAAAACCTTAAGATTAACGTGATTGAAAACCCTAGACTTGGGTGAGACAGTAAAATTAAGACTAAATGATTCCCTTAATACCAGTGCTGCAGTGAAAATCTATATTTCAAACCACGGTCAACATAGTCAAACCACGGTCAAACCATGGTCAACATAGTCAAACTACGGTCAATATAGTCAAACCAGGTCAAATCTGGTCAAATCCACTTAAATTTAGTCAAAAGCTAGTCCTTAGGGCGCCCAAACCCGTGTGGGCGCCCCAAGGCTGGTTATAAAGGGTCCCTCTACCACTGCACGCTGACCAGGGCGCCTTGTAGCTTAAAGGCGCCTAGGTACACATCTTTATTGGTCAAAAGCTGCCAAACGGCAGCTGCAGCTCTGGGTAAAGGCGCCCTGTCTAGTCAAGGCGCCCTCCCATAGTTAGTCAATGACACAAAGCTGCACAAACGGGACTGGAGACCTGGTCAAGGCGCCCTCGTCCGGAAAGGCGCCCTCGCCAGAACCCTTCAGCGGCAGAAAGCTGCCAAAAGGCAACTGCAGCCTGCTCAAGGCGCCCTCACCCGCAAGGGCGCTCTCCCGAGCAAGGGAGACAGCCTATAAAAGGGGCTCCCTTCCCCTTCCCATCTTCACACCTCCTACACTTTCTACCTTCCAACCCTCTCACGCTCTCATGCTATCAAGCTCTCATCTTCAAGAATGCCTCCCCAAGCAAACCGGTATATTTTTTGTCAATTTCTTTTCAAATTTTCTTTAATGCACATTTCTTTAAGAATACATTCTTTTCTCTTAGAAGACGCCGACCTAATCAGGCAGAACCCGGTACTCAACCAAGTCCTGACCCTAGGTTTCCCAACTTAGAATTGTGTAACAAGTTCGCTCGTACCACCTATAAACCTATAAAGACGAGCTACTTGAATAGACTATTCTTCACCCAATCCTGTCCCCTAGCTATGAACGTCATTAATCACTATCAATTGGACAATCTTGTATTCTGTGCCCACCCAATCAATACTTCCTTGTGCGCAGAATTTTACAATAATATCATTAGACAGGATAATCTTGTGTTCTCCACCATGGTTCAAGGTATTCCCCTAACAATCACACCAACTCTACTCAACCGATTTCTAGGACTACGACCCTCGCAGTCCACCTTCTGTTGTTACCCTTCTAGGGAGCCTCCCTTTGATGCTCCCTACTCTGAGATTACCTTAGATACATTGCACTCATATTTCTTTAGGCAACCTGTAGCCAGACGATTTCAGTCTGTCGAATTAGAAGTGCAGGACTACGCCCTATATAGGGTCATAGTCCGATGTATCCTACCATTATCTACCAGGGACGTCACCACTATGCGTCCATTTCACGCCTTTCTACTGTATGCCATGATTCACCAGCTTGACATAGATATAGGGCTTCACATTTTTCAGACTATCCTACACGCCTCCAGTGTTACCACACAAGGGCAGGTCCACACACCTTACTGCCACATTATTACATCCATATTACATCACCACGGTAGAAACATTACCGAGGGAGAGATGGCCGCCTTAACTGACTACGATGAAATAGGCTATAGGAACTTTGCCCTAGCTGGTATAGAGGTGTCCGGTACCGGGGTCTTGTCTTGGAGACGTCGGAGAGCAGCCCCTCAGATCGATTCGGACGAGGAAGTCGAGTACGATGTCACGGATATAGCAGCAGAAGCCCGAGCCCATATAGACGCTCCACCGACACTCTACGAGAGAGTGACCCGTATGGAGACACAGATACAGAGTCTCCGAGAGGAGGTCGAGGCTTATCACATAGAGCAGATGGACTCTCGCCGAGCTGATAGAGAGATAGCTGATGCACGATTCTTAGAGATGATGGCACGATTCGATTCAGGGCAGCCGGGTCCATCTGATCATCCCGGTCCTTCATCTTAGAATTACTTAGCATTGTACTCGTAACTATCTGACTGCCCCTACTCAGTAGGGTTGACTTGTGTTTGACTGATTTGACTGTATTTGAAACTTGATTACCTGCCTCATTTTCTGTTGATCAAATTATGTGCAATTAGGATTGTGTTCAGTAGAATAGTTTAACTCAATTGTTTTTACTCTACTTAATTTCAAAAATAAGTTTTCAAAAAAAATTAGAAGTTTGAAAAACTGTTTTATTTAAATTTCAAAATCAGTTTTCAACTTAGCTTTATTTATTTCAAAAATCAATTTTAAATCTTTTCGACTTAGTTTTATATTTATTTTAAAACTACCCCCTTCAAAACTAAAGTTTTTTTTTCGAAATGGACTTAGCCTAGGCCCTAACCCTAGAACTGCATGCACCTATAGATCTAGAAGCCAGCATCTCACAAGCACCGTAGGGTACTTTGAGTGATAACCTAGAAAGGGTTGAGATGCTTAGGTCTTTGCCTTAACTCAAGATGCTTTAAGTCAGTGCATCTGCAGTAGTTGGGGCACTAAATATAAACTGAACAGCAATCAAGTTAAGTATCAAGTTTAGACAATCTAACTTGAACAATGCACTTAACTTGACTAACCCTAGCAAAAACTACTGTTTATAACAGTTGGTAAGTAGCTAATTGGGTTAGACACGTCCCTAAAGATGAAACCAGACTTAGGTCCTAGTTTGTTTCAGTACAGCAAATGCTTTATTTAATTATTGTAAATATTTCTTCTGCACCTTTTTTGATATATGTCAAAGGGGGAGAGTTGGAAAGGAAAGAGGGAACCTAAATTTTTTTCAAATTTTTTTTTCCTATTTCCTTTTTCAAAAAGCTCAACTGAAAAATCAAATCTGGTTATTTAAAGCTAGAAATTCAAAGCGTAATTCATTTTGAAATTTTATTTCTAACTCTGAATTGTTTTTAAGCTAAACCTTTTCCTTAAAAATTTCTAACTCTGAATTGTTTTTAAGCTAAACCTTTTTGCTTAAAATTTTCTTAAAAATTTCTAACTATGAATTGTTTCTAAGCCTAAGTTTTTTTTTGCTTAAAACTCCCCTTGAAAAGTTTCTAACACTGAGACTCTTACTTAAGCTGAAAAAGTGTTATTAAAATTTCTGGTTGGCTTAAAGTTTTTTGGCTTGAAATTTTTCTAAATCTGAAAGTTTTTCTTAAACCTAAAATTGTTAATATCTGAAAACTTATCGTGACTTAGAATTTTTTTTTTGCTTGAAAATTCTTCAAACTCAAAACATGAAATTTGCTAAGTGTTGAAAATCACACCACCTACTTTTGAAAAACCTAGGGGGAGATTCCTTCCAGGGGGAGGGAATCTAACTTAGGATTTCATTTTAGCATTTTCTTTACTTAACTTTTTAACCTTGGTTGCCATATATCAAAAAGGGGGAGATTGTTGGTGCAGAATGCACCCAAGTCAAACCTGGGTTTTGATATTGGCAAAAGGGTTCAAAAGTTAAGGGTTAGTTGTTGTCTAACAAGCTTCTTGAGTGTACAGGAAAAGCCCTAGCGAAGGAATGCTAGGCACTGGCGTAGGACTGCCAGACAGGAAAAGCCCTAGCGAAGGAATGCTAGGCACTGGCGTAGGACTGCCAGACAGGAAAAGCCCTAGCGAAGGAATGCTAGGCACTGGCGAAGGACTGCCAGACAGGAGAAGCCCTAGCAAAGGACTGCTAGGCTGGCGAAGGACTGCCAGAAGCTAAGCACCAAGCGAAGGGCAGCTTGGTAACTCAAGACCGGGCAAAGGACTGCCGGGCAAAAGTCCAACTGGAGGATCCGGTTGGCACCAGGTAAACTCTCCCGAGAGGAGTAGGTGAGGACGCGTTCCCCTTGAGGGAACATTAGGAGTCGGTTCGACCTAGGGCTCCATTTTGGAGACCAAAGTCAGAACCAAGACAGCTAAGGCTGTATAAAATAATTATTAATTATTTTATTGTGTTTTGGACTAACCCTTGATGCAGGACCAAAGGAACGTGTGTCTGCAACTCAGAGAGCCTCAAAGGAGTGAGGCAACAGCTGAGCAAGGCGCCCTGAGTGTCCAGGGCGCCCTCAAGGTGAATCAGAACCAAGCGAAGCAAAATAGGCTTCAGCTGCTTACTGGGCAAGGCGCCCTCAGCAGCGAAGGCGCCATCGTCAGTGAAGGCGCCTTCAGCAGCCAAGGCGCCTCCAGCTCTCTCTGCGAAGCCTCAGCTTTATCCACAGCCGAGTCTTCTGCGCGAAAAAAGTCAGCCAAGGTGCCCTCTGCGACCAGGGCGCCCCAGAGGTCAAACCTCATCCCTATTCTGGTGCGATAAGGCTTGACCGAGCGAAGCACGGATCGGGTGACACGTGGCAGGGCACCCTCGACGACCAGGGCGCCCCTAGGTGCTATAAATAGCACCCCTAGACCCCTAGCTTCAACATAGCTTTCATTCAACGCATCCAAACGCTCTGACGACCGCGCTCTGCCCCGGAAACTTCCCGACTCAAGAACGAAGCGCCGTCAACCTCCCACTGCACCGAAACTCGATCTACACCGGGAGTTGGTAAAACAAAGTGTATATTTCTATTTACAGTAATTTTGTAATCTCACTTTGTAATCGTTTTGCGCACTATAGAATTGGCCAAAGTAAACGGTCAACGACCGTGGGCCTTGGAGTAGGAGTCGACCCAGGCTCCGAACCAAGTAAAATCTTGGTGTTTGCGTTGTTTGTTTTCATTCCGCCGCGCACTTACTCTTTCTTTTAAATCCGAACATTTTCCGATATTCACCCCCCCCCCTCTATCGGTCTTTCTCGATCCAACATTCTCTTGGATCTTTGTCAATCAAATGGATAGGAAAAATGTCAGTCGGGAACTCAAGCACACAGTATTGTGCCATCGAGGTGTGTTGCAGCGAAGTTCCTACCAGTTTGGGTGCCGAGGATGCCCAAGCTGTGTAGACCTGGTCATGGTGCTGAGGATGCCCGACCGGGAGTAGCTGAAGTTCCTACTAGCTTGTGGTGTCGAGGATGCCCAAGCTGTGTACCCCTGGCAGTGGTGCTGAGGATGCCCGGCTGGGAGCAGTCAAAGTTTCTACCAGCTTATGGTGTCGAGGATGCCCAAGCTGTGTAAACCTGGTTGTGGTGCCAAGAATGCCCTGCCGGGAGTAGCCGAAGTTCCTACCAACTTGTGGTGCCGAGGATACTCAAGTTGTGTAGACCTGGCCGTGGTGCTGAGAATGCTCGGCCAGGGACAGCCGAAGTTCCTACCAGCTTATGGTGCCGAGGATACCCAAGCTGTGTAGACCTGACCGTGGTGCTAAGGAAGCCCGGCTGGGAGTAGCCGAAGTTTCTGTCAGCTCATAGTTGTCGAGAATACTCCAGAGACTTGATCTCCTTAGCGTAGAAACAAATTACCTGGCATGAAGTGGATATCCGACATGAAGTCGGTACTCAACGGGGAGTGAGTTAGGATTATCGTGAATAAAAACCCTTATGGGAAATCACATTTCCCAAAGGACTAAGGTAAGACACAAGTTAATAGTATTTAGAAGAAGGCAAAATATGAAACATATTACACAAGGCAAGTTATATTCAGAAGGCAGCATACGAAACATATTCCATAAAGCAAGTTATATTGATTCAGAAGGTAAAACACTGACACAAGGTTTAAAATCATAAAGCACTTTGAAAGTCTTCTGGTGGCAAATGATAAATGATGTTACATCAAAGCTCTTTCTCTTCCGTGGACAATTCCTCCCAAGCTTGGCCAACATTGAGCAATTTTAGGTCAACACCTGGCTTCAATATATCGGCTCGCTGGATTTGCTGAACAACCCCATTGAAGCCTTGCTTGAGCCGTTTCAGAACTTGGTCAGCCATGATGTCACCGAACTCCTTGGACTGGAGGAACTTGGCTTTAATAACGGCTTCTATCTCGGGCTGACGAGCTTCCTCACTGGCTTTATAACCTTCTAGCTCTTTAAGGGCTCAATCCCATTCAACCTTCATGTTCTTTGCGTCAGCTAGTGTCTGGTCTTAGGCAGCAAGAGCTTCTTCACGTTGTTCTTGTTGGGACCGGGTGCATGTTGACATGGATGCGGGTTCGTAATTTTAAAATTTATTACGTGCAGCGGAAGATTTAGCATAAATAATTTCCCAAATTATTTAACCACACATCTAAGCATGCAACCTTATGTTGTGTAGACATGATCATATATTAAAATTTTGCAGAAAGTAAACTAATTTACTTAATACCTCGTGTAACTCGAAGGAAGGGACGAGATCCAATCGTAAGCGTCCCTTGGAAGCTCCGCCTCTATTCGCGTCCACGCCGAGTTTTCTTCAGGATGACTTCGCAAAGCCACGAGTTTCGTGCCGACAAGAACTACTAGATTTTCTAAAGGCACGACAAGAATACCAAGAGAGAGATGGGAAGACTAACCACCAAACGAAGAACGGAATCAAGATTCCGGGAGGAAGGAAGGAGTTGCGCCCGCTTCTTCTTCTTCTTCGGCAACTGCTTGGTGGATGAAGCTCACGGCAACAAAGGAGTCCTCCTTTTAGGGCCGGCGGCACTAGAGGAGGGAGAGGGAGAGAAGGAGAGAGAGAGAGAGAGGGCTTATTTCTAGATCTCTTAGATTAATTTCCAAGCCTTGCCTTGGTTCCTTTATATAGTAGCCTCTTAATCGCCAAGTCTCCTTTTTATTGAATAAATTTTCATAAGAAATTTATCATATAAATTTTTCTATGAATTATTCCATCATGCCAAGTTTTTATCGTAATTTAATTTATGATAAAAACAACCATGTCTCCCTTTTCTTATGGAAAGAAAATTTCTTTATCATGGTAAATCAATCCATTATTGATTTTATAAAATAAAATAAACCAATCCATGGTTCATTTTAATTTCCATGAAAAATAAATCTCTTTATATAAATTTCTTTATCCATAATTTTATAAAACAAACCACACTCGGTTTATTTTATAATTTGAACCAAAAATTCGGTTTTCCCCTTTTGTTGTGGCCGGCCAAACAAAGAGGGTGGGGACCCTCTTTGGCCGGCCAAACCCAAGCTAAAACCATACGAATTAAACTCATTTAATTCGTCCAATAAGTCTTCAAAAGACTTAGCCATTTTATGCTTCCGATGCGTCTCTGAAAAATTCAGATTCGACTTATCTCTCTTGATCGGAAAATCTAATTTTCAACTCGTTTTAAATCCCTTGGATCACTTGTAGTGCGTGTGACTAAATAGGCTTTCGATTTATGTTGGTCGTCTATAATCAACCAATTATAGAACGATCATGAGTGGCACCTAGTAGTACATCATGATCCTCAATTAATCGAAAGATCAACGGTTGAGCTCAGAAATAATTCTGAAACCCTTCAGCAGCTATAATGAATCGTGCCTCATTCCCTTCTCCATCTTATACCCACTTGGTTCAAGACACGGTCTATGTGTGTCAGTCCCCACTAGGCTGACTACGTCACACCTAGCCCAAGCAATGTCTTTCTCGTCCAACGGATTCTAATTACTCTCATGTATTTAAGAGATTCATGCTCTGAACATGTGATGCTCTGGCCAGAGGCTTCGAGTAACAATCCAACGATAGGCCTTGGGTATACATCTCCTCGCAAGGAGTGGTGAATCCTTTGTAGGTTGTTCAAACATCTTCGGGCACTTCGGCTTATACCCAATCATCCTGGGTCCACACCTCCTTAGAGATGCTTGCTTAAGATGTCAAAGTATAAGTCTTCATGACCAAGATGACTTGAACACCGCAAGTCAAAGGAACATCGCACTTAAGCTGCAGTAAGAACTTCATTGACATATCTATATGTAGATTACCATATGAAGTTTTACAACCAGTCACTCCAATGAACTAGTTCCCTTAACTAGCATTCATGTTTATCTCCGGACATCCCAATGTCACCAGCCAGTGAGAATCAGCTGATTAGAGAATAACCCATGCTAGTCTCAACAGAATTGATAGTGTCCGTATTTATCAATTCATTGACTAGGGACAATTTCAATACTTCACAATTGCACATGTAGAGATAATCACTAGTTGTGAATTCATCACAAATTCTCTCATGCTGTGAATTGTATTGCAGACATTCAGTAAATGAGTTTAAGATCTCAGTCAAATACACAAACATGTATACTCAAATAGTGAATATTCTTTTATTAAAATAAATGATTACAATCATAAGGCGATTGCCTTAGGACACTTCTCTCATATTACTAACAGTTCTCAGGCCGTGGACAAGAGGGACTCAGCTTAGGAGATGGTCTCCTGTTGGTCAGATATATAAGCAGCAGCAGCTCATAGACCCATCTCGTCCTTGGCAATCTTGTCCATCTGCTCCTTAATTTGGCCGCTGAGGTCCTCCATAGATGATTTGAGAAGGGGAATGTCTTCTAGCAATTTAGCCTCCTATGTCTGATGTTGCTCCTTGTCCCGCGTCAGTCGAGCCACCTCTACTAAAAGAGATTTGGCTCTCTTCGTCATACGGAGTTCCCTGTTCCGGGCACTATTCAAATTTGACTCCAAAGCCTAGGAGTTGTTCGCGGAATGTTCAAGTTTAGCACAGAGGTCTTTGGTGACCTCGGTTTGCATCTGACCCTCCCGTTTGACCCGCCAGACTTCGGCCTTGAGCTTAGCTACCATCTGCTACTGTGCTTCTGTCTTGCGCTCAGGGAGCATCCGACGATCAAGAATCAGACACTCGGACATGGCCTAATAGAAAAGCAATAAGATGTCAAAGCAAAAGTAAAAAAGAAAGGATATACGAAGATTGTGTATGTACCCCTTGTTGATTTTGATGTGATTAACCAATTTAAGATAGGTCCTGGTATGTTTAATCCCTCTGCTAAGTGTGCAGGAGCTTAGGTACGGAGGAAGTCAAGCGTAAGACGTAGTGGACGAGAAGGATTGTGCGGGGAAGTGAGCCGATGGGCTCAGTACAATCCGAGGGACGCGAAAGCTGCGGAAGAGTACGCCGGTGGAGCGAGAAGGGCGTGTGCGATGCCCGAGGGACGAGAAGCCGGGAGGAAGGACGCTCGAGGGGCGAAAGGTCGGAGTCGGGTTCGGGTGAGCCTAACTCCGGTTGGCCGGAAATCATCCAGAAGATGAACCAAAAGACTGGTCAGTTTGACCAAGTCAAACTAGGCACCTGAAACAAAAAGAATTTTATTTATTGCTGTGATGATTCGAACCAGCAACCTCGCCTACGTATATCATCAACCTTATCGACTGGGATAAGGAAGAGATGTGATTGAAGTGGTTGCGAGCAGATGATAAGGTTATTTATCTGTTGCGAGCAGAAGACAAAGTTATCTCTTAAAGGATAACTTTATCCTTTAATCTGATCCAATGGATGCAGTTTAATCTCATCCAAGATCAACCATCCAGATTACATCCATGGATCAACGGTCAAGAGAAAATTCCTCAACAATCAACAATCCAGATTTATTCTCTTAGGCTACAAATAGACTTAGAGTTTCACCTTATCATTAAATTAATTCATTTCTTGTAAACTCTCTAAAAGTCTAGCGTGCTATTTTTGTAAGGATTCTCCGCCACAAGGAGATTTTTATTGAGCGTCCACTGCCTTGGAAGCAACGTTCTCAGTTGCAACCAAGTTTCTTTTTTAAAGACGAGTGCCTCCACTTTCATATTTTTTTTATCATCTATTCACCCCCCTCTAGCCAGTCCAACCCGATCCAACAAGTGGTATCAGAGCCAAGGTCACCGCAGAAGGACTAATCGCTGACTGCAGCAATTTCAAGAAAAATGGTTGGAGCCGTAATCCACCCGTCGAAATTTGAGGGGGAGTTCGCGATGTGGAAGCGCCGAATGCAGGTATTTTTTAAGCCTGATATTGAATTGCTGATAATTATGAAAAATGGTTTTTCAGTTCCTAAAGACAACAATGGCAAGGATAAAGAAATAGAGTTGTGGACCAAGAAGGAGAAATCAAACTTTGAAGCAAACGGCAAAGCTGAATTTCATCTACTAGCCGTTCTTCCTACGCAAGAAGTTAACCACATCGAGAATTACAACTCGGCAAAAGAGCTCTGGGAGAAATTCCTGGAATTGTATAAAGAAAAGAATAAGAAACCAGACATCGCCGCACTGAACACAAGGAAGATCCAACTCGACGATGAGACCTCGTCAGAAGAGTCGGAAGGTCAAGAATACGTGGGACTTGCACTGATGGCAAATCATCAAGAAGGGAGCACTGATGAAGGGGGAGAGACGTTAGAAGAAACCGACGATGAAGAAAGAACCTCGCTTTTCAAAAGCGATGTTTTCTTCCTCATGATCAGTTATATGCTGGAGTTAAAGCTTTGCTCAAATCTAATGGTAGATTAGAAAAAGAAAATTAAAAATTAAAAAATGAATTAACACTTACATTCTCGTCTGAAATTTTGAAAAATGAAAATGATAATTTGAAAAACTTGGTGTAACAATTAGAACTTGATATTGTATATTTACGCCAAAAGAAAAATAGTTTTCCTGATAATTTAAATTGGTATTTTAAAAATCATAAGGGCCAATTTAAAAAGTATTCCGCCTAAGTTTATAATTAATCCTGTAGATAGGAACTTATTTTGGGTTCCTAAATTTGTATTAAACTGATAATTTTTTTTTGGTTATTATATATGTGCGCATTTTGTTTCTCTAACAAAAAATATGTCTTTATTTTTTTATGCACAATTATGCTGTCTATTTACTGGAACTTCTTTTAAAATTTTTCGAATATTTTTTTCCCTCGAAATTTGAAATTAAGAGTTTAGGGGAAAGACTCATTAAATTTTTTTTCAAATTTTTCGAAGTATTTTTTCCAATTTTTTAAAATTTATTCTTCAAGAACTCTTATGTGTTGGTTTGTCATTTTTGGACTTGATGAACGAATTTAAAACTCAAAATTTTTGTCCTAACTCATATCTTCATCTTCGACTTTAACAAAAATATTCAGATTTTTTTGATTTTTTATGAATTATTTATTGAAATATGATTTTTTCGATAGAAAAATATTTTAACCAGATCCGATTTTTTTTATCTCCTCATCAGCTGTGGATTTTATCAAACATTTTTTTTGGATTTTTTTAAGTCATTTTTTTTAAAAAAATTGAACTAACTTTGAAAAAAATATGCCATTTTAAATTTGAACAATTTGTGGCAATGCGATTTTTTTTCACTTAGAATATTTTTAAAAGAACTTACCATTTTGGTTGAAAATTTTCTTCTTCCCTAGTTATATTTCTCCATTTTTTGATATGATCAAAGGGGGAGGAATAGTATTAAGTTAAGGGGTAGAATTTTAAATTTAAGTTTTTTTGAACTTAAGCTGTTTACATTATTATACATGTTTTTTTATTTTGATTACCCTAACTTAACTCGGATTGATGCACATCAAAAAGGGGGAGATTATAAGTACCCCTGGTTGATTTTGATGTGATCAACCAATTTAAGTTAGGTCCTTGTATGTTTAATCCCTCTGCTAAGTGTGCAGGAAGCTTAGGTACGGAGGAAGTCGAGCGTAAGACGTAGCGGACGAGAAGGATTGTGCGGGGAAGTGAACCGACGGGCTCGGTACAATCCGAGGGACGCAGAAGCTGCGGAAGAGTACGCCGGTGGAGCGAGAAGGGCGTGCGCGATGTCCGAGGGCCGAGAAGCCGGGAGGAAGGACGCTCGAGGGGCGAAATGCCGGAGTCGGGTTCGGGTGAGCCTAACTCCGGTTGGCCGGAAATCACCCAGAAGATGAACCAAAAGACTGGTCAGTTTAACCAAGTCAAACCAGACACCTAAAACAAAAAGAATTTTATTTATTGCTGTGATGATTCAAACCAGCAACCTCGCCTACGTATATCACCAACCTTACTGACTGGGATAAGGAAGAGATGTGATTAAAGTGGTTGCGAGCAGATGATAAAGTTATTTATCTATTGCGAGCAGAAGACAAAGTTATCTCTTAAAGGATAACTTTATCCTTTAATCAAATCCAATGGATGCAGTTTAATCCCATCCAAGATCAACCATCCAGATTAGGCTTCTCCGCCACAAGGAGATTTTTATTGAGCGTCCACTGCCTTGGAAGCAACGTTCTCAGTTGCAACCAAGTTTCTTTTTTTACAGACGAGTGCCTCCACTTTCATATTTTTTTATCGTCTATTCACCAGCCGGTCCAACCCGATCCAACAGATTGTACCTTCAGTACTGGGGACTCGTATAGTCGGGCTATCACTCCAGCTGAGCCCACCCCTCTGAGATAGGTGACATTCTCCTCGGTGCGCTCTTTGATTGCCTCCCGACTTCGAGAGGAGGGGATGCCCGAGGTGGCTTCGGAAGAGCAGACGGGGAGATCCACTCGACGGATATCCTTGACCGGTATGACAGATGGCCCAGAAAAACTATCATCTGTACTTGAGGAAATCTACTCTAGGGTTTGAACCCTCTGAGGTGGCTCCTTAATCTACAAATGCTGGGGTTCGATCCTAGCCGCCTTTTCAACAACTTGAACCTTCCGGTGAAGGTGGTCGCTCGTGGGCTCTAGTTGTGTAAATCGTGTTAGTATGAGCCCTAGAGCCAATTATGTGATGATTGACTAGGGATTTTGTATCATATTCTATCATTAATAAAGGCATGTTTGGTTATTATACTTACTTTATACTTGTGCCAAATAACTAAGTATAATAATATCCTTAGGTAGTAGGTTCTTATCTACATCATATCGATTGGTTGAATCGATAGTGAGATAATGTAGAGAACACTACACTAAATCATTCCTAGTCCAGCATTAATATTCAAGGACAATATTAATGCATGGAGACTAGCATGTAGGTCAATTGATTGTTAGCTCATTGTTGTCTTGCTAGAGAAGGTGAATAGTAATTTTCGATTTCTTCTACCTACACGTTAGCAAGCGCAAGCGGAATAAACAAATACAAACAAAACAATGCTAACGCGTTACAGTTTACGTAGTTCGGAGATGACGCTCCTACTCCATGGATGTCCGTAAGGTAGACGATCCCTTGATCCTTCAGCGGATTACTCCCCGGATGCCCTCCAGCTAACTCGTGTAGCTCTTTGTGGGTGGAGAAACCTCAGCACAATCACAAGCACACCTCTGAGTACAAAGACTATAATTTGGCTCTTAACCAAAGCCAAATTCATCAGAGGTCCCAGCCAAAATGAAGCCCTTTTAAATAAGACATAAAGCTGAACCCAGCGCTACCAGTCGACTTGTCCATTACCAGTCGACTGGTCCCACTCAACTAGCTAGCCAACGACTATCTCAATGGCTAGTTTCTGAGTTTACCAGTCGACTACCCCATGGGTAGTCGACTGGTCCAGGGTCGACTGCCTTCTGTGAGTTTCTGTTTTTGCTGGCAGTCGACTGTTATATTCCCAATCGACTGCCCAGCTTACAAAGGCACTCCTCTCACTCCGAAGACCCTCCTTCACGTGTGCCTTCAAGTATACTACCTTGGCTTGCCCCTTGAAGTCCTCTTCCACCGGCTATCATCCCTCGAATGCGCATGCAAGCTCTCGGCTTGCCTCCATGTCACGCTTCACGTGCGCCCTTTGAAGTCCACTTCCTGGCTTGCCCTTGGAGTTCTCTTCCCTCGGCTCTCGTCCCTTCATGACTTAGCTGACTCTTCACTAGCAGCCTCGACTGTTGCCTTCACGCCCTCTTCGTCATCGGCTCTCGTCCCTCAGATGCTCACACAAGCCTCCAGCTTGCCTCCATGCCATCTTTCACGTATGCCTCGAAGTCGCGTCCCTCGGCTCATCGTCCCTGCTATACCATGGTCCCTCAGGTGCGCACACAAGCCCACAGCTTGCTTCCATGCCACCCTTCACCGTACCTGAAGTCGTCCAGCTAAGTCAATATGTGTAACCTACAAACCTGCACACTCACATACATATATCAAATACACAAGGGTAACCTAACTTAAACCCTTTGCCCAAACATCAAAACACATGGTCACTCCGGACCATAGATTGCCCCAACATTGATGACTTGAGCTCACAAGTCATGGATATGTGATATCAAGTTGACACATGGGTAGACATTAGAGAATGTGTATTTAATTGATCCGCCATGAGAACGTTTCATAGATTGTCATACGAGTGTCATATGTAGAGGCAATCGACCCAAGATTGATCGAGAAGATCATGGTTTTGATGTGTGTGCCAATAAATTTAAGGTTAGGGTGTTATGTTGTATTTTATATGTGTGATTGAGTTTGCAGGACTTGGAGAATCACACATGGAGAACATATCCGAGGGACGAGAGCTGAGGGAGGTGGACTCCAAGGGCAAGCCGGGAAGTAGACTTCAAGGGCACACGTGAAGAGTGGCATGGAGGCAAGCCAAGGGAAGGCTTGTGTGCGCATCCGAGGGACGATAGCCAGAGGAAGAAGACTTCAAGGGGCAAGCCAAGGGAGCAGACCTGAAGGCACACGTGAAGGAGAGAGTTCAGAGTGGCTGTAAGTGAGTGGAGAGGCAAGGTAGTCGACTGGCCACAGGGCAGTCGACTGTGAAAACTCACAAAAAGTTTTCAACCTCGGACCAGTCGACTGCCCAAGGGGCAGTCGACTGGTCCACCCCGAAAACTAGCCGTTGGCTAGCAATTATTGCTAGGCCAGTCGACTGCCCTAGGGGAAGACGACTGGTGCTAGGCCAGTTGTCCTGTTCTCTTATAAAAAAGGGACTTTTCCGCACGTGAACGGTACTGTTTTTCTACTGTAACGAAGTGCTGTTCATGCGACTAGTCTTCAGATATTCCTCTCGCTCTTCATCGCATTCTGTAAAGAGGAAGACAATGCTTGTAAAGGTTTCTCCACCTTTGAAGGAGGATTTCATAGTGGAGAGTGTGCTACTGCGTGGATCCTTGGATTAGTCACCCGTTCGGGTGGATACCAAGTAAAATTCCTATGTTAGCATTGCCTTCTTGTTTTTGATTATATTTTTGTTGTATTGCGCTAACAATCATGTAGAGAATTCAGAAAAACTGTTATTCACCCCCCTCTAGCAACGCCTTCGATCGTACAATTGGTATCAGATCCGGTTAGCTTTGGGAGAACTCACCGTCGATCGGAGTAAAGAAAATGGCGTTTCAAGAGGGTTACAGCACTGCAAGGCCTCCATTCTTCGACAGGAATGACTTCGCCTACTGGAAAGGTAGAATGCAATATTATCTGATGAATGATATTGAAAACTGGATAAGTGTTGCAGATGGATTCGATGCACCCATCGACGAAAGAGGAGAGTCATTACCCATGAAAACATGGTCCAAGGAAGTCATGAAGAAGGCACAAGCCAACGCGAAGGCCACCACCACTCTTCAATGCGGGCTCTCAAAGAAGCAACTCAACAAAGTGGGGTCGTTCAAGAGCGCCAAAGAACTATGGGAGAAACTCGTTGAACTCAATGAAGGGTCCAATGAGTCAAGACGGGCAAAGAAGGATCTACTCGTTACCCAGCTCCAATCCCTGTCCATGAAGATCAACGAGACTGTGAGCCAGTTGCATGGAAGGGTAAAGGAGATCATCAACGAACTCCATGTGATTGGAGAGAAAGTTGAAAATCGGGATCTCGTAAGGTACGTTCTACAATCCTTCCCGAGAACAACTTTGTGGAAATCAATGGTTGATACCTACAAAGTATTAAGGGATTTGTCTATAGTTAAATTAGATGATTTATTTTGTGAATTCGAATTACATGAGCAAGATAATGTTTCGGCCAAAGAGAAAGGTATAGCTTTTGTTGCAGAAAAGGAGAAGAAGAAGAGGAAGGAGAAGAAGAAGGTGGTCTACTCCTCTTGATCCTACTCAGAGGAGTCTAGTGCCTCTATGGATAGCGACCAAGAGGCCTTCATGGTAAGAAAGATGCGTAGGGCATTTAAAAGTTTTTCTAACAAATCTTATGCCAGGAAAGGATCCAAGAGTAAGAGCAAGGCAAAAGACATTATCTACTACAACTGCCACCAAAAGGGACACATGAAGAATGAGTGCCCTCAACTAAAGAGAAAGGAAGAAAAGAAGGAAGAAAAGAAGAGGAGTGACAAGAAGGGGACAAAAGGAAAGGAGAAGAGTGCCACAAATCTCATGGCGACTTGGGATGATCCATCATCCTCGGAGGAGGAAGAAGAGCAAGTTTCACATTTTACACTTATGGGAGTGGACCACATGGAGTTATTGGACGATGAGAGAAGCTCAAGTAGTGATGAAAGTGGCTCATCTTCATCCGAGTCAGAAGCTTCGGTAAGTGAGGTATATAGCTTACCCTCCTCTACTTTGGTTAAAATTATTTCTAGTACCAATATGGACTTAGCTAGAGCTAGAAGAAAAATTTAGGACTTAAAAGATGAAATTGCCATGC
This sequence comes from Boesenbergia rotunda, assembly GCA_024364735.1. NCBI lineage: Eukaryota > Viridiplantae > Streptophyta > Magnoliopsida > Zingiberales > Zingiberaceae > Boesenbergia > Boesenbergia rotunda. Next base: position 61,154 of record JAGFNQ010004052.1, read on the forward strand.
TTAGAGTAGAATCTACAAAACTTAAGGAAGATTTGCATGCTTGTTCTACCATATCACATGATACATGCTTTGAAAATGAAAATAAGGAACTAAGAAAAAAGGTAGAAGACCTAACCAAGGCACTTAGGAAGTTCCAAGTCGGGTCTAGTAACCTTGACATGATAATAAACAGTCAAAGAGTCATCTATAACAAGGTCGGGTTAGGATATAGGCCAAAGACCAAGGAAGTGGCCTTTGTCTCACTCATGGGTAGAAATGGTGCATCTAGAAGACAAGGGACTAAGAGAAACATCAAGAAGGCTTGGGTACCAAAGAAATTTTTAAATGATGCTTGTGGATCAAAAATTTGGGTACCAAAAGATTACATTTTCCATGTTGTATAGGTAAGAGTCAAGGATGCCTTAAACATGTAGATAGTAGATAGTGGATGCTCAAGACATATGACCAAAGATGTGAGCAAGTTCACCACTATAAGCTACCTAAGAGAAGAGACAGTTTCCTTTGGAAATAGTGGGAAACTCAAAATTATTGGTAGGGGCACCATTGAGGTATCTCCTACAATCTCTATCCATAAAGTACTTTTAATTAGAGACATGAAATTTAATTTACTTAGTGTAAGTCAATTATGTGATGCGGTCATAGGGTTGAATTTCATGCTAGGAAATGCCTAATTAAACAAAATGGGTCCGATAATGTCATACTAGAAGGCTATAGAGAGGCTAGCTTGTACTATCTTGATCTTGCTTATGCTTCTAACCATTTGCCTAAGTGTCTCATGTCTAAAGAAGAAGAAGGGTGGTTGTGGCACCGAAGACTTAGGCACGTCAACATGAGGAGCATTGCAAGAGTGGCCAAGGAGGAGTTGGTAAAGGGGTTACCTATGATCAAGTATGAGAAGAGTAAATTGTGCGATGCATGCCAAGAGGGTAAGCAATCAAAATCATCACACAAAAGTAAAACCCTAACTACCACTACTTTACCTTTAGAGCTTTTACATATTGATTTGTTTGATTGTCATAGTACTCCCTCACTAGTAGGGAGTAAATATTGTTTAGTTATTGTAGACGATTTTTCTAGGTTTACATGGGTATTCTTTTTGAAACATAAGGGTGATACCTTAGAAATCTTTATAGGGTTTAGTAAGAGAGTAGAAAATGAAAAACACCTAAAGATTAACCGAATTAGGAGTGACCATGGTGGGGAGTTCCAAAACTCAAGCTTCTCACAATTTTGTGTAGAAAATGGGTATAAGCATGAATTTTCATGGCCAAGGACTCCTCAACAAAATGGGATAGTAGAAAGAAGAAATAGAGTCCTACAAGAAGCTACTAGGACTATGCTTAATGCATATTCCCTTCCTAGCTATTTTTGGGCCGAAGCGGTTAATACCGTTTGTTACATTCAAAACCGGGTTTTGGTACATAGGTTCTTAGGTAAAACCCCCTTTGAGTTGTGGAATGGGAGAATTCCACAAGTCCACTACTTTAGGGTCTTTGGATGTAAGGTTTATATTCTAAATACCAAAAATGACCTAAGGAAATTTGAATCAAAAGCGGATGAAGAAATTTTAGTTGGTTATTCATCCACTAGTAGGGGTTATAGAGTGTACAACAAAAGGACCAAGGTCATTGAGGAGTCTTCTAATGTTGATTTTGATGAAACTATAAATACTTACCCTAAGAAAGCCTCAATTGATAGGGATATAGAGGAATGCCAACCCCTTTCCCAAGGAATCCAAGACCTATATTTGGAGGGCAATGATCAAGGGGGAGTGAGGTGTACCCTAGAGGATGAGGATCATGTAGTTAATGAACTCACAACTTCTAGACCCTTGAGACATCACCAAGATCACCCTATTGACCAAATAGTGGGTGATGTCACTCAAGGGGTAAGGACTAGGTCCTATTTTAGAGACCAAACTAGTCAAATTGCCTTAATCTCTCAATTAAAACCTAAGTCTATTGATGAGGCATTACGTGATGTAGATTGGGTCCTAGCCATGCAAGAGGAGCTAAATCAATCGAAAGGAGTGAAGTTTGGGAGTTGGTTCCTATGCCCAATGATTGCACCATTGTGACCACTAGATGGGTCTTTAGGAACAAACTAGATGATCAAGGCAAGATTACTAGGAACAAGGCTAGGTTGGTAGCTAGAGGGTTTAACCAAGTTGAGGGACTAGACTATGATGAGACCTATGCTCCCGTAGCTAGATTAGAGTCTATTAGAATTCTACTAGGTTATGTCGCTCACATGGGTTTCACACTTCATTAAATGGATGTGAAGTTGGCATTCCTTAATGGGGTCATCAAGGAAGAGGTCTATGTAGAATAATCCCCCGGGTTTGAGGACCCAAATTATCCTAGACATGTTTACAAATTGAAAAAAAACCTTATATGGATTGAAACAAGCTCCTTGGGCTTGGTATGAAAGGCTTTCTTCATTTCTAGTGTCGAAGGGGTTTAGGAGAGGAACAATTGACCCTACTTTATTTCTAAAATCTAAGGATAAAGACATATTTGTTGCCCAAGTGTATGTAGATGATAACATTTTTGGACCAACAAATAATGACTTCCTACAAGAATTCATCAAATGTATGGAAGATGAATTTGAGATGAGTTTCGTAGGAGAGCTAATCTTCTTTTTAAGACTTCAAGTTAAGCAAACAAATGAAGGGACACATGTCTTTCAAACTAAATATGCTAAGGAAATTTGGCTTGGAAAATGCTAAGGTAGCATTCACACCCATAGGAACAAATGTGAAAATGGATAGTGATATTGAAGGGAAAATGATAGACTTAAAGCAATATAGGAGCAAGATTGGGAGTCTATTATACTTAACCGCTAGTAGACCTGATATACTTTTTGCGGTAGGTATGTGTGCAAGGTACCAATCATGTGCTAAAAAGTCTCATTTGGTTGTAGTGAAGAGGATCTTGAGGTATGTTAAAGGTACTCTCAATGTCGGGCTTTGGTATCCAAGAACCCCTAATGTTGATCTTATTGGATACATCGACTCGGACTATGTGGGGTGTAAGCTAGATAGGAAGAGTACTAGTGGAGGGTGTCAATTCCTTGGGTCTTCCTTAGTTAGTTGGAGTAGTAGGAAACAACCATGTGTTGCCCTATCAACAACGGAAGCCGAATATGTGGCAATGGGTGGTTGTGTTTCCCAACTACTTTGGATCATGCACACTTTAGAAGATTATGAGTTACATTATTCCAAGGTCAAAGTCTTGTGTGATTATGTAAGTACAATCAATTTGACTAAGAATCCGGTTCACCATTCTAGGACAAAACACATTGAAGTGAAGCATCACTTCATTAGGGACCATGTGGCAAGGGGAGACATAGAATTACACTATGTTGAGTCTAAGTCAAACCTTGCCGACATTTTTAACAAGCCTCTTCCCGAATCGGAGTTTACATCCTTAAGAAGAGGACTTGGAATGTGTTTTGTAGAGGTATAAAATGAACCTTGGGGTAATAGATTAGGAAAAGTGTGCTTGATCCATTAGGATGATACAATTGGTTCACTTGTGCTAGTGACATAGTCTTGAATCATTAAAAGTATCAAAATATTGAAAATAGACCAACCATGAGAAAAGCAAGTGTTTAATTAAAGGACACTTTGCCCAATGATCATGGTTAGACATTTTAAACATTTGAAAACTATTTCATGTCTTATATGTTTTGCCATAAGCTTAGAAGATATTTGATTGCAAAACTAGGCTGAAATATTGATACAAACTTAGTGGTTTTCAAGATTTTTGGACTTTGGTCAAAAGTCAAGCATGTTGGAAATTTTTTACGAACCGATATTTTTCCCTAATAAAGTATATTATATCAAACATGCCTGTAAATTTTTATAATTTTTGAGATTTTCTGAAATTTCTGGGAGGTTTCTGAAATTTAGACCAGAAGCTGATAATTGGCACTGACAGAGTATCAGTCAACTGCCCCCTGGGGCAGTCGACTGGTACGCCTGAATACAGATTTTGAGTTTTTTTTCAGATATCCAAAATTCTCTCATTTAATGCCATGGATTAGGGTTGCTTGAGACAATACTTTTGATGGTGTCAAAGGGGGAGAATGGGTAGTTTAAATTAGAATTTTAGCTTAAAATGGATGGGTTAAGTTAAAATCTTGGAGTATGGTGGAAAATTAAAAATGAGAAAAGACATGAGTTAAGGGGGAGGTTACCTCTTAGGTTTTGCTATGTCTTATATTTTTAATTGCTACTGCTTATTGTTAAGTTAGGTTGGAAACTTAACTTGGATTATGATTAGAATTGAAAAAGGAAGAAGACATGGGTTAAGGGGGAGCTTACCTCTTAGGTTTTGCTATGTCTCATGTTTTTCATTTGCTATTATTATTTTTTGTTACTGTTGACTGATATTTTATCCCTAAACTTAAACATATTACCACACATCAAAAAGGGGGAGATTGTTGAGGCAATCGGCCCAAGATTGATCGGGAAGATCATGGTTTTGATGTATGTGCCAATAAGTTTAAGGTTAGGGTGTTATGTTGTATTTGATATGTGTGATTGAGTTTGCAAGATTTGGAGAATCACACATGGAGAACATATCCGAGGGACGAGAGCCGAGGGAGGTGGACTCCAAGGGCAAGCCGGGAAGTGGACTTCAAGGGCACACGTGAAGGGTGGCATGGAGGCAAGCCAAGGGAAGGCTTGTGTGTGCATCCGAGCGGCGATAGCCAGAGGAAGAAGACTTCAAGTGGCAAGCCAAGGGAGCAGACCTGAAGGCACATGTGAAGGAGAGAGTTCAGAGTGGCTGTAAGTGAGTGGAGATGCTGGGCAGTCGATTGCGAAAACTCACAAAGTTTTCAGCCTTGGACCAGTCTGGGGAAGTCAACTGGTCCTCCCTGAAAACTAGCTGTTAGCTAGCAATTAATGCTAGGGAAGTCGACTGGTGCGGGGTTGGATAGCTTGCGAAGTTGTCCTGTTCTCTTATAAAAAGGGGACTTTTCCGCACGTGAACGGTACGGTTTTTCTACTATAACGAAGTGCTGTTCGTGCGACTAGTCTTCAAATATTCCTCTCGCTCTTCATCGCATTCTGTAAAGAGGAAGACAACGCTAGTAATGGTTTCTCCACCTTTGAAGGAGGATTTCATAGTGGAGAGTGTGCTACTGCGTGGATCCTTGGATTAGTCACCCGTTCGGGTGGATACCAAGTAAAATTCTTGTGTTAGCATTGTCTTCTTGTTTTTGATTATATTTTTGTTGTATTACGCCAACAATCAGGTAGATAATTCGGAAAAAGTGCTATTCACCCCCCCTCTAGCAACGCCTTCGATCGTACAATTGGTATTAGAGCTGGTTAGCTTCGGGAGAACTCACCGTTAACCGGAGTAAAGAAAATGGCGTTTCAAGAGGGTTACAGCACTGCAAGGCCTCCATTCTTCGACGGGAATGACTTCGCCTACTGAAAAGATAGAATGCAATATTATCTGATGAATGATATTGAAAACTTGATAAGTGTTGCAAATGGATTCGATGCACCCGTCGACGAAAGAGGAGAGTCATTACCCATGAAAGCATGGTCCAAGGCGAGTTGACCTTCGTCGACAAGACCTCTCCGACTAGAAACTCATGAGGGTATCTTTCAGGTAGATAAAACTCATAGCCGAATTGAAGAAAGGCCAAACAATATAAATAAGGAACCCAAAGGCAGATCCGAAGAAAGATGACATCTTGTTTTTGGATCCGAAGGCAAAACCTATCTGTGATGAAATTAAACTTAATTGTGGATAGAGATAAAATATTATGGAGTTAGTGGATAATGATATGATATCATGAGGTGGTAAATAATGGATAGATGAGGTGACAATTATTGATAAGAATGAGAGTTTATAACAAAAAATGATTTAGATTCAATGTATTTGAGGTGGCAAAAAGCTATTTGCTCGCCCTCAGCACCCCTACCAACCAATTCCAGAGTCAACACGTAGGAGGTAAATCATAGGGGGCTACTAGCCCGGATACTATGACTAGCGCATGAGAAGGGCGGACACATCAGATTCAATATATTTGAGATAAATACGAAGGTAGTGGGAGATAAATGTGGAGTTAATGATTATCTAATAAGCCTATAAGTAATAAGCCTATACATATATTAACTTTTTTAATGAATGAAATTAAGTTGAGTTCATATTTGTTTTCTTATTCTCTACTTCCACGTAAAAGTGCATTTCTTCTTCTATATATATATTTTTTCTAACAAAGTGGTATCAGAGTTATGACTAATGGAAATATGGTTCCCTTCCAAGTTATGGTGTTCAAGATGAGTAATTATGATAATTAAAGTATCAAGATAAAGATGTTTCTTAGAGCTATGATGTTTGGGAGGTTATGGAGAAAGACTCCAATGAGTCACGTGATGACTCGATGCTATCTCTGACTGAAAAAGATAATCTGAGAGATTTAAGAAAAAGAGACAAAAGACTCTCTTCTTCATTTATCAAGCTTTAGATGAGGATGATTTTGAGAAAAATCTCAAGTGCTACTTTAGCCAAGTAAGCATGGGAAATACTTCAAGTCACATATCAAGAAGAAGAAAAGGTGAAAAAAAGTATGCCTTCAGACATTAAGAAGTCGATTTGATGATCATCGTATGACGGAAGGTGAATTAGTATTTGATTATTTTTTCTAAAATCTCTGCCATCTCTAATCAATTAAAGAGAAATGGTGAGAAACTAGAAGAAATAACTATCATTGATAAAAATTTTTGATCACGGGATTCAAGATTTGATAGTATTACAACCATCATCGAAGAGATTAAGGATCTACAAGTCATGACGATAGAACAACTCTTGGGTTCATTACAAGCCCATGAAGAAAAGAAGAAAATTAATGTAGAGATTACTTAACAACTTCTCAAGACTTCTCTTCAGCCAATTACTAAGAAGGATAAAAGCTTCTATAGCAATAGAAGTCAATATGGAAGAGATCGTGGATATGGATGAGGTCGTGCTAGAGAACAAGGTGTTAGTGCAATCATCCTTGGGTCAAGGTTGACCAGTTTGTCTAAGCTCGGAATGATTTGAGTTTGAGTTTTGATATTTGACAATGATGTTTGGACATATGAGAACAAGTCCTAGTGGGACTAGGTAAACATAGTTGGGAACTAGGTTAAGTCCAAAGTGAGTTAGCTGGGAGATTAACACTTGACTAAAGTAAAATCCTAGTAAGACTAGGTAGACCTAGTTGAGAACTAGGTTAAGTCCAAGGTAAGTTAGCTGGGAGCTAAACACTTGGAAAAAGGGAAGTCCTAGTGGGACTAGGTAGACCTAGTTGGAATCTAGGTTAAGTCCAATGTGGGCAAACTGGGAGATAAACACTTGGCACAAGAGAAGTCCTAATTGGGAATTAGGCAAGGGAAAGTCCAAGTCTATTAAGGATTGATCAGACACTTAGTGAGGAAGTCTTAATGAGTCATGGTTAACCGGATGTTAGGTTAGGCAAGAAAGGGCAGGGTAATCGATTAGGGTAGTTGATTAAGCCATCTCCAAATCTATTGAGTCGGTCGATTAGGAGACTTCTTGCAAGAAAATAGAGAGTTAAAGAATCGACTGACCAGTCGATTCATCCCAAGCCAGTTGACTGACTCAGTCGACTGGGAGAGGTTTTTTCACGAAGGGAAAATGGCTAAATTGATTGAGTCAATCGATTCGAATGAGCTGAATCGATTGGCCAATCGATTCAGTAGGGATTTCTGCTATTTGTTGAAAATAAAAAGAGAGTTACGAAATCAATTGGTCAATCGATTTCGCAACTAGTCAACTAGGGCAATTGATTGGGAAAAGTGGAAATAGAGTCGTCGGAGGATTGAACGTTCAGATGTTTAGATCTAGGTGGAATCGACTAGAGCAGTAGATTAGGAACCCTAATCGGGCAATATAATGGGTTTTCGTCGCATATTCATACACAACACTTCTTCTCCTTCTTCGCTCATTCTTGTGTGTTTTCTTGGGGACAAGTGCTGCTGTATTTTCAAGCATCAAGGGGTGATTCCAAGCTAAAAGAAAGCAAGATAAGCAAGGAGCTATTGTTATAAATCTTGTAATATTTCAATTTGTATTTGCTTATTCTGTACCCTAGGTAAGTTTTGATGTGATCAACCGAGTCAAATTAGGTCCTGTTATGTTTGATTCTTGTGTCTAAGTGTGCAAGAGCTTAGGAGTCCAGGAAGTCAAGCGGAAGATGCAGTGGTCGAGAAGGATACACGGGAAGGGAGCCGACGGGCTCGGTGCATCCGAGAGACGCAAAGTTCTATAGAAGAGTACGCTCGTGGAGTGAAAAGAACGCGCGCAATGTCTGAGGGAAAAGAAGCTGAGGGAAGTGCGCTAAGGAGAAGGCCGAAGGAGGGTTCGGGTGAGTCTAACTTTAGAAGGTCCAAAATCACCCAAGAAGACTCACTAGAGACTGGTTAGCAAAGAGTAGACCAATGTCACTCGAGCACCCCTACGCTTTAGGGCATCCAGGTTCTCGGGCGCCCATATGCTTTAGGGCGCTCGAGAATGAGGGCTCCCCTATTCTCGGGTGTCCCAATGCATGCTGGCGCTCGAGAAGTAATTTCTATCCCCATCTTAGTCATTTGAGAACGTTGAGAAGCGGATAACTTCCAAGCCACGTGTCAGGCACCCCCAAGCACTCGGGCACCCCTGTTGTGCCACGTCAACATTCAGATAAAGTTGACCGGAGCTATATATAGGTCCCCAGAGCTGAGTTCCAAAATATCCATTGCACTATAAACGAATTTCTTTCTAAATTTTCACTGTTTTCTTGAGTTCTTAATTTTGTAATGAGGCTTCTCCACCCTAAAGAGTGTAGCGACCCGCCTTCTTCTACCTTAGACGGATCGTTACTTTTCTCTACTTCTCGACTTCTGATGCATGACTAAAAAAAAATGCGGAAATCTTTTTTTTTTCTTTTAAATTCATCTAACAATGATATTCTAACTTAAGTAGTCATGCACGATACCATATCACACTTTCCTTCTCAAAAGCTCGCAAGATGATACTCATTGAAGCTTGCCTCGCCCAACTCATCTTTCGGGTATCAGTCGACTGATACTGTATCAGTCGACTGATAGGCCTGAAATCTGAAATTCAGGTTTCGGCACTTGCTTCAAAGGTCCACCAATCATGTATTTTCGAGCCATATAAAACTATGATACCATTTCTATACTCTATGCCAGTTTTCTAAACAATTTAGCCAAACAAAATCAATCCATAAACTTGAAATTAGGACTTTTGCGGAAGAAAATAAACTATTCAAGTTATATGAACTTTAACACTAAAGTTTGTACCAATCTTGACTCCTATGCATTCCTAACACCAAATACATGTTTTATAACCTTGCTAAAGCATTATGAAATATGGATGCAACTTTTCTAAACATATTTAAGCAATAAAACTTAATTCAAGAGAAATTGATACTATCTTGGCACATGCATCTATTTCTCTAACAAAGTATCAATATCTCCAACTACTCACATTTCTACTCATCCAATGCAATCATAAGAATATGTAGGCTAAAAGAAATGACATGGAATCTTTACTCTAAGAAATTGAGTATGTAAAACTATCCAAAACTTAAATGTTCGCTAAACTCCCTAAAACAAGAACTTGAAATTTGAATAAACTATAACATTGTAATTTGGATAGTTAAATTGTCTCGTCTCAAAGATCTCTCCAAAATCAGCCACCACACACACTTTACTCAGCACCGCCTCGTCGCCTTCCTTCAGGATTGCTTGCCTTTACCTTTATCTGCAATAAGAGGAAATGCAACTAGTAAGCAAAAAGCTTAGTAAGTACTATCTAGCTCACAAAATCTCGAAATGTGCAAACATGCTTCTAGATCAAACTGAAAATCATATGAGATACTAATATGCTTGAAAGAAAACTAAGAACATGTATAACTCAAAACATGCATACTCAAGCAATAATAAATCTCAATTTACTTTTCTTGGCTCAACTTGAAACTTTAGCTATTCTTTAACTTTTGAAAACTTTCTTAAACTTTCGAAACTTTGCTAAAGCATATACTTGAAAATAATAATCACTTGGATCCACTGAAGACGTAAGTACCATCTCATATGCGCGTTCCCTAAAAGGTTAGGGTAGCGAGCCACCAATCCTAATAGAGCAGACCTTGGTCTACCAGGGCCAAGACCTTGGAATTGGACACCTGGATTTCTTTAACGACGCCCTTGGACGCCGGGTACTGGCCTTATAAAATAAAATAGCTTTTCTTTCTTTTCTTTCTTATCTGTAAATGCCTTGGCATTTTCTCGAGCACCTTGCGTGCTAAAATCCCTAAGTCTTGACTTTTGGGGATTTCTTAAGGCCTTGGCCTTTTCTTTTCTTATCTTTATCTTCTCTTTTCTTTTCTCATAACTTTTCTTAGCCCTAATCTCATATAGGGTGCTTAATCAACTTATACAAACATATAATGAACTAATATCACATGCCAAAAATCATAAACTAAAGAAACTATCTCTTTTAAAACTTTTTAAAGGAAATTCTCGCGGAAAAACCGCCTCTTACTGCAGGTGAGCAGTATTTACATTGATATCTTGGACTTACAACCAAGATTGACGTCTAGAGCTCGGGAGAAACTTGAGATCTCGGAGAATTCTTCGCGCCTACGCGTTCCTCTCGTCGCGGGGATTCCAAATATTGGAAGATCTCTTGGAGAAAAGCCTTGGCCGGCCCTCTAGGCCTTGGTGTGGCGTGCGCACAAGAGAGGAGAGGGAGAGGGGTCGGCGCAACCTTGGGAGAGGGAGAGGGTTTGAGAGAAAATAAAACTTCTCTCTTTAATTATCTATTTATACTTATGGGGCGTATTGACCTAACTACAACTTAAATACATGTCTCTCCTTCCTTTTTTGTGCTTGATACCCTAGCCCAGCTGGTCGCGCGCTCTCCTGGTCTCGTGGTGGTCGCGGGTTCGAACTCCGGCTGCCCTTTAAACGTTTTTCCCCTTTTTTTTTCTTTCTCTCTTTTTTTAAAATACCAAACGAACTCAGAAAATTCCATAAAAATATTCTAAAAATTCCTAAAAATATCTAGAATATTTCTAAAACATTTCTAACTACTTTCAAGGACTTTATTAACTAAAAATGGGAATTTTGGGGCGTTACAAAGAGATCATTTGAAGTTTGCGCTATATTTTACCTTGGATTAAGAACCTTCCTAGTTGCAAACCAAGTAAATCTGTGTGCCTCTTTTTCTTTTGTTTATTGCTTTAATGTTATTAATCTGTTTATGTTATTTGTAGAACTAATCACTATCTTTGTTTAGCAAGAATAAAAGATAAATTTTATTTGCAGGAGCAATTCACCCCCTTTTATCGACCGCATGATCACCGACAAGTAATATCAGAGCAAGGACGCTCCAGGGAGTTGAAGGCAAGATAGGAGAGCAAACGCAAGAGAATAAGATCCTGGTAAAGGGCTTCCCAGGCGCCCATATCAACACAGGCGCCTGAATGGAATCAGGCGCCCCAGAGTGGTTTTTCAGCAGGTGGCTGGTTGGACGCGCCATGTTAGCTCCCAGGCACCTCATTGCTCCCAGGCGCCTCCATCAACCAAGGCACCCAAGATGCTAATTTTTATACCTGAGATGATATTGCTAGCTGGATCGAGTTTGACCACTTGTGAGACACCTCTATAAGTACCCTAGGTTGATTTTGATGTGATCAATCGATTGAAGTTAGGTCCTGGTGTATTTAATCCCTGTGTCTAAGTGTACAGGAACTTAGGAGCATAGGAAGTCAAGCGGAAGACGTAGCAGTCATGAAGGATGGCACGGAAAGGGAGTCGATGGGCTCAGTGCATCTGAGGGGCGCAGAGCTCTGCAGAAGAGTACGCCGGTAGAATGAGAAGGATGTGTGCGGCATCCGAGGGACGAGAAGCTGGGAGGAAGGATGCTTGAGGGGCGAAAGGTCGGAGTCGGGTTCGAGTTCGGGTGAGACTAACTTAGGAGCATAGGAAGTCAAGCGGAAGACGCAGCAGTCATGAAGGATGGCACAGAAAGGGAGTCGATGGGCTCGGTGCATCCGAGGGGCGCAGAGCTCTATAGAAGAGTACGCCGGTGGAACGAGAAGGATGTGTGCGGAGTCCGAGGGACGAGAAGCTGGGAGGAAGCACGCTTGAGGGGCGAAAGGTCGGAGTCGGGTTCGGGTTCAGGTTCGGGTGAGACTAACTCCGGTTGGCCGAAAATCACCCAAGAAAACCGGAAGACAGGCTAGAGAATGGTCAGCAATTGCTAACCAAAACAACCTCTATCGGGCGCCTGTGAGTACACGGGCGCTTGGGCTGTCAGGCGCCTGATAGCGCACCCGATAGGCTACATTTTAGCCGTTTACGAACGTTGCTTTCTAGATAAGCATCAGGCCACCTGTCAGGGGCCCAAAAGCTCTCGTACACCCTACAACTGCCACGTCAACAAACGGATAATTTCTACAGGGGCTATAAATAGACCCTTGAAGCTCAGTTTGTTTCATTCATTGCATTCCAAGTATTAGCAAACGAGTTTAGAATAGTTTGCCTTTCTTTTTTCTGAGCTTTCCACATGTAAGAGGCTTCTCCGCCCGAAGGAATTATATTCAGAAGAATCGAGCCATATTCAGCCTTGGATTAGTAACCTCCTCAGGTACAAACCAAGTAAATTTGGTAGTCTCGTTATTTAGTGTTTGCTTTATTTATTTATGATTTTTGTGTCCTAACTAATATCTTTGTTAAGCAAAAATAAGAGATAGAGTTTTCTTATTCAGGAGCAATTCACCCCCCTCTTGCCGACCTTCGATCACCCTCAATTGGTATCAGAGCAAAGACGCTCCAGAAGGACTAACCGTCGTCTGAATCAACAATAAAATGGTCAGATCAGTTATCTATCTGTCAAAGTTCGAGGGGGAGTTCGCCAATTGGAAGCACAAAATGCAAGTTTTTTTTAAAACTGATTTTGATTTAATTTTAATAATGAAAAACGGTTTTGTAGCTTCGAAGGACGTCGACAACAAAGTCAAGGATGAAAGTCAATGGACTAAGAAGGAACAGGCTGACTTTGTGGGGAACGGAAAAGCAGAATATCATCTGCTGACCGTACTCCCTGCACAAGAAGTCAACCGAGTCTGAAACTATCGATCGGCGAAGGAACTTTGGGAAAGGTTCCTTGAACTTCATGAAGGTAGCTCTGAAGCAAAATTTGCAAAAAGAGATCTGCTTCGAAATCAGCTCAGCAACCTTCGACTGGAAGAAGGAGAGTCTAAAGCACAACTTCATGCTAAGATGAAAGAGATGATGATAGAACTCAATAATCTCAAAGAATCGGTAAGCAATCGGGATGCGCAAAGGTACGCATTAAACGCCTTCCTGAGAACCCCCAACTGGATTTCAATAATCGACGCCTACTATATCTCTAAAGACCTTAAGGTAAGTACCTTCGAGGAACATTTTTCCACTTTAGAACTTCACAAATCCAGATGCGCAGGAAAAATGAAACCGGACAGCATCACCCCAGGCACCAGAAAGATCTAACATGAAGAGAATTCTTCAGAAAATGATGAAAATGAAGGATCGATTTAGGCATGCAGAGGGGGGGGGGTGAATGCACTTTTTCGGATCGTTTCGATCTCTACAGAGTTGTTAGCGCAGCGGAAATAATATGTAAAAGAAATAATCAATGCTAACACTTATCGGTTACTTGGTATCCACCTAGATGGGTGACTAGTCCAAGGATTCATGCCGCGAGCACCACTTTTCACTATCGAAAAGTCTCCTTGAGGTGGAGAAACCTTTACAGCAAGATCTTCCTCTTTACAGATACAGAAATATGATGGAGGAAGCAAAAATCACTCTACAATTTGGCAGTACTTCGTTACTGTACGGAACCGTACGTGCACGTGTAACGAGGAGCTCTTTTTATAGGTGAAAAGGACAGACTCGCAGTCTGTCTAGGCCCGCACCAGTCGACTGCCCCGAGGGTAGTCGACTGGCCCAGCAATAAATGCTATCCAACGGCTAGCAAACAGCTAGCCAACAGCTAGTTTCGAGGTATACCAGTCGACTGCTAGCTCCAAGGCCAGCCGACTGGTCCGAAGTTGCGAACTTTCTGTGGGTTTTGGCAGTCGACTGCCTATGGGCCAGTCGACTGCCCTACCTCCCAGCTCAGCTCCAGCCACTTCGAACCTTCTCCTTCGCGTGTGCCTTCAGGTCTGCTCCCTTGGCTCGCCCCTTGAAGTCCTCTTCCTCTGGCTATCGTCCCTCGGATGCGCACGCAAGCCTTCCCTTGGCTTGCCTTCATGCCACCCTTCACGTGCGCCCTTTGAAGTCCACTTCCCGGCTTGCCCTTGGAGCTCTCCTCCCTCGGCTCTCGTCCCTCGGATAGGTCCACCAAGTGTGATTCTCCAAGTCCTGCAAACTCAATCACACAAATCAAATACAACATAACACTCTAACTTTAAACCTATTGGCTCACACATCAAAATCATGATTTTCCAATCATTTAAGGGCCGATTGCCTCAACAATCTCCCCCTTTTTGATGTGTGGCAATATGTTTAAGTTAGAGATAAATGGCAGTAGCAAAAACACCAACAATAGATAACAATTGAAAAGCATAAGACATAGTAAACCTAAGAGATAACCTCTCCCTTAATCTATGTCTTCTCCCATTTTCAATTCTAATCCAACTCCAAGTTAAGTTACCACTTAACAACAACAATATGTTAAAAATATAAGACATATCATAACCTAAGAGGTACCTCCCCCTTAATCCATGTCTTCTCCATTTTTTAAACATTCAAGTTCTAAGTTAAAAAAAAACTTTAAACCGTCCATTCCAAAGTTAAAATTCTAACTTAAATCACCCATTCTCCCCCTTTGACACCATCAAAATGATTGCCTCAAGCAACCCAAACCTGTGGCATCAAATGTGAGAATAATTTATTTTTGAAATTTCTCATAGCATTTGAAAATAGCTGTGCCAGTCGACTGCCCATAGGGCAGTCGACTGATACACTATCAGTCTGGAATTTTAGCTTTTCTATCGAATTTCAGAAACTCCCAGAAAATTTTAAAAAATTCCAAAAATTGTAAAATTTTGCATACATGTTTGAAATGTTATACTCTATCAGGGAAAAATATTAAACCATATAAAATTTCAAACATGCATGACTTTTGATAAAAAAAAAACCAAAAGTTTTGAAAACAACTGCATTTTGTATCAAACTTTGAAACCAATTTTGCAAATATATGACTTTTAAAAGCATAGCACAGTATGTAGAACATAAAATGGTTTTCAAAGTTTTAAAATGTCCAACTATGATTTTTAGCAAGGTGTCTATTGATTAAACACTTGCCTCCCCCATAGTTGGTCTAGTTATGATATTTTGATATTTTTAATGGTTCAACAATGTGCCACAAGCACAAGTGAGCCAAATGTATCACCCTAATGGATCAAGCACCCTTTTTCAAAGCTAGTGTCTCCAAGTTCATCCTATACTTCCACAAAACACATTCCAAGGCCTCTTCTTAAGGATGTAAACTCTGATTCGGGAAGAGGCTTGGTAATAATGTCGGCTAGGTTCGACTTTGATTCAACATAGTATAATTCTATGTCTCCCCTTGCCACATGGCCTCTAATGAAGTGATGTTTCACTTCAATGTGTTTTGTCCTAGAATGGTGAACCGGATTTTTAGTTAAATTGATTGTGCTTACATTATCACACAATACTTTGACTTTAGTGTAATGTAGCTCATAATCTTCTAGGGTGTGCATGATCCAAAGGAGTTGGGAAACACATCCACCCATTGCCACATATTCTGCTTCCGTTGTTGATAGGGCAACGCATGGTTGTTTCCTACTACTCCAACTAACTAAGGAAGATCCAAGGAATTGACACTCTCCACTTGTACTCTTCCTATCTAGCTTACACCCCGCATAGTCTGAATCGGTGTATCCAATTAGATCAACACTAGGGGTTCTAGGATACCAAAGTCCAACATTGAGGGTACCTTTCACATACCTTAGGATCCTCTTGACTACTACCAAATGGGACTCTTTGGCACATGATTGGTACCTTGCACACATACCTACCGTAAAAAGTATGTCGGGTCTACTAGCGGTTAGGTATAGGAGGCTACCAATCATGCTCCTATATTCTTTAGGGTCTATCATTTTCCCTTCAATGTCACTATCCATTTTCACATTAGTTCCTATGGGTGTAGATGCTTCCCTAGCATTTTCTAAACCAAATTTCTTTAGCATCTCCTTAGCATATTTGGTTTGAAATATATGTGTACCTTCATTAGTTTGCTTAACTTGAAGGCCTAAGAAAAAGGTTAACTCTCCTACAAGACTCATCTCAAATTCATCTTCCATGCACTTGATGAATTCTTGTAGGAAGTCTTTATTTGTTGACCCAAAAATGATATCGTCTACATAGACTTGGGCAACAAATATATCCTTATCCTTAGATTTTAGGAACAATGTAGGGTCAATTGTTCCTCTCCTAAACCCCTTAGACACTAAAAATGAGGAAAGCCTATCATACCAAGTCCGGAGAGCTTGTTTCAATCCATATAAGGCTTTCTTTAATTTGAATACATGTCTTGGATAGTTGGGGTCCTCAAACCCGGGGGGTTGTTCTACATAAACTTCTTCCTTAATGATCCCATTTAGGAATGCCGACTTCACATCCATTTGGTGAAGTGTGAAACCAATGTGAGCGGCATAGGCTAGTAGAATTCTAATTGATTCTAACCTAGCTACGGGGGCATAGGTCTCATCATAATCTAATCTCTCAACTTGGTTGAACCCCCTAGCTATCAATCTAGCCTTGTTCCTAGTGATTTTACCTTGGTCATCTAATTTGTTCCTAAAGACCCATCTTGTGGTTACAATGGTACAATCAGTGGGCCTAGGAACTAACTCCCAAACGTCACTCCTCTAAAATTGGTTTAGCTCTTCTTGCATGTCTAAGACCCAATCAACATCTCCCAATGCTTCATCAATGGTCTTGGGTTCTAATTGGGAGATCAGAGCTATTTGACTCGTTTGATCCCTAAAGTAGGACCTAGTCCTTACTCCTTGAGTGACATCACCCATAATTTGGTCAATAGGGTGATCATGGTGATGTCTCAGGGGCCTAGAGGTTGTGGGTTCATTTACTCCTTCTTCCTCATCTTCTAGTGTATTTCTTACTCCCCCTTGATCATTACCCTCCAAATGTAGGTCTTGGATTCTTTGGGCAAGGGGTTGGACCTCTTCTATATCCTTATCAATAGAAGCCTTCCTAGGATAGGTACTAGTGGTTTCATCAAATTTGACATTGGAGGACTCCTCAATCACTTTTGTCCTCTTGTTGTACACTCTATAACCCCTACTAGTCAATGAGTACCCTACTAGAATTCTTTCATCAACTTTTGACTCAAATTTTCTTAGGTCATCTTTGGTGTTTAAAATGTAAACTTTACATCCAAAGACTCTAAAATAATGGACTTGTGGTACCCTTCAATTCCATAGTTCAAAAGGTGTTTTTCCTAAAAACCTATGTACCAACACCCGATTTTGGATATAACAGGCGGTGTTAACTGCTTCGGCCCAGAAATAGCTAGGAAGAGAGTATGCATTAAGCATAGTCCTAGCAGCTTCTTGTAGGGCTCGGTTCCTTCTCTCAACTACCCCATTTTGTTGAGGAGTCCTTGGGCATGAAAACTCATGCTTGTACCCATTTTCAACACAAAATTGTGTGAAGTTAGCGTTTTGGAACTCCCCACCATTGTCACTCCTAATTCGGTTTATTTTGATGTTCTTTTCGTTTTCTACCCTTTTACTAAATCCTATAAAGATATCTAGGGTATCATCCTTATGTTTCAAGAAGTAGACCCAAGTAAACCTAGAGAAATCATCTACTATTACTAGGCAATACTTACTTCCTACAAGTGATGGAGTGCTATGGCAATCAAACAGATCTATATACAAAAGTTCTAAAGGTAAGGAAGTGGTGATTAGAGTTTTACCATTGTGTGATGCTTTTGATTGCTTACCCTCTTGGCATGCATCACACAACTTGTTCTTCTCATACTTGATCATTGGGAGCCCCTTCACCAACTCTTCCTTGGCTACTCTTGCAATGCTCCTTATGTTGACATGTCCAAGTCTCCGGTGCCACAACCACCTTTCTTCGTCTTTGGACATGAGACACTTAACAATATTGTTAGTAGCATAACATAGATCAAGATAATATAAGTTTGCTTCTCTAAACCCTTCTAATATGATATTGTTTGAATCACTTTGCCTTATTACACATTTCTTAGCATGAAATTCTACTCTAAACCCGACATCACATAGTTGACTCACACTTAATAAATTAAATTTCATATCTTTGATTAAAAGTACCTTATGAATCGAAATAGTGGGAGATACCTCAATTGTGCCCCTACCAATGATCCTCAACTTTTCACTATTCCCAAAGGAGACCGTCCCTTCTCTTAGGTAGCTAATAGTGGTGAACATGCTCACATCCCCGGTCATGTGTCTTGAGCATCCACTATCTACTATCCACAAGGTTGGGGCCTCTTTCACCTTTACCTAGACAACATGAAAAACATACTCTTTTGGTACTCATATTTTTGATCCATAAGCATCATTTAGAAATTTCTTAGGTACCCATGCCTTCTTTGTGGTTCCCTTTGCCCCTAGTCTCCTAGATGCACCAATCCTACCGGTAAGTGAAACAAATGCAACTTCCTTGGTTTTAGGTCTATAACCCAATCCGGCCTTGTTATATACACACTACACCAAAACAGGTGTTTTGTGACGGTTCATTATTTGATTTGCGGCGGTTCAAACTGCCGCTATTAACCATTTGCGGCGGTTCTGAAACTGCCGCTTTCTGTAGTGTCGCCAGCCATTTTGCGACGGTTTTGAGCAACCGCTGGTACAACCGTCGCGAATTATTTTGCGACGGTTTGGGTGGCAGTTAAACCGCCGCAAATCACTTGACTAAAAAGTCACGCTAAAAGTTTAACAACGGTTTGGAAACCGCCGCTACATGGTGAATGGTGATAGTTAATAGCGGCGGTTTCAAACCGCCGCAATTGGTGAATGGTGATAGTTAATAGCGGCGGTTTCAAACCGCCGCAAATGGTAAATGGTGATAATTAATAGTGGCGATTTTGGTGGTGATTGATTTTGATGGTGATTTCAACCACCACAAAATTTATTAGCATGAAATTACTAAAATTATTGCGACGGTTTATGAAACCACCATTATTAGTTAACATTGTGCTCAACCAATTTGTGTGCAATTTGAAATTGTCACAACTAATTTAATTCAAAAGGTATTAAGAACAAACCAATACATAAAATGCAAGTTTGTCTTGCTAATGTCTAAGCAAATACAAATCCTCAACATAAAAAAATCTTAACAACAGTAGACCTGTAATCTAAAGAAAAAAGACTAAGGGTTAAAAAATGATGATGGCCCTTCATTTTGGGGTTTATGACTAGCCTCGAAAGAGCATCTTGCTTCTAATGGTGAGCTTATGTCTGTTGCTTGAAATTAGATAAAACGTCAATATTAGAAGTTTGATCCTGTAAAAGATGTTATAAAAATACAGATGTTATATGAGACAAAACTTAATTGCAAGAAAAGACATATTGCTATCAATCCATCAAATTATAGATTAGACATAAAAAAACAGAAACATATTAATGCACTTGAAAGAAAAACATTAACAGTAATAATTAGCATAGGATAATGTACTTGAAAACAACAACCATGAAGTAAATCCATCAGTAGGCCACGGCCAGCAGAAGAAAACAAATTGGTCAGATTAATGTACTTGAAAGAAAAAAAGGATACAAAATATTTAACATGCAGTGAAGTGGTCAGATTAATGTACTTGAAAGAAAAAAAGGATACAAAACATTTAACATGCAGTGAAGTAGCGTTAGCAGTAATAATAAGCATAGGATAACAAGTACCATCATTGACAAAAGATCCATCTTTTTTTTTTGTGAGCAACAAGATACATTTCCCCTCTACTATATTTTCTGCTTGTTTGAGTTTCCTTACATTGCGCAATAACATTAATTAGATCTAAAACCCACCAAATTATTTTGCTACAATTAACAATATCAACAATAAGAGAATAAAATATATGTACCAGTTCGTGTTGTTTTGTTTTCTGGCGAGTGTCTTTGACCCAAGAGTGTGAGGAATTGTTTGCCGCTTTCTATTAGCAGTATTTTTTTCACTCAATGCCCGCACATTAATATATACATAGATTAACAAACTAATGGACATAACTAAGAATTGATTACGAATAATATTTAAAAAAATAGGAATAATGTAATTATATTATTGTAGCTAATTGCCCATATCATCCGGATCTGAAACATTGTAGCTATTTTCACTGATAGTGTCATCGATGTTCTCTCCTCCTGCATCCCTTACAAACTTCATTGTAATATATAAAATAAGCATATAGTTTGCACATTTCAATTATATGAGTTTATAAGAGTTGTGAAATTCCTAACCTCTTATTCGAAACTTTCTTTGGAAAATGACCATACTCCCTGCACAGGTACAGTAATCGATCGATACGAGTTCAATAAAAAGTGCTCGTATCATGCTATAAATTTGAACTTCACCATTGAACTAAAATTTCACCAAAATGAACAAAAACAACACTTCAGAAAAACCTGGTTATACACCACCCATGCTACAATGGGCTTGAACTTGGATGTAAGATTTGCAGCAGCTTTTTTTAAGCACATATAATTTTCTTTAACCTGCAATATTTGACTAGTTGAAGATGTGACACCGATATTCTCTAGATCACAAAACATTGCAAAATTATAAGTTAAGACCTTAATCAGACATATTTTCTCAAATTCAAGAATGAAATGTCTTATATTGATTGGCAAAAATCGCAT
The DNA here is from genome assembly GCA_024364735.1 of Boesenbergia rotunda. Lineage (NCBI taxonomy): Eukaryota > Viridiplantae > Streptophyta > Magnoliopsida > Zingiberales > Zingiberaceae > Boesenbergia > Boesenbergia rotunda. The sequence continues at coordinate 82,127 of JAGFNQ010004052.1, forward strand.
GATTGAATAATTGTTCTGGCCTTACAGCATCATAAACTGAATTTGCTCTGACTTCTGAATTTGTAATGGTTGCTAGGTACTTGATCCATTCAGCTCTCTTCAGACACCCATATACGAGATCAACAAACTCAATTAGAAGTTTTTATTTCATTCTAAGCAAACACAAGGACAGTACCTGTAATGGAGTTCTTTCATCTAGAGGTACAAAAGTAGCAAAATTGCAGGGTTGTTGTTGTTCTACATTGCTGAAGAAATGTGCAGAGAATTGAGACAGTTGTTGCATGTCTGTCTTTCTAACTAATTGGATACCACCACTAATGTAAGATTTGAGCAAACACAGAGAAGTAATTTGATCTGATGTCATTCCCTTGAAGCTCTCTAGGAGGCCCAGCAACTACAAGTTGCATGAATTAGAAAAAAAGAGAAAGAAACACAGACAGTGAGGGCAAGTGTCTAGACTTTGAGGTTCATGCACCTAAAACAATTTCTACATGAATCAAAATATCAGGAAGATGTTTCGTGGGTGATAAACTAACTAGACTTTGAGCATGAAATGCTTCAATTGTATCACTCTATGCACAATTTCCTCCTGCACCTAAAGATATCATTTAGTATAACTTGACTACAGAATATACCTATAAAGCAAATTAGATGAGTAGAACAATTGGATGCCTTATTTTCATACAAGAATTAATCAATGAAATATCATGTGAGATAAGAATACCCCTTGAACAAGATCAGCAAGGCCAGCTCCAAACTCTTAAAGAATCTCTTGAAGGATTCAGATTGATTACCATTGGAAAATAAAGGATTCAGATTCAAACCTTGAAAAAATGATAATGTAAATAAACAGAGGCAGAGGGAGAGGAAATGAGAGACGGAGAGGAATACCTTGAGATGGAGAGACAGCGACGATGGAGTGACCGTGAGATGGAGAGACAGTGAGATGGAGAGATCGTGAGATGGAGAGACAGCAACGATGACAGTGATCGATGAATGGCGAACGACGAACGAAGAAAGGCGACGTCGAACAGTGAGGGCGACGGTGAGGGCACGCGAAGGTTTTGGTGGTGAGGTAGCGTCGACGTTTAGGGCAAGCACGCGAAAGGAATACGACGTCTAGGGCAAATGCGAAGCGACATTTGTGAGGGATGCATCGGCATTTAGGGCGTTTGTGAGGAATTAATGGATGAAAAACTTAATTATTTAATCAATATATTAAATATTAATCGTTAATAATAATGTAATTTTCTAGTTTATTTATGTTAAATATATTGATCGTTATAATTTATTAGTAAATTATATATATATATATATATATATATATATATATATAATATGATAATTTAATTATTTAAGAATTTTATTAGTTTATTAAATCGTTAATAATATATATTAGTAAATTTTTTTATATGTATGATAATTTAATTAATATTTTTAAGTAGAAAAATATGAAATTATCTAATTAATTTTTAATTTTTTTTATTTTTAATGGAATCTTTTTTAAAATAATTTACATATGAGTTACATATAAATATAAATATCATTGTGATTAATATAATTTACATATAAATATAAATTTTACATTTTACGACGTTTTGTAACCACCGTTATATTTATATATGAAAATTTTTCCGGCGGTTATGCAAAATCGCCGCTATAATGCAGTTTCTACAGTAATTTTACAAAAACTGACGCTATAGGGCAATTTTTTGCGACGGTTTCGTAAAATCGCCGTGAAATGTCGGCATAAAATGTGACCGTCGCGTAAACCACCACTATAGTACAATAAATTAGCGGCGGTTAATGAGAAACCGTCGCTAAATTCCATTAATTTGCAACGGTTTCCAAACCGCCGCAAACACCGCCGTGAAATACTTATTTTGCGGCGGTTTATCATAACCGTCGCAAAACAACCGTCGCTAAATTCCGTTTTTGGTGTAGTGACAGTCCTTTAACTGTTTATGATCATATCTAGGTTAATAGATCCTACTTGGAATTTTCTAAGGGCCTTTGTGAGGTCATTTACTTGTTTCCTTAACTCCTTATTTTCATTTTCAATATGTGAAACATGTGAAGAGGTAGAGCTAGCATGCAAATCTTTATGTTTAATAGCTTCTACTCTAAGCATGGCAATTTGTTCCTTAAGATCCTTAATTTTACTTCTAGCCTTAGCTAAATCCATGTTCGTGCTAGAAATTATTTTCACTAAGGTAGAGGAGGGTAAGTGGTATACCTCACTTACCGAAGCTTCTGACTCTGATGATGAAGTGGAAGAGCTCTCATCTTCACTGCTTGAGCTTCGTTCATCGTCTGATGAGTCTGAGTCATCTTGTGCCATAAGAGCGAAGTGGGAGACTTGCTCTTATTCTTCCTCTGAGGATGAGGGATCGTCCCAAGTCGCCATGAGGTTCATGGCTCTTCTCCTTTCCCTTTGACTTCCTCTTGTCACTCTTCTTCTTCTCTTCCTTCTTGTCCTCCCTTTTCTTCAACTGGGGACACTCGTTCTTCATATGTCCCTCTTGGTGACAGTTGTAGCAGATTATCTCCTTGGCCTTACCCTTACCTTTGGCCCCTTTCCTAGCATATGACTTGTTAGAAAAACTTTTAAATGCTTTACGAAATTTCCTTACCATAAAGGCCTCCTGGTCACTGTCCATAGAGGCGCTTGACTCCTCTGAGTCCGAGGATGATGAGTAGATCACCTTCTTCTTCTCCTTCCTCCTCTTCTTCTCCTTTTCTGCAACAAAAGCAATACCTTTCTCTTTGGCCGAAATGTTAGCTTGCTCGTGCAGTTCAAATTCACAAAACAAATCGTCTAATTTGACTAAAGATAAGTCCCTTGATACCTTGTAAGCATCAACCATGGATGCCCACAGGGTGGTTCTCGGGAAGGCTTGTAAGACATACCTGACGATGTCCCGATTTTTGATTTTCTCTCCAATTACATGGAGCTCATTGATCACTTCCTTTACCCTTCCATGCAGTTGACTGGCGGTCTCGTTGCTCTTCATGGAGAGGGATTGCAGTTGGGCCACCAACAAGTCCTTCTTAGCTCTTCTGGACTCGTTTGACCCCTCGTTCAGTTCAACTAATTTGTCCCATAGTTCTTTGGCGCTCTTGAACGGCCCCACCATGTTCAGATGCTCCTTTGAGAGCCCGCATTGCAGTGTGGTGGTGGCCTTGGCATTAGATTGTGCCCTCTTCATCACCTCCTTAAACCATGTTCTCATAGGTGTTGGGTCTTCTCTTTCATCGACGGGCGCCTCGAAGCCATCTGCAACACTTATCCAAGTTTCAATATCATTCATGAGATAGTACTGCATCCTACCTTTCCAGTACGCAAAGTCGTTGGCGTCGAAGAATGGTGGTCGTGCGGTGGAGTATCCCTCTTGAAACGCCATTACAGTTGCTCCAATTGATTGTTAGATCTTCCGAAACGCATCGGCTCTGATACCAACTGAAGGATCGATTTAGGCGTGCAGAGGGGGGGGGGGTGAATGCACTTTTTCGGATCGTTCCAATCTCTACAGAGATGTTAGCGCAGCGGAAATAATATGTAAAAGAACTAAACAATGCTAACACTTATCAGTTACTTGGTATCCACACAGATAGGTGACAAGTCCAAGGATCCACGCCGCGAGCACCACTTTTCACTATCGAAAAGTCTCCTTGAGGTGGAGAAACCTTTACAGCAAGATCTTTCTCTTTACAGATACAGAAATATGATGGAGGAAGCAAAAATCACTCTACCATTTGGCAGCACTTCGTTATTGTACGGAACCGTACGTGCACGTGTAACGAGGAGCTCTTTTTATAGGTGAAAAGGACAGACTCGCAGTTTGTCCAGCCCCGCACCAGTCGACTGCCCCGAGGGCAGTGATAAGTACCATTTTGTTGATTATTTTAATTGCTAAAATCCTTGTTTGACCCATGTTTTACTTGCTTAATTGTGATTTTACCCTAGGTTTTAGAACTTACCTTTATTTTGGACTTAATTGCAAATTTACACATATTTGGATTATTTGCCCACTAAATTTTTGATCTATTTTTGTAGGCATGAAAGGTTCATGGATCTAGGGCATACTGGGTCAAACTTGAGTCGGAAGTGAAGCCGGATCGAGTTATCAAGCTTCGGATTAAATCCGGGCCGTCCGATTCAAAAGCGGCTAGACCTGAGCCATCCGGGACCATCTGAAGCAATCCGATCTAGGGTTAGGGTTGATCAAGCACTCTGATCAAGATCTGAAGGTTTCATCCCAATCAAAGATCAATCAACCCCAGTTGATCTGGACCATTCAAAGATCAAGCTTAAAATCAGGGCTCTAGATCGTCCATTCAAAGATCAGGTTGATCTGGACCATCCGTTGCAAATCTGGAGGATCCGAGCTACCACGAGGCGGATCCTGACCCCAGATCATCATCATCAAAGTTTGGATCAAATCAGAGCAAGATCTGCCGTTGGATCTCCTCCAATCAAACTGAGCCGACCAATGTTAATTACTTAAGGAAAATTTTGCTCAGCTTCCTCCTCATCGCGTCTTCGCCGCAACAGTGTTTTCCTTCGTTTTTCTTCGTGTTCTTCAAGCTTTTCATCCATCCGAAGGATTGAGTGATATCGCGTCTTCGCCGCAACAGTGTTTTCCTTCGTTTTTCTTCGTGTTCTTCAAGCTTTTCATCCATCCGAAGGCGTGATCACTCAATCCTTCACTAGAGCAAGGGCTAGGTCAGTGGAGAGAGTACTCTGTGAGGTTTTCAGATTGGATTTTGCCCAATAACAGAGCTGCGTGAGGTTTCAGCAGTTCTGTTATCTGATTTCAGCAAGCTCAGCTGTGCACCATCGTCATTTCATCCAAGCTATCCAGAGGGGTTCCCAGGAAGGCTCTGGTCATTCCCAAATCTCAATCGCACCCCACCACAGCGAGGTTGAAGAAGTCGGAAGCAGTTTTCATCTTGAATAGGGTCTGGATGGATTCGATAGCAGAGACGGTTCTTCCACTGATTTGCTGAGCTTACGGGTCCGAGGTTCTCCCTTGTGTGACGAACAAGGAGCTTTTGAGCAATGGAAGGGTTGAGGAGTAGATTTATTTAGTGAATTTTTTGCTTTTGTAGTAGTTTCAATTTCTGTCGCAACTATGTTCTGAATTTTCAGTTATATCAGCTGTCTTAGTTTGTATTTCTGAATTGTTTAGCTTCATTAGGTTTTAAATCTTCAAGCTAAGTAGTTTAGGAGCTTGTGTAGCGAACTTTCAGATTCAATTTCAGCTAGTTTCCATTGTAATAGCTTGCGTGCCAAATTCAGCTTGCGTGCCATTTACATTTCTGCAACTTTCTATTCAGTTTCTGAATTTTCAGTTTGTTTCCAATTAGATTTGTGTTTAGTTCATTCCCTGCAATTGAAAATAGCATTTAGTATGTTAGTGCATGAGATCTGAGTTTGTGCGCAATCCTTTTTATTTCTGCATTTTTAGTTCATCTTGGTTGCAATCAATCTCAATTTCTGCAGCCTTGTTTGTAGCTCTCAGCTTTCGGGTTCCAACTTCCAGTTTTTGCACATTCATTAGCTTTTGAAAACTGCACTTTAATTGGTTGCTTCACCTTTAATTGATTCACATCAGCATATTCCCTCAGGTTATAGATCTACAAGTAGTTTCCTTTCGGCAAATAAGTGTTCTTCCTTTTTTGTATCAAGTTTGTATCAACTTCATCACCTTGTATCAAGAGAGGAGTTGATATTAATTGGTACCAAGTTAGATGCAGCTTTTAGTGAGTTTTGTGTCTGAAATTAGTTAGGTTTGCATTGATCCATTTCTGAATTTTGTTTGCATTGGTTAGCTTCCAAACTTGTAGCTAGTTGTTGTTAATGTTTGTTGCTTGTTAAATTTCCGAATTGCATAGTTAGCAATTGTTTTAAGCTTAATTTACTTTCCAAAAAAATTCCATCACTGTCTCTATTTCTTTGCATCAGCATTTATATTGCAATTTGAATTTAAATTTGCTTTTCCAATCTTAGTTAAGTTCTTTGGGTTGATTTGGTTTCCATCACTTGCTATTCCTTGTTTAGCTCATTAGTTTAGTTCCTTTATTTTTATTGCTCTTTCATTTCTAAATTGCCATCAACCCCATATCTTATTTGAAACCCAAAAACAATCACGACACATAAATACAAGCTCGAATCACACAACGTCAACTAGTCCCGAGGAAAAATACGGCCTGTGGCCCCTTTACTACGCTTTTAATTTTTGATTGCAAAAAGGGTTTCCAGCATTTATACATATTCTAAATTTGAGACCCACATTCGTGACAGTCCATTTTGGGTCCATCAAATTTTTGGCGCCGTTGCCGGGGAACTACTAGTTGATTTGTTTGATTTTTGCTTGTGCACTTATTTCATATCTTTCTTGATTTATTTTTGTGCTTATTACCATATCTGGTGATCTGATTTTATTTGTTTTATCTCTTTATCTACTTTTACTGCGATTTGTTTTGGTTTTATGACCAGGTCTACAGGTGGTGATCTGGAAGAATTCGACCTTGAGATTGAGAGGACTTCCAGAGCCAGGAGGAGCCAGGGCATTCTTTCTTAGACTACAGATATTCCTCCTATTCAGACTATTCCCACTCACTCAGGCAGTATCATGGCAGACCACCAGAGAACTATGAAGGAACTCGCAGCACCAGATGCTTCATTTCAGTACTCCAGCATTACTTATCCAGAGCTGGCTGGAGATTTTGAGCTCAGATCTGGACTCATCAATTTGCTGCCCAAGTTTCAGGGATTATCTGGAGAGGATCTAAATAGACACCTGCATGAATTCCATGTTGTATGCTCTACTATGAAGCCTCAGGGCATTTCTGAAGAAGATATCAAGCTGAGAGCTTTCCCCTTTACACTGACAGGAGCAGCAAAAGATTGGTTTTACTATCTACCCACAGGGCATGTGTCTAGTTGGATCTCTATGAAGAAGGCATTTTTGGAAAAATATTTCCCAGCCTTCAGAACAACAATAATTAGAAAAAGTATCTGTGGCATTCAGCAAGTGGTGGGTGAGACACTCTATGATTACTGGGAAAGATTCAACAAATTGTGTTCTAGTTGCCCCCAGCATCAGATTAGCGAGTAGCTTTTAATTCAGTACTTTTACGAGGGATTGCTGCAGATGGACAGGATTATGATAGATGCTGCAACTGGAGGAGCCCTAGTGAACAAAACGCCAATTCAAGCTAGGGAACTCATTTCTAATATGGCTGAGAATTCACAACAGTTTGGGAGCAGAGCACTGACCACTAGAGGGGTTAATGAAGTCCAGATGATTTCAAATGAACAAAAATAAATGAAGGATGCAATGGTGGAGTTCACATCAGTGATGAAGCAATTGTCTGTTAATAATGCAATTCAAAATTCAAATCTTTCAGCAACTCCACAAGCTAATCAAGTGATGAGGGTCTGCAGCATTTGCTCTAGTCAAGAGCACAACTCAGGTTCATGTCCCACCCTCCAACAAGATGAGATGGTCGCGGCATTGGTTAGGGGCAATTTCCATCTCGGAATAATCCCTATTCTTCTACTTATAACCCCGGTTGGAGGAATCATCCAAATCTCAAATATGGGAACTCTTTCTGCCAACAGAACCCTCAGCAACAGCAATTTCAGCAAACATCTCAGCAGCCCCAGCAAACACCACAAAATCAGCAAGCTTTTCAGCCTTCGAACCAAAATTTTCAGCCTCCATTTTACCCTAATTTCCAGCAAACTCAGCAGCAATATCAGCCCCAATTTCAGCCATTCCAACCTCAATTCCAGCCATATCATCAAGGGCAGCAAGGTTGTCAACCATTTCAAACATTTCCACCTCAAAACCAACCATTTTTTCAGCCCTCACAGCCCTATAATCAAAATTTCCAACCCTACAATCAAGGGTTTCAAAATCAGAATTTTCAGTCCTCATCACCGAATTTTCCACTTCAAATCAGAACTTTCAAGGCTGCAACTCCCAGCAAGATTTCCAAGCATGTCAGCCCTCTAATCAGCCCTATCAACAGCAAATTCCACCCTTTTATCAGCCCCAACAGCCACATTTTCAAGGATCTCAGCAAGTTCAACAATTACAGCCTACTACCTCATCATTTCAAGGTCAATCAAGGAGCTATGCTAACCAAGGAGGCTATGGAAGCTCAAGTGGAGGCAATGCGCAGCAACAACAAATGATGGAGATTTTACAGCAACTACAACAACAACATCAAAATCTTGAGAGACAAATGGGGCAATTGGCTAGTGGGATTAACCAAAGTCAAGCTCAAGGATCAAGTCAACTCCCTTCCCAAACTATTCCTAATCCTAAGGGAAACGTGAGTGCTATAACTTTGAGGAGTGGGAAGGTTACATCATCTCAAAATGGTCCAAGAGCTGAAATTTCAGAAAATCGGACAGCACCTTCAATTCCAGCTCAAAATAGCCATGAAACGATTTCAAATTCAGCTGATTCCACTCCTAGCCCGTGCCCAAACCCTTCCTCAAGTAATCCTCCAAATTTGGTGGAAAACGGAAAAGAAATCAATGCCGAGATGCAAGGTACAGCAGCCACTTCGCAGGGGACAGCAACTAAAATTTCAGCCTCTCCACTTCCGGCCAAAGAAGATGACTTTAGGGTTCCCTTACCCTTTCCACAGCGGAAAACACAAGCTAAAAGACAAGTGGAGGAGGAGAAGGCTAAGGAATTCAATGAGCTAGTGGAACTTTTCAGTAAAGTAGAGATCAATGTACCTTTGTTGACCATGATCAAGCAAATTCTAAAGTATGCTAAGTTTTTAAAAGATCTTTGTGTTCACAAAAAGAAACTTAAGGAAAATGAGTTGGTCCGCTTTGGGAAGAATATTTCAGCACTTATCCACTCCATACCTCAGAAGTGTGAAGACCCAGGGGTATTTACTATTTCTTGTGAGATAGGGAGCACTACATTCCATGATGCTATGCTTTATTTAGGAGCTTCCATAAATGTGATGCCCAGGTCAGTATTTCAGATGCTCGGCATAGGCCCTTTACAGCCCACTGGTGTGGTGATACAGCTAGCAGACAGGAGCCAGACTCACCCAGCAGGTATGATTGAAGATGTTTTGGTGAAGGTAAAGGAGCTAATATTTCCTGCAGATTTTTATATTTTGGATATGGAGGGCGATTATCTGGCACACCGTTCTCCGCTTATTTTAGGACGACCATTTCTGAAGACTGCTAGAACCAAAATTGGTGTATATACCGGTACACTTTCCATGGAGATCGGAGACATAGTGGTTCAGTTTAGCCTTCTCGATGCTATAATGCATCCGAGAGAGGATCACTCCATCATGAGCATGGACATTCTTGAGGAGCTGGAGCAGACAGAGTTAGAGGCTGAGGGATTTCTATATGATTTTTCTGGAGGAGCTATTCATTTAGAGGAGGCTGAGAGAGTACTTACTGCTGAGACTGAGGATTTTTCAGAAGATATTTCAGACGCACTTCCAGCTGGAGAGGTTTTTCTAGGTGTAGGGGATTGCACATAGCCCCAAGGATCACCTATGTTTCTTGAGATTCAAAGTGTAGGGAATTGCACAGAGCCCCAAGGATCACTTATTTCTACTGAGGAAGACCAGAGTGAACTGAAGTCATTACCAGGCCATTTGAAGTATGCATATCTAGGAGAGGAGCAGACTTTCCCTGTGATTATTGCACAGCATTTGGAGTCAGAACAAGAAGAAAAATTATTACAAGTCCTGAGGCACTACAAAAAGGCAATTGGGTGGACTTTATCAGATATACCAGGTATCAGCCCAGCTATCTGCATGCACAGGATATTTTTGGAAGATAATGTCAAACCTGTGAGGCAACCACAAAGGAGACTCAATCCACTTATTTTGGATGTTGTAAAGAAAGAGGTGACTAGACTTCTACAGGCAGGTATCATTTACCCTATTTTTGGCAGTCAGTGGGTTAGTCCTATTCATGTGGTGCCCAAGAAATCTGGAGTGACCGTGGTGGCGGATGAAAGCAATGAATTAGTGCCCACCAGAGTTAAGAATTCCTGGAGAGTCTGCATTGATTACAGGAAGCTCAACAAGGTCACAAGGAAAGATCATTTCCCTTTACCCTTCATTGATCAAATGCTTGAGAGACTAGGAGGGAAGTCGCACTATTGTTTCTTGGATGGATTTTCAGGCTATTTTCAGATTTGCATAGATCCAGAGGACCAGGAGAAGACTACCTTCACTTGCCCCTTTGGCACATTTGCCTACAGACGTATGCCTTTCGGACTCTACAACGCACCCGGTACATTTCAGAGATGCATGGTAAGTATATTCGGTGAGTTGCTAGAGGACTGTATGGAGGTATTCATGGATGATTTTTCAGTTTATGGCGCGTCTTTTGATTCATGCTTAGATAATTTGTCTAGGGTTTTACATCGCTGCATTGAAACTAACCTTGTCCTTAATTTTGAGAAATGCCACTTTATGGTAGAGCATGAGATTGTACTTGGACACATAGTCTCTCGGAAAGGTATTGAGGTAGATCCTGCTAAAATCAGTGTTATTTCTTCTTTATCTTACCCCGTATGCGTACGGGATGTTCGTGCTTTTCTTGGACATGCAGGATTTTACCGTAGATTTATTAGAGACTTCATCTTGATTGCTCGACCCTTGACACGACTTCTGCAGAAAGATGTTGAGTTTCATTTTGATGAAAAATGCAAGGAAGCTTTTCATAGACTCAGGGAGGCTCTTACCTCAGCTCCTATTATTACATCACCTGACTGGACTCTACCATTTGAATTAATGTGTGATGCTTCTAATTTTGCAGTGGGAGCTGTTCTAGCACAGAGGGTTGATGGAGCACCACATGTCATTTGCTACGCCTCCAAAACCCTAGATGCCACCCAAGCCAACTACACCACGACTGAAAAGGAGCTTCTTGCCATTGTTTTTGCTTTAGATACATTCAGATCTTATTTATTGTGCTCACATGTTATTATTTTTTCTGATCATGCAGCTCTCAAATATTTGTTGAAAAAGCCTGATGCAAAACCTAGATTGATCAGACGGATGCTCCTACTCCAAGAATTTGACCTGGAAATCAAGGATAGAAGTGGAAAAGAGAATTTAGTTGCAGATCATTTGAGCAAACTTGAAGGAGATGGATCTCCTACCACCATTGATGATGATTTCAGAGATGAGCACTTGATTGAGTGCATGGTGAGACACCATGGTATGCTGACCTAGTTAATTTTCTAGTTGCACATGTTTTTCCCACTCAATTTTCTAAGGCTCAAAAAGATAAATTAAAAAGTGATGCAAAGTTTTATGTGTGGGATGATCCTTATTTGTGAAAATTTTGTAATGACCAAATAATTAGGAGATGCATGCCCGATCACGAGTTTTCTTCTGTCTTGACATTTTGTCATTCATCAGCTTGTGGGGGGCATTTTGGACCCCAGAGGATTGCCAGGAAAGTACTAGAGTGTGGATTATACTGGCCCACCCTTTTTCATGATTCATATGTTTTTTATAAAAATTGTGATAGATGCCAGCGAACTGGGAACATAGGAGCGAGACATGAGATGCCCCAACATGCTATACTTTATTGTGAGATTTTTGATGTTTGGGGGATAGATTTTATGGGACCTTTTCCTGTATCTTATAGTTATCTGTATATTTTAGTTGCTGTGGATTATGTTTCAAAATGGGTGGAGGTCATTCCCTCCAAGACTGATGATTCTTCTGTTGTTTGTAGTTTTGTTAGGTCACACATTTTCTGCAGGTTTGGAATTCCAAGAGCAATAATTAGTGACCAAGGATCTCACTTCTATAACAAACACATGAAGGCAATGCTGAGTAAATATGGGGTGGCACATAAAATTTCTACATCTTATCATCCCCAAACAAATGGACAGGCTGAGATTTCAAACAGAGAGATTAAATCCATTTTAGAGAAGACAGTTGGGCCAACTAGAAAAGACTGGAGCAAGAGGTTAGATGACGCACTCTGGGCCTACAGGACAGCATACAAGACACCGATTGGCATGTCACCCTACCGCTTGGTTTATGGTAAGGCTTGTCACCTCCCCGTGGAAATAGAGCACAAGGCATATTGGGCGGTAAAAGCTTGTAATTTCAATGCTACCAAGGCGAGAGAAGAAAGAAAATTGCAACTTCAAGAACTTGAAGAGATCCGGCTAGAGGCATTCGAAAATTCAAGGATTTACAAAGAAAAGACCAAGAATTTCCATGACAAACACATTGTGAAAAAAGACTTCCAAATTGGCGATAAGGTTTTATTCTATAAATCAAGGCTCAAATTGATAAGAGGTAAGTTGAGGTGAAGGTGGGAAGGTCCATTTATTATAACTGACATTTTTCCCTATGGAGTTGTTGAAATTAGGGACGAAGCTAATGGATTTGTGTGGAGAGTCAATGGCCACCGGCTCAAAAAGTATTTTGAAGAACTAAAGGAGCTAGAGGTGGATGATGTGTACATCAAAGATGCTATCTACCCAACTTAAGGGGAGTTCACTTTCTCTACACCTACATTTCATTGTGTATATCATTTGCATGGTTCTAGGAATAAATTTTTTCTCTTTTTAAAGTAAATAGTTGATAATAAATTCTTAGGCAACATAACATGAATAAAAGTCATTGTAATTACCATGTCTTTTCTTTTAATACTTTTTCTTGCATGACTAGGAATAAATGTATCCCTCTAGGTTATCTCCATAGCATTTTAGAGTATTTTGAAAATAAATTAAATTTGGTTGTCAAAACTTAAGGTTTGAGTTCATGGATGAAATCTTGGATGCTTGAGTACTACTTTTCTTTAGATTCTTGATTGAGGACTTGAGATGAATTATTTTTACCTAGTGAGAATTAGCCTTATATTTGTGACACACATATGTTATTGAACTCTAGAACTTGCTTAGGTTCTTTCAAAACCATATTTCAATGATTGGATCACATCTATGGAGGCTAATCAATTTGTTTCCCTTTTTCCATATTATTCTTAGCAATGATCATACTTGATACATACTCTTTTCAATTTTCCTTTCTATTTTCCTACTATTAACCCCATTTTTCTATGGATTTGTTTGCTTGGGATGTTTTCTTGATGCTACTTTGCCCGAGACGGACAAAGATTTAAATGTGGGGGAGTGATTAGTGTTTTGGAAAAGTTTTGTATCAAGAAGTCATTTCGATCCAAAAAGAAAAAATTTTTGCAATGGAAGGATGGAAACAATTACATTTTGAGTGAGTTTGAATTCCAAGAAGGAGTGGTTGAGTATGGAAGCAATTGAGGAATTAGATTTCTCATCATTCTTTGAAGACCCACACGGAAAAAAAAGAAGGACAAAACTGCAATGAGGAGAAAAATGGCACACCAACAAAGAAAAATTATGTGCCATTACAAAAAAATCTGCCACTTTGGATCAGAAATGATGTGGATCAGGAATTGGGAGGTCTGAGTTGGGAAGTCAAGATCAGCAACACCTTGTCAATTTCTGAGTTGAAGCTGAGAAAAAGTCTGAATTCTGTGCAGGAATTTGAGTCAAAAACAGTTTGTGCAGAAAATTGAAAGAAGTGAGCTGAATATGATACGAGCTGAACTGTTCGGAAATTGAAACAAATGCAAGGGTGCAGACAAGGAGTAAGAACAGAACTCTTCACCAGTTAGCAGAAATTTTGGAGATCAGAAATGTTGAAGAGTTGAGCTGAAAATGCAGCTGAAGCAGTTTTTGTGCAGTTTGTATCAAGATGAAGCTGAAGTTGTTTTTCTAGGCTATGAATCAGGGAACTAAGTTCCTGAATGTATCAGATTTGTATCAAGAATATCCACTGCTGATCAAAGGAGAAAGAAATGTGGTTGTTTGGATTTTTCAAATTAAGAACAGAAAAAACAAAGAAGAATGCAGTGGGGCTGAAATTCGAAACAGTTGGGATCAAATCTTCCACTTATAGTTGATGCTAATTGATGTAAGGCAACCAGAGAATTGCAAGGTATGAAAGTGCTGTTGTGGAGCCGAAATCTGATGAAAAAGAAAAAAATGAAAAGAAATCCATGTGCCAAGTGGAGTTGCAAGAAATTGAGAAAAGTCAAAGAGGAAACCAATTGAAGCATTTGTAATTTTGACCATAATGTGAAGACCCAAACCATTTGTACCAAAGTAAATTCAACTAAAGAAGGAAAAATCTGCACAAAAAAAAAATTATGGCACGCGAGGCAGAAATTGTGCCAAAAATTCTGCTAAGCCATCTTGGGTTAGGAAATTAGCTTGGATTAAGACTTGGGAAGTGGAGTTATGGAAGTTCAGATCAGCCACACTTTGAGGGAAGCCTGAAATGCAGCTGTACAGAATTCAAAAGGCCGAGTAAAAGTTGAGAAGAAGCTGTGAAATTTGGAGCTGGGAATTCTGAACGGCAGTGAATTTGTTGCTGCCTAGTGCGAAATCTGAATTCTGAATTGAATGCTGAAAATATGTGTAGAAGTCTTTGCCAAAGTGGGAACAGGTGGAGAAAAATCTGGGCCCAATTTCTAATGGTAAACTGATGAAGTGCAGAATTCCAGAAGATTTAAGTAAATGAATTGAAGACCCAAGCAATTTTGTGTCAAGAGGAATCCGGTTGACTGCGATCATCAAAAATTCTGAGCTGAGGCAGGAAATCCAACTTACTGATCAGAAGTTCAAATGGAGGCTGAAGTGAATTCTGAATTGAAGAGAAAAATGCTGGACAGATTTGAAAGTAATGCAAAAATCTGCCAAGTTGAGAAAAGTTGTGCCAAGGTCTGAATTGGCACATAATAGCAGAATTGCAAGGGGTCTGTTAAATCAGCAACAAGTTTTGCTGAGCTGAATGTGCAGTGGCTGGAAATTTAATTTGCAGTGTAGTGGCTGAAACTCTCCACTGTCAATTGATGCTAACTGTTGCTAAGCAAGGAGAATGGCAAGTTTTGAAATTAGCTGCATGGAGTGGAAATTGAAACATGAAACAGAAAAAAATGCAGCTAAAGATAAGAAGAAAAAAAAACTGGGAACTAAAAATAGCATGTAGTATTCCTTGGAAGCTCACGGCAAGGGTTGAGTTGAAGCTGATATCTGATAGGAATTTTAGCACATAAGGACTGAACAAGCAGCTGAACATTTAAAGTAGAGAAAGAAGAAAAACAGTTCGGAAGCAAGGTTGAAATTTTAACCATTTTAAAGAAAAGAGAAGGAGATAAAGTGGCACACAAATGAAGACTTGGCACTATTAAATCATTGAAGTTTCTCTCATCCGGATTTAAGCCTTGCTCCAATACATTCTGACCTTGCTAGAGGATAAAAGAAAGGAAAAATCAGAAAAGAAGAGGGAACAAAACAAGTTGGCACGCAATAGACAAGAATTGGCACATTGAGATTAATAGGGATATCTTCATCCAAATCAAAGGAATTATTCAAGTTTGACTTCACCACACTTTTGATATCATTAGAGGACTGACAAGAGGGGCAAGGCACATTGGAAACATTTTTGAGCAACCAAGTCTCCCACTTTATCAATTTTCCCATTTTCTTGGTTTTTAATCCACTCCTTACCATTTTCTATGTTTTCATTTGTTTTTATAGAAGTTGATCCTAATCATGAATAATGGTGGAGAGTAGATAATAAGCAAGCCTATGGTAGTGCAAGAAGCATGTGTGTATGAGTGAGCTCCACTTCCATCATCTACTTAGAACTTAAGGAGAGAGCCACCAAAATTTTCCTTGAAAGGCTAGTGATTTAAATTCATCTCAATGACTCATGAAGGATGAAAAGGCTAAGTTGTTGATTTAAGGACATGATACTAATCCATAGAGCTTAGATTTATGAAAATTGACAACCTTAGGTAATTTCTTTTCATTTGTTTCTACTTATGCTTAACAAAATCTAAGGGATACATACTTAGTGGTTTCGCGAGATACTCAAGCTTAAGTGTGGGGGAGTTGATAAGTATCATTTTATTGATTATTTTAATTGCTAAAATCCCTATTTGACCCATGTTTTACTTGCTTAATTGTGATTTTACCCTAGGTTTTAGAACTTATCTTTATTTTGGACTTAATTGTAAATTTACACATATTTGGATTATTTGGCCACTAAATTTTTGATCTATTTTTGTAGGCATGAAAGGTTCATGGACCTAAGGCATACTGGGTCAAACTTGAGTCGGAAGTGAAGCCGGATCGAGTTATCAAGCTTCGGATTAAATCCGGGCCGTCCGATTCAAAAGCGGCTAGATCTGAGCTATCCGGGACCATCTGAAGCAATCCGAGCTAGGGTTAGGGTTGATCAAGCACTCTGATCAAGATCTGAAGGTTTCATCCCATTCAGAGCTCAATCAACCGTTGGATCAAGCTCGGAGGGCTCTAGATCGTCCATTCAAAGATCAGGTTGATCTGGACCATCTGTTGCAAATCAGGAGGATCCGAGCTACAACGAAGTAGATCCTGACCCCAGATCATCATCATCAAAGTTTGGATCAAATCAGAGAAAGATCAGCCGTTGGATCTCCTCCAATCAATCTGAGCCGTCCAATGTTAATTACGTAAGGAAAATTTTGCGCAGCTTCCTCCTCATCGCGTCTTCGCCGCAATAGTGTTTTCCTTCGTTTTCTTCATGTTCTTCAAGCTTTTCATCCATCCGAAGGCGTGATCACTCAATCCTTCACTAGAGCAAGGGCTAGGTCAGTGGGGAGAGTACTCTGTGAGGTTTTCAGATTGGATTTTGCCTAATAACAGAGCTGCGTGAGGTTTCAGCAGTTCTGTTATCTGATTTCAGCAAGCTCAGCTGTGCACCATCGTCATTTCATCCAAGCTATCCAGAGGGGTTCCCTGGAAGGCTCTGGTTATTCCCAAATCTCAATCGCACCCCACCACAGCGAGGTTGAAGAAGTCGGAAGCAATTTTCATCTTGAATAGGGTCTGGATGGATTCGATAGCAGAGACGGTTCTTCCACTGATTTGCTGAGCTTACGGGTCCGAGGTTCTCCCTTGTGTGACGAACAAGGAGCTTTTGAGCAATGGAAGGGTTGAGGAGTAGATTTATTTAGTGAATTTTCTGCTTTTGTAGTAGTTTCAATTTCTGTCGCAACTATGTTCTGAATTTTCAGTTATATCAGCTGTCTTAGTTTGTATTTCTAAATTGTTTAGCTTCATTAGGTTTTAAATCTTCAAGCTAAGTAGTTTAGGAGCTTGTGTAGCGAACTTTCATATTCAATTTCAGTTAGTTTCCACTGTAATAGCTTGCGTGCCAAATTCAGCTTGCGTGCCATTTACATTTCTGCAACTTTCTATTCAGTTTCTGAATTTTCAGTTTGTTTCCAATTAGATTTGTGTTTAGTTCATTCCCTGCAATTGAAGATAGCATTTAGTATGTTAGTGCATGAGATCTGAGTTTGTGCGCAATCCTTTTTATTTCTGCATTTTTAGTTCATCTTGGTTGCAATCAATCTCAATTTCTGCAGCCTTGTTTGTAGCTCTCAGCTTTCGGGTTCCAACTTCCAGTTTTTGCACATTCATTAGCTTTTGAAAACTGCACTTTAATTGGTTGCTTCACCTTTAATTGATTCACATCAGCATATTCCCTCAGGTTATAGATCTACAAGTAGTTTCCTTTCGGCAAATAAGTGTTCTTCCTTTTTTTATATCAAGTTTGTATCAACTTCTTCACCCTGTATCAAGAGAGGAGTTGATATTAATTGGTACCAAGTTAGATGCAATTTTTAGTGAGTTTTTGTGTCTGAAATTAGTTAGGTTTGCATTGAACCATTTCTGAATTTTGTTTGCATTGGTTAGCTTCCAAACTTGTAGCTAGTTGGTATTAATGTTTGTTGCTTGTTAAATTTCCGAATTGCATAGTTAGCAATTGTTTTAAGCTTGATTTGCTTTCCAAAAAAATTCCATCACTGTCTCTATTTCTTTGCATCAGCATTTATATTGCAATTTGAATTTAAATTTACTTTTCCAATCTTAGTTAAGTTCTTTGGGTTGATTTGGTTTCCATCACTTGCTATTGCTTGTTTAGCTCATTAGTTTAGTTCCTTTATTTTTATTGCTCTTTCATTTCTAAATTGCCAACAACCCCAGATCTTATTTAAAACCCAAAAACAATCACGACACATAAATACAAGCTCGAATCACACAACGTCAACTAGTCCCGAGGAAAAATACGACCTGTGGCCCCTTAACTACGCTTTTAATTTTTGATTGCAAAAAGGGTTTCCAGCATTTATACATATTCTAAATTTGAGACCCACATTCGTGACAGTCCATTTTGGGTCCATCAAATTTTTGGCGCCGTTGCCGGGGAACTACTAGTTGATTTGTTTGATTTTTGCTTGTGCACTTATTTCATATCTTTCTTGATTTATTTTTGTGCTTATTGTCATATCTGGTGATCTGATTTTATTTGTTTTATCTCTTTATCTACTTTTACTGCGATTTGTTTTGGTTTTATGACCAGGTCTACAGGTGGTGATCTGGAAGAATTCGACTCTGAGATTGAGAGGACTTCCAGAGCCAGGAGGAGCCAGGGCATTCTTTCTTAGACTACAGATATTCCTCCTATTCAGACTATTCCCACTCACTCAGGCAGTATCATGGCAGACCACCAGAGAACTATGAAGGAACTCGCAGCACCAGATGCTTCATTTCATTACTCCAGCATTGCTTATCCAAAGCTGGCTGGAGATTTTGAGCTCAGATCTGAACTCATCAATTTGCTGCCCAAGTTTCAGGGATTATCTGGAGAGGATCCAAATAGATACCTGCATGAATTCCATGTTGTATGCTCTACTATGAAGCCTCAGGGCATTTCTGAAGAAGATATCAAGCTGAGAGCTTTCCCCTTTACACTGACAGGAGCAGCAAAAGATTGGTTTTACTATCTACCCACAGGGCATGTGTCTAGTTGGATCTCTATGAAGAAGGCATTTTTGGAAAAATATTTCCCAGCCTCCAGAACAACAATAATTAGAAAAAGCATCTGTGGCATTCAGCAAGTGGTGGGTGAGACACTCTATGATTACTGGGAAAGATTCAACAAATTGTGTTCTAGTTGCCCCCAGCATCAGATTAGTGAGTAGCTTTTGATTCAGTACTTTTACGAGGGATTGCTGCAGATGGACAGGATTATGATAGATGCTGCAGCTAGAGGAGCCCTAGTGAACAAAACGCCAATCCAAGCTAGGGAACTCATTTCTAATATGGCTGAGAATTCACAACAGTTTGGGAACAGAGCACTGACCACTAGAGGGGTTAATGAAGTCCAGATGATTTCAAATGAACAAAAATAAATGAAGGATGCAATGGTGGAGTTCACATCAGTGATGAAGCAATTGTCTGTTAATAATGCAATTCAAAATTCAAATCTTTCAGCAACTCCACAAGCTAATCAAGTGATGAGGGTCTGCAGCATTTGCTCTAGTCAAGAGCACAACTCAGGTTCATGTCCCACCCTCCAACAAGATGAGATGGTCGCGGCATTGGTTAGGGGCAATTTCCATCTCGGAATAATCCCTATTCTTCTACTTATAACTCCAGTTGGAGGAATCATCCAAATCTCAAATATGGGAACTCTTTCTGCCAACAGAACCCTCAGCAACAGCAATTTCAGCAAACATCTCAGCAGCCCCAGCAAACACCACAAAATCAGCAAGCTTTTCAGCCTTCGAACCAAAATTTTCAGCCTCCATTTCAGCCTAATTTCCAGCAAACTCAGCAGCAATATCAACCCTAATTTCAGCCATTCCAACCTCAATTCCAGCCATATCAGTAAGGGCAGCAAGGTTGTCAACCATTTCAATCATTTCCACCTCAAAACCAACCATTTTTTCAGCCCTCACAGCCCTATAATCAGAATTTCCAACCCTACAATCAAGGGTTTCAAAATCAAAATTTTCAGTCCTCATCACCGAATTTTCCACTTCAAAATCAGAACTTTCAAGGCTGCAACTCCCAGCAAGATTTCCAAGCATGTCAGCCCTCTAATCAACCCTATCAACTGCAAATTCCACCCTTCTATCAGCCCCAACAGCAACATTTTCAAGGATCTCAGCAAGTTCAACAATTTCAGCCTACTACCTCATCATTTCAAGGTCAGTCAAGGAGCTATGCTAACCAAGGTGGCTATTGAAGCTCAAGTGGAGGCAATGCGCAGCAACAACAAATGATGGAGATTTTACAGCAACTACAACAACAACATCAAAATCTTGAGAGACAAATGGGGCAATTGGCTAGTGGGATTAACCAAAGTCAAGCTCAAGGATCAAGTCAACTCCCTTCTCAAACTGTTCCTAATCCTAAGGGAAACGTGAGTGCTATAACTTTGAGGAGTGGGAAGGTTACATCATCTCAAAATGGTCCAAGAGCTGAAATTTCAGAAAACCGGACAACACCTTCAATTCTAGCTCAAAATAGCCATGAAACGATTTCAAATTCAGTTGATTCCACCCCTAGCCCGTGCCCAAACCCTTCCTCAAGTAATCCTCCAAATTTGGTGGAAAACGGAGAAGAAATCAGTGCCGAGATGCAAGGTACAGCAGCCACTTCGCAGGGGACAGCAACTAAAATTTCAGCCTCTCCACTTCCGGCCAAAGAAGATGACTTTAGGGTTCCCTTACCCTTTCCACAGCGGAAAACACAAGCTAAAAGACAAGTGGAGGAGGAGAAGGCTAAGGAATTCAATGAGCTAGTGGAACTTTTTAGTAAAGTAGAGATCAATGTACCTTTGTTGACCATGATCAAGTAAATTCCAAAGTATGCTAAGTTTTTAAAGATCTTTGTGTTCACAAAAAGAAACTTAAGGAAAATGAGTTGGTCAGCTTTGGGAAGAATATTTCAGCACTTATCCACTCCATACCTCAGAAGTGTGAAGACCCAGGGGTATTTATTATTTCTTGTGAGATAGGGAGCACTACATTCCATGATGCTATGCTTGATTTAGGAGCTTCCATAAATGTGATGCCCAGGTCAGTATTTCAGAGGCTCGGTATAGGCCCTTTGCAGCCCACTGGTGTGGTGATACTGCTAGCAGACAGGAGCCAGACCCACCCAGCAGGTATGATTGAAGATGTTTTGGTGAAGGTAAAGGAGCTAATATTTCTTGCAGATTTTTATATTCTCCTCCCTCGGCTCTCGTCCCTCGGATAGGTCCACCAAGTGTGATTCTCCAAGTCCTGCAAACTCAATCAGACAAATCAAATACAACATAACACTCTAACTTTAAACCTATTCGCCCACACATCAAAACCATGATTTTCCAATCATTTAAGGGCCGATTGCCTCAACAGAAAACGCTGCATATATGGTAAGGAAGTTGTCCAAGTATTTTAAAACTAAAAATTTAATAAGGTGTAGGGTAAGAAGTAAAGGAAGATTCAATGTTACAACTGCAATGAAGAAGGACACGTAAAGAAAAGCTGCCCCAAAGCGAAGAACAAAGAAAAATGGGCACAAAAGACAAAAGTACACAATTTAAAGGAAACTTGGGACGAGTCTTCATCGGAAGACTCAGATCTCGAGGAACACATTGGACTTGCTCTGATGACTTCATACCAGGAAGATGAGACCATCGTTGAAGGGGGAGCCACCTTAGAGGACAGCAGCGAAGATGAGGGAACTTCGGATTTAAAAACAGATATGGTAAGTGAGGCATGTTTTCTACCTCCTGATCAGTTATATTTTGGAATAATGAAAATGATGAAATCCATGTGTAAATTAAAAATAAAACATACAAATTTGAAAAAGCAATT
Organism: Boesenbergia rotunda; assembly: GCA_024364735.1. Taxonomy (NCBI): domain Eukaryota; kingdom Viridiplantae; phylum Streptophyta; class Magnoliopsida; order Zingiberales; family Zingiberaceae; genus Boesenbergia; species Boesenbergia rotunda. The sequence continues at coordinate 103,911 of JAGFNQ010004052.1, forward strand.
ATCATCTTCTTGCCCACTAGAAATATATGATAAATTAAAATTTAAAAATGAAATTTTAAAAATTCAAATTTAAAATTTAAAAAATAATTATTCATGTTCAAGAAATTCAAATTTTAATTATCATGATAAACTTAATTGGTATTACAGATATCACAGGGGCAAAATTGTAAAAATTTCAAAATTAGATATTCCATCCAAGTTTTTAATAAATCTCGTTGGTAAAAAGTCTATATTGGGTTCCTAAATATATTTTAAGCTGTTGAATTTTTTTTAATTAATTTTGTAATTAATGCTTTACTTTTTGAATAACTACTTGTAGGAAAGTTGGTTTTTTTCAGTGTTTGAAAACTTCTAAAAATAATCGAATTTTTTTCATTCTCAACAATTTTTGAAAACTTATTTCAAATTATTTCCCTTTTTATTTTTGTGATGTGATCAAAGGGGGAGAAATAATGTTAAGGAGTAGACTCTAATTTCATTTTTTTTAGCGCCTATATTTTTATACATTTATTCTTGTTTTTTATTATTTGTTTACCCTAACTTAACTCAGGTTAATGCACATCAAAAAGGAGAGATTATAAGTACCCCATGTTGGTTTTCATGTGATCAACCTATTTAAGTTAGGTCCTAGTGTATTTAATCCCTGTGTCTAAGTGTACAGGAACTTAGAAGCGTAGGAAGTCGAGAGGAAGATGTAATGGTCGTGAAGGATGGCATGGAAAGGGAGCCGACGGGCTCGGTGCATCCGAGGGACGCAGAGCTATCCGGAAGAGTACGCTGGTGGAACGAGAAGAACGCGTGCGGCGTCCGAGAGATGAGAACGTCAGGAGGAGGGACGCTCGAGGGGCGAAAGGTCGGAGTCGGGTGAGCCTAACTCCGGTTGGCCGGAAATCACCCAAGAAGATCGAAAGACAGGGTGGAGAATGGTCAGCGGTTGCTGACTAAAACAACCTTTATCGGGCGCCTGTGAGTACACGGGCGCCTGGGCTGTCGGGCGCTGACGAGCCCAAACTATATGTCACAAAGGTAGGCCTCAAATTTAGATGTAAATGAATAACTGGAAACCCTTTTACAAGCAAAATGTGTAAGAATGTAGCAAAGGGGCCACAGGTCGTATTTTTCTCGGGAATAGTTGTCTAGTTTGATTTAAACTTGTAATTATGCGTCGTTTTTGTGTTTTTGGGTTTCAAACAAGTAATTGGATTTTGGTTTGTAATTGAAAATGAAATTGAAATGGAAAAATAGAAACCTTGATTTAATAAACTTGAGCAAGAAAATTGGCACCAAAAAGCTCAACTAGTGGAAATTAAATCCAAACACTTACAAGGTTTTTGAATACTGATTTCTGATTTCAAACACAAATTGGAATGCTATGCAATGAAGTAAAAACAAGGATGGGAGTTTTCGAAAATCAGTGAGCTGAACTCAATTAAGAGCATGCGAGATTAGGCATCAACCACACAATTTAAACTCAACTAGCTAAATAGATTTTGGGAACCAACTACTGCCAATAAAATTCGGAAATGATTGATATGTAAACTTATTGACTCAAACACTCTCACATGCCATAAATACAAGCTCAATTAGGATGCAAATGGAGCCAAATCAATTGGCAAACAAAGAAGAATCCTTGTGCCAAAAACTAGCTACAATTCACTAAGTAAGTAAACTTGAAGCCCAAACCTTAAAACTGTTTGGTTCTTTTGGGAAACAAAAGTTTTAGGATAGAACTAAGCAAGATTGAGGCACAAGGATCGAAACTGAGATCAGAATTAGAAAAGCACAGAAATTAGAAACCAATTGCTGAAATTCAGATTGCAAAAATTAAGGTTTGGCTACTGAAATTTTTTCTGTTTTTGCTAGAGCTAAAGGCTGAGCCAGCTATCCTAACTTGAATGCAAGTATCTAATCTAGAAACAAGAAAGTTAAACTAGCAATTACTTGACTAAACTAGTGAAAAGATGACTGAAATCACTAGTATGCAGAATTCAGATTTGCTCGAAACCTAGGATGCAGAAATTGAAGGCTAACTAAAGAGTTTTCAATTGCAATGGATCAAAGGCTACACTAGCTAATGCAAAACAAGTTAAAGCAACTAATCTAGGTGCAAGAAAACTTATCTAGCGATTTCTCAGTAGAAACTAATGTAAGGAAATTGGAAATGTTGATACGCAGCCCACAACTTGGCACGCAGCACTTTGAAGTTGGCACGCAACAATTAAAACTAACAAGAACTAAAATTTAACTCTATTAATCACCAAACTAGTTCCTAACTTACTGAACTCGAAGTTTAAACTCCTAATTAAGCTAACAATTCAGAACTTACAACTACAGCTAATGAAACTGAGGTTCAAAACAGGACAGAATTCAGAAGAAGTTAAACTACAGCAGAATCAATGAAAATTAATGATCTAAGCTACTCCTCAACCCCTCGTCATCTCAAGAACTCCTTGGTCGTCAATCAAGAGTCGGCTTCGGACCCGCAAGCTCAACAAATCAGTGATGAAACGCCTCTGCTACTAAAACAGATCAAATCCATGCTCAAACTGAAAAACAGCTTCCGAACTCATCAATTTTGCTGTGGTGACTTGCGATTTGGATTTGAGAGTGTCCGAGACCTTCCAGGGAACCCCTCTGGTCAGCTCAGATACGATGGAAATGGAGCACAGCTAAGCTTGATGAATTCAAGTAGCGAATCTGCTGAAACCTCCCGCAGCTTCACTATTTGAGCAGAAACTCAATCTGAGACTTCACTGAGCTTCCCTTCACTGACCTAGTTCTTAATCTGATGGTGGATTGAGTGACCGCGCCTTCAATTGGATGAAAGATGGAAGAAAACGATGAAGAAACGAAGAACTCGAGAGTTGCGGCGAAGACGCGATGGGCAGAAGCGTTGGGGAAAATTTCCTTAAATAATAACCAGTGGACGGCTCAGATTTGTTTGCTTCAATCCAACGGCTGGTTTTCATCTGATTTGGGCCAAACTTTGATGATGGTGATCTAAGGTCAGGATCTACCTCGTGGTAGCTCGGATCCTCCAGATATGCAACGGACGGTCCAGATCAACTCTATCTGTGATTGGACGCTCTAGAGCCCTCCAAGCTTAATCCAACGGCTGATTGAGCTCTGATTGTGGTGAAACCTTCAGATCTTGATCAGGGTGCTTGATCAACCCTAGCCCTAGCTCGGATGGCTTCAGATCATCCCGGATGGCTCAGATCTAGCCGCTTTCGAATCGAACGGCCCAGATTTATCGTGATCTTGATAATCTGATCCGGGTCACTTCCAACTCGAGTCTGACCCAATATGCTCTAGGTCCAGGAACCTTTCATGCCTACAAAAATAAATTAAGAATTTAGTGGCCAATTAACTCAAATATGTGTAATTTTGCATTTAAGTCCAAAATATGAATAAGTTCTAAAACCTAGGGCAATTTCACAATTTTAGCAATAAAAACATAGATCAAACATGGATTTAAGCACTCAAATGATCAATAAGATGGAATCTATCAACTCCCCCACACTTAGCCTTGAGCGTCTCGCGAAAACAGTAAATTTGTATCCCCTAGATTTTCTTAAGCATAATTAGAAACAAATGAAAAGAAATTACCTAAGGTTGCCAATTCTCATAAATCTAAGCTCTATGGATTACTATCTTGTCCTTAAATTAACAACTTGGCCTTTTCATCTATCATGAGTCATTGAGATGAATTTAAATCTCTAGCCTTTCCAGGAAAATAGTGGTGGCTCTCTCCTTAAATTCTAAGTTGCTAATGGAAGTGGAGCTCACTCAAACACATACGATTCTTGCACTACCATAGGCTTGCTTAGTATCTACTCTCCACCATTAGTCATGATTAGGATCAACATCTATGAAAACAAAGAAAAATATAGACAATGCTAAGGAGTGAAATAAAGCTAAGGAAATGGAAACATTGGTGAAGTGGAAGACTTGAGTGCTTGAGGATGTTTCCAATGCTCTTTGCTTCTCTTATCAGTCCCCTATTGAATTCCAAAGTGTGGTAAAGTCAGATTTAAGTAATGGCCTTTGTTTTGGATGAAGAGCCTCTTCTTTGATTTCCTTGTGCCATTTTTTCCATTTCCGTGCCAACTTGTTTTCTCCATCTTCTTCTCATCAATTCTTTTCTTTTTCTTTCTCTCTAGTAGATCTCAGAATGTATTGGAACAAGGATTTGTTCAGATGAGGGAAACTTCACTGATTTAAAGTACCGAGACTATGATCTTGTGTCATCTTGTTCCTCTCTTTTCTTTCTCTTTTCAAACTGTTTTTTCTTCTTTTTTTTTCTGTTCTTAATCTTCTAATGGAGCACAATCGGATCAGATTTCTCATTAGAGAACTCGAAACATCGAACAACAATTGAGGAATTAGATGCTCCATATTTGTCCTTCACCAACCAACTTCACTTGAAAATTCAGCCCTCAAAGTTAAATTTCAGCCAACTTCTTCCATTTTTTGAGATCCGAAATTGAATGTGCACCTTCAACTTCAGATACATTTTTACATTTAATATCTTGATTCATAGCTTCAAAAACTCAAATTCAGATTACTCTCAACTCATAATGCCATGCAGGGCAGATTTGGGCAGTTTCAGAGTTCTTCTCAGCTTTTGGTTCACTCACAAGCTTCCTGTTAATTCATTTTCAGATTCTAGATTCTGATTTCCCACACAATTGGCATTCACATAGTACTTGCAATCAAATAGCAGTGAAATCCTTGATGAAAATTCATTCCAAATTCAAATCAGCACATTGAATTTCAGTCACTGCCCCCTTCTTTTCTGCTCTGTTCAGGATTCCTAGCATCCACCTTTCTTCCTGGTTTGGTCACGTTTTGCTCAATCTTGTGGTGCTCATGCTTCCCCAAATCCTGTTCAGAAATTTGCTCCATCCATCACTAATGCCGTGAGCTTCCAAGGACTTGCCACTTCTTGTTTTTGAATTTGCCTTCAAGTATGTTTCTGAAATTTTTATAGCAGTTTCGATTCTGCTGACAAGGGGTTTTGTTCAATTGAAAACTATTCTGCAAGTTTGGTTTGAAAGCAGCAAGACATTGTTGAGTAGAAAGCATGGATTCACTTGAGATTTGATATAAAACTGCTTTATAAGTTTTGATCCAAATAAATCCAATCAGCCATATTTCTTTCAATTCTGATCCGAAGTGAATGTGCCCATCAATCTTTGATACATTCCTATCTTTGTTTCCCGATTTACAGCTCTAGAGAACCCACTCTAGCTCAAGTTGATACAAACTGCACAAATTTTTTTTTTTCTGTTTTGGCACCAATTTCTGCTGCAATTGTTTCAAACTCTCCTGCATTCCCTGCTTCAGATTCTAGCTTTTCCTCAGCTTCATTTCAATTGTTTCCAGCACTCAGCAAACTCAGATTTTCAGAAACCTGCTCCCCAAGAGTTTAATTCAGCCTCACCATTCTGCAATTTCTATCTAGGATCAGTGATGCCTTGCTGATTTCTCCATTCAGCTTCACAAACAGCCCTTAAATGAATTCAGAACTCGCAGCTCACTTATCCCAGCATCTACCCTTGATATTCAGCTCTGAATTCTCATCTGTTCAGCTTGCAATGCAGTGCAGTTTCAAAAAAAAAAATTTTTTTCTTCTTTTTTTTTTTCAGTTTTTGATCAATCTTCACTCAGCTTTTCAATTTTGCACAACTGCTTCAAATTCAGATATTTTCTCAACTTCTTTCTCATCAGCAGCCTTACTCAGTCTTCCTCAGTTCCAATTCAACTTGGCACATGTACCTCCTTGGATATCATTTGCGTGACACTTGGGTCTTCAACATGTAAAGAAAAGTCTCAAACTACAATTGCTTTCGTCAGCCGAATCCTTAACACCAACATGGCTTGGATCTCCAAATTATAATCAAGACTCTAGATGCCCTCCATTTGCTTCCATTCTTTTGCTAATTCTTGGCACCAAACGTCACTCAACTCATCTTTGGCACATGACAAAAAAATTTTTTTTTTTTTCCGAAATGAGTGATTGCATCATTGATGAAAACTTCTTCCAAATCACCAATCACTCCCCCACACTTAATTCTTTGTCCGTCTCGGGCAAAATCGCATCAAGAAAAATACCCCAAGCAAACAAATCCATAGAAAAAATGGGGTTATGATTAGGGATAAGGAAAGACAATTCAAGAAGAGTATGTATCAAGTATGTTCATGGAAAAAGGGAAACAATA
>JAGFNQ010004052.1:110967-132901 GCA_024364735.1 Boesenbergia rotunda
TTAAGAATCCAAAGCAAAATCGTACTCAAGCATCCAAGATTTCATCCATGAGTTAAACTTTAAGTTTTGGCAACCAATTTAATTTATTTTCAAAAGACTCTAAAATGACAACAAGTTAACCTAGAGGAATACTTTTATTTTACTCATGTAAAGAAAAGTGCTAAGAACACAAGACATGGTATTTACAATAAAGAATTTATTTGAATTTGGAAGTACCTACTTGCGAAAATTTATTGCGCATGCAAACTTGAAGTTATTCTTGCATAAAGTAAGGAAATGGTATATACAAAGAAAAATGAGTGTAAAGTTTGGTGAACTCCCCTTTTAAGTTTGGTATATGGCATCAAATATAGTCCACTCCATCCACCTCTAGCTCCTTGACCTCTTCATGGAATTTCTTGAGCCGGTGGCCATCACTTTGTACACTTGACCCGTGTCCTCCTCTTGAATCTCTACCACTCCATAAGGAAAAACATTAGTCACAAAAAAATGGACCCTCCCATCTTGACCTCACTTACCTTTGATCAATTTGAGTCTTGACTTGTATAATAGCACTTTGTCACCAATTTGAAATTCTTTGCTCACAATGTGCTTGTCATGAAATTTCTTAGTCTTTTCCTTGTAAATCCTTGAATTCTCAAATGCTTCCAACCGGATTTCTTCAAGTTCTTGAAGATGCAACTTCCTTTCTTCTCCCACCTTAGTAGCATCAAAATTGCAAGCTTTAACTGCCCAGTATGCTTTATGCTCAAATCTCTACAGGTAAGTGGCACGATTTCCCATACACAAGTCTATAAGGTGACATTCCAATGGGTGTCTTGTAAGCGGTGCGATATGCCCATAGTGCCTCTTCAAGCCTTTTGCTCCAATCCTTCCTATTAGGTCCCACGGTCTTTTCCAAAATTGATTTGACTTCTCTATTTGACACCCTCGGCTTGTCCATTTGTTTGGGGGTGATAAGCAGTAGAAACCTTATGTACAACCCCGTACTTATTAAGAAGAGCCTTCATGTGCTTATTTGCAAAAATGGGATCCCTTGATCACTTATGATTGCTCTTGGTATTCCAAACCTGCAAAAAATGTGTGACCTGACAAAACTCACAACAACAGATGAATCATCAGTCCTGGTGGGAATGGCCTCCACCCATTTTGAAACATAATCAACAGCTAAAAGAATATACAAAAATCCATAAGAAGCAGGAAATGGTCCCATAAATCTATACCCCACACATCAAATATCTCACAATATAAATAGTTTGTTGAGGCATTTCATTTCTAGCACTTATGTTTCCTGTTCTTTGACATCTATCACAACATTTACAAAACCTATATGAATCTCTAAACAGAGTGGGCCAGTACAATCCACATTCTAAAATTTTTCTAGCAGTCCTTTGTGGTCCAAAATGCCCACCACATGCTGAAGAATGACAAAAAGTGAGTATAGAATGAAACTCATGATTTGGTACACATCTCCTAATGATTTGATCACTACAAAATTTCCACAAGTAAGGATCATCCCACACATAATATTTTGCATCACTTTTGAATTTATCCTTTTGAGTTTTCGAAAACTGTGTGGGAAAAACATGAGCTACAAGAAAATTCACTAAGTCTGCATACCAAGGTAACTCACCATGCAGCTGTAAAAGCTGCTCATCTCTGAAATCATCATCTATGGCCGTGGGATCTCCATCTCCCTCCAATCTGCTCAAATGGTCTGCTACTAAATTTTCCTTGCCACTCCTGTCTCGTATTTCCAAGTCAAACTCCTGTAGTAGTAGCATCCATCTAATAAGCCTTGGCTTCGCATCTGGTTTCTTCAGGAGGTACTTCAATGCTGCATGATCAGAAAACACAACAACATGAGAACACAATAAATATGATCTGAATTTATCTAAAGCAAAAACAATGGAAAGAAGCTCCTTTTCTGTGGTGGTGTAATTTGCTTGGGCTGAATCCAAGGTCTTTGAGGCATAAGAAATAACATATGGTGCTCCATCTACTCTCTGTGCAAGTGCTGCTCCTACTGCATGGTTCGAGGCATCACACATCAACTCAAAAGGTAGGCTCCCAGTCTGGTGATCTGATGATAGGTGCAGTGATAAGAGCCTCCTTCAACCTCTGAAAAGCCTCCTTGCATTTGCATCAAAATGGAAATCCACATCCTTCTGCAATAATCGAGACAATGGGAGAGGCAACTCTACTGAAGTCTCTAATAAATCTCCTGTAGAAACCTGCATGTCCAAGAAAAGATCGAACATCCCGTACGCATACGGGGTAAGATAAAGAAGATATAGCACTTGTCTTTGCAGGATCTACCTCTATACCTCTCCTAGAGACTATGTGACCTAAAACAATGCCATGCTCAACCATAAAATGACATTTCTCAAAATTAAGAACCAGATCAGTCTCGATGCATCTATGCAAAACCCTAGATAAATTATCTAAGCATGAATCAAAGGATGTACCAAAAACAGAGAAATCATCCATGAATACTTCCATGCAGTGTTCTAATAGCTCACCAAAAATACTCACCATACACCGCTGGAAGGTCCCTGGAGCGTTGCAAAGTCCGAATGGCATCCGTCTGTAGGCAAATGTGCCGAAAGGGCAAGTGAAGGTGGTCTTCTCTTGATCTTCCGGATCTATGCAAATCTGAAAATACCCTGTGTATCCATCCAAAAAGCAATAGTGTGACTTCCCCGCCAGTCTCTCCAACATCTGATCAATAAAGGGCAAGGGAAAGTGATCCTTCCTCGTAGCTTGGTTCAGCTTCCGATAATCCACACAAACTCTCCATGCATTCTTCACTCTTGTGGGCACCAACTCGTTGTCTTCATTTGCCACCACTGTAACTCCTGATTTCTTGGGAACCACATGAATAGGACTCACCCATCTGCTATCAGAAATAGGGTAAATGATGCCTGCCTGTAAAAGTCTAGTCACCTCTTTCTTTACTACATCAAGAATCAAAGGGTTGAGTCTTCTCTGTGGTTGTCTCACGGGCTTCACATTTTCTTCTAAGTGTATCCGATGCATGCAGATAGCAGGACTGATCCCAGAAATATCAGCAAGTGTCCACCCTATAGCTTTTCTGTGCTGCCTCAGAACTTCTAATAATTTTTCCTCTTGCTCTGGCTCTAAATTCCGGGCAATGATGACAGGTAGCTGCTGATCTTCTCCCAAATAAGCATACTTCAAGTGTTCTGGCAAAGGCTTCAACTCAGGCTCTGACTGCTCAGTAGATATGGGTGATCCCTGGGGCTCAGTGCAATCCCCTACACTCACATTCCTACTCTCTGACTCTCCTGACAAATCAACCATCAAAAGTGATCCCTGGGGCTCAGTGCAATCCCCTACACTCATGAAATCACCATCCACTGTAAGAGGTCCAGAAATGGATCCAAACTCAGCTCCTCCTGCAGAAACAACATCTCCTGCATCTATAGAGCTCAGGTCACACTCATGAATATCAGAAAAAATCTTATCAGCAAGGGCATCTACACCAACCAGCTCCTCAGCAACATCAATACACAAAACAGAGTGATCCTCCCTCGGGTGCTTCATAGCATCAGGAAGACTGAACTGGACTAGTGTATCTCCTATCTCCATGGAAAGTGTCCCTGCATGTACATCAATCTTCGTTCTGGCGGTCTTCAAAAATGGTCTCCCAAGGATTAGTGGAGATCTGTGTGCAAGGAAATCTCCCTCCATGTCCAATATGTAAAAATCAGCTGGGAAGATTAACTCTTTCACCTTAACAAGCACGTCCTCAATCATTCCGGCTGGGTGAGTCTGGCGTCTGTCAGCCAGCTGAATCACTACTCCTGTAGGCTGTAAAGGGCCTATGCCCAACATCTGAAAAAACTGACCTAGGCATAACATTGATGGAAGCACCCAAATCTAACATAGCATCCTGAAATAAACTGCTTCCAATCTCACAAGGCACAGTAAAAACTCCTGGGTCTTCGCATTTCTGGGGAATTTGCTGAAACAATGCTGAAACATTCTTGCCCATGTTAACTAACTCATTCCCCTTCAACCTCTTCTTGTGAATGCACAAATCTTTGAGAAACTTAGCGTATTTAGGAATTTGCTTGATCATGGTAAGCAATGGCACATTCACCTGGACTTTACTAAAAAGACTCTCAAGTTCTTGAAATTCTTTGGCCTTCTCTTCTTCCACTTGCTTTTTGGCATGTGTCCTCTGCTGTGGAAAAGGTAAAGGAACCCTAAAGTCATCAACTTTGGCCGGATGTAAGGAGGTAGATGCTGAATTCTGCCCTGCTGTCCCCTGCGTAGCAGCTGCTGTCCCATGCGTCTCGGCATCGATTTCTTCTCCGTTTGCCACCAAATTTGGAGGGTTGCTTGAGGATTTAGTTGGGAACGTGCTAGGGGTGGTATCAGCCAAATTTGAACTCATATCATAGCTGTTTTGGGCCGGAATTTGAGCTGCTGTCCGGCTGCCTGAAAATTCTGCTCTTGGACTCTTCGGTGATGTTGTAACCTTCCCACTTCTCAAAGTTATAGCACTCACATTCCCTTTTGGATTAGGAACGGTTTGGGAAGGGAGTTGACCGGATCCTTGAGCTTGATTTTGGTTAATCCCACTCGCCAATTGCCCTATTTGTCTCTCAATGTTTTGTTGCCACCCTTGTTGTTGTTGTTGCCAAGCTTGTTGTTGTTGTTGTGTTTGTTGTTGCCAAGCCTGTTGTTGTTGCATTATTTGTTGAAACATATCCTCCACCTTTTGTTGTTGTTGCGAATTGGAACCGCTAGAACTTCCATAGCTTGCGTATGACTTTTGTGGGGCTGTAAAGGTGGATGAGGGCTGCTGAAAATTGTGAAATCCTTGCTGGAAATTCTGATTTTGTGCTGGAAATTGATGTGTAGGTTGCTGAAAATGTTGGAATTGCTGTGGAGGTTGATTTGGCGGCTGGTAATTGCTGAAAGGTTGCTGGAATTGTTGCACAGGTTGGTATTGTTGCTGGAATGTGTCCTGAAACTGCTGGGAAGGCTGAAATTGATGCTGTAATGGTTGAGGTGACTGCTGGAAACTCTGTATGGGTTGCTGTGGCTGCTGTGAACTCTGAAATGAGGGATGATTTTGCTGAATTTGATGATTGGAAGGCGGTTGTTGGTAAAAAGAGTTACCATACTTCAAATTTGGGTGGTCCCTCCAACCCGGATTGTAGGTAGATGAGTAGGGGTCATTTCTTCGTTGGAATGGAGCTCTAGCCAAGGCCGCAACCGATTCATCTTGTTGGAGATTTGGACAATGGTCTGAATAATGTTCTTGGCTTGAACAAATGCTACATACTCTTGTGGCTTGATTTGGAAATGAAGTTGTTGTTGAATTTGAGGCTTGGTTCACATTGTTCGCTGCCATTTGCGCTACTAAAGATGCCAACTCCGTCAATTTGTTCTCCAACGAAGAGCTTTTGCTTTCTTTTTGTTCACTAGGCGACACTTGAGCTTCATGAACCCCTCTTGTAGTGAGTGCTCTACTCCCAAATTGTTGAGTGTTCTCCGCCATGTTAGAAATGAGTACTCTAGCTTGCTCTGGAGTTTTGTTTACCAAAGCTCCTCCTGCCGCCGCATCAATCATGCTCCTATCCATAGGTAATAAACCTTCATAAAAATATTGCACAAGAAGTTGCTCACTAATTTGATGTTGAGGACAGCTAGAGCATAACTTCTTGAACCTCTCCCAGTAATCATAAAGGGACTCTCCAACCACTTGTTGAATGCCACAGATACTTTTCCTGATAATGGCGGTCCTTGATGCTGGAAAAAATTTCTCTAAAAATGCTCTCTTCATTTCAATCCAACTAGCAACATGTCCAGTGGGCAAATAATACAACCAATCCTTAGCAGCCCCAGTCAAAGTAAAAGGAAATGCTCTTAACTTAATGTCTTCTTCAGAAACGCCCTGAGGCTTCATAGTAGAGCACACCACATGGAACTCGTGCAAATGTCTGTTTGGATCCTCCCCAGATAAACCCTGAAACTTTGGCAACAAATTGATGAGTCCAGATTTTAATTCAAAATTACCCCCTAGCTCTGGATATGCTATGCTGGAGTACTGAAATGCAGCGTCAGGTGCTGCGAGCTCCTTCATGGTTCTCTGGTGGTCTGCCATATCAATGCCTGAGTGAGTGCTGATAGTCTGAAGTGGAGGGATATCTGCAGTCTCAGAAAGAATAGCCTGGTTCCTCCTGACTCTGAAGGTCCTCTCAATCTCAGGATCGAAATCTTCCAATTCAGCACCTAGAGACCTGGTCATAAAAACAGAACAAATCGCAGTAAAAGTGAATAAAAAGATAAAACAAATAAAATCAAATCAAAAGATATGACAATAAGCACAGAAACAAATCAAGAATGATATAAAATAAGTGCGCAAGCTAAAATCAAATAAGTCAACTAACAGTTTCCCCGGCAACGGCGCCAAAAATTTGACGAGCCCAAACTAGGTGTCACAAAGGTAGGCCTCAAATTTAGATGTAAATGAATAACTGGAAACCCTTTTACAAGCAAAAATATAAGAATATAGCAAAGGGGCCACAGGTCGTATTTTTCACGGGGATAGTTGTCGTGTTTGATTCAAACTCGTGTTTATGTGTCGTTTTTGTGTTTTCGGGTTTCTAACAAGTAATTGGACTTGGTTTGAAATTGAAAATGAAATTGCAATGGAAAAATGGAAACCTTGATTAAATAAACTTAAGCAAGAAAAAAAATGGTACTACAAAGCTCAGCTAGTGAAACCTAATCAAGCACTTACAAACATTTTTTATGGAAAACGTTTTTCTGTTTACAACCAACCAAAAGAAACTCCAAGCAATTAAGTAATGGCAGTGAAGGAATTTTCGAAAACAAACTAGAATGACATAAGGAGACACATGCAAAATCCCTAACTTGAACAAGTATCAATGAACAACTTGGCACGTTGACCGAATGCACTTTAGCAAGCAACTATCACTGAAGTATTTGATAGGAATGGATGAAGAACCAGCTCACTGGACACCAACTAAAGCAAAGAAAAGTAAAGCAGAATTAAAGGAATTGCAGTAATGAACACAGATTTTCAGAAATGTGATGGTTTGCTAAGCTAAAACATGGACTTCTTTGCCGAAAATTTCCAACCAAAGTCCATGTCAACTAAGCAAACAAATTTAGGACTCTAAAGCAGGAATCAACAGAATAAAAATGATGTAGACAATCAAATTCTGATACAAATCAGAAATTGAAAGGAATTTCAGAATTCAAGTTGGCACACAACGATTTAACTTGGCACGCAAGAAATTGAGCTAAAGCAAACTGAAATTTGACTAAGTTAATCACTAAACAAGCTCCTATATTAATCTACTTGCAAAATTGAAGCGAAACTACAGCTAAGAACTCAAGAATCGAAATTCACAGTAGCTGAAACGAAATTTCAGAACAAAACAGTGCAAAAATTGAAACTACAGCTATAACTTGAAAATTAAAGGTCTAATCTACTCCTCAACTCCTTCCTCAGCTCGAGAAACTCTTGGTTGTCAATCAAGATCCGGCTTCGAACCCCTAGGCTCAGCAAATCAGTGGACAATCAATTCTGAAATTGAATTTGCTTCAAAACTGCGCTTGCTGAAACTTTCCATCCGATTTCTTCGTTCTCAATTGGTGGAGCTGCGAGGACGATTTGGGAAACTTCTGAGATCACTTGAGAACCCCTACAAGTGATTTGGAAGCTTGGAAATGGACTGGTGTTGAAAAGGAAGTGATCGGACTGAGGATTCCCGAAACCCTCAAGAAATCCCCTGTTCAGCGCAATTTGAGCAGAATTCTTCAAACCTTGATCACCAAAGACTCGACTCTCGATCTGGATTGGAAGATGAAGTGGTCACGCCTTCATAGAAACAAAAACGATGAAGAAAGATGAAGAAACGATGAAGAACGATGAAGAACAGTGGATGAGGCTGGCTGAAGACGCGACAAGGGTAAGGCTGCGGAAAAATTTCCTTAAGTATTAACCAACGGACGGCTGTGATTGATTTGCTTCAATCCAACGGCTGATCTTAGTCCGATTTGAGCCAAACTTTGATGATGAAGATCTGGGGTCAGGATCTGCCTCTGGGTAGCTCGGATCCTCCAGATTTGCAACGGATGGTCCAGATCTAGCTAATCTTTGAATGGATGATCTAGAGCCCTCCAAGCTTCATCCGACGGTTGATCTTGCTCTGATTGGGATGAAATCTTCAGATCTTGATCAGGGTGCTTGATCAACCCTAGCTTCAGCTTGGATTGCTTCAGATCATCCCGGATGGCTCCGATCTAGCCGCTTTCGAATCGAACGGCCCAGATTTAATCGTAATCTTGGAAATCTGATCTGGGTCAATTCCGACTCGAGTTTGACCCAATATGCCCTAGATCCTTGAACTTTGATGCCTACAAAAATAGATCAAGAATTTAGTGGCCAAATTAATCCAAAAATTTGCATATTTGCAATTAAGTCCAAAATAAAGGTAAGTTCTAAAACCTAGGGCAATTTCACAATTTTGACAAGAAAAACATAGATCAAACAGGGATTTAAGCAACTCAAATGATCAATGAAATGGAATCTATCAACAAGCGAAGACCGGTTCTCACTCGGATGACTCGGTCTGACCAAGACGACCCGTTCTGCTGTAACACGGGGGGTCGGACTCGGCTCGAATAGGGGTCAGGCTCAAGTCACTCGGCTCGGACCAAAGTGGGGCGCTCAAAGGAGAGTTGAGGTTGCAAAATGGCAGCAAGATCCCCTTTGCGAAGCACACAGGGGGGTTTATATAGGAGGAGGAAAACACTCTGCTATGTCAGAGCCGTCCTATCTCATTAAGGAATGATCAGTTGATAAATCATACTAGTGACAGCTGTATTAATGCTGTGAGACTGCCACAGCCGCCTGACACCCTGTATAAACTGTCTCTTCAGCTCCTCATTAACTCTTGGCAACTATGTCAGATAATGATTATGTCGAGGGGCTGCCACCTCATTACTAACGGGAACGAGCTATAATTGTTCAATCGATCCCAAATGCCTGACCACGGGTGACCGGCCCCGAGTGCCAGACCTCGAGTGGCCGACCTCGAGTGACCGACCTCGGGTGACCGGCCCCGAGTGCCAGACCTCGGGTGGCTGACCCCGAGTGACCGACCCCGAGTGCCAGACCTCGGGTGACCGGCCCCGAGTGCCAGACCTCGGGCGACCGGAGCTCGGGTCAACCTTGACCCAACTTAACCACTCCTAGCTGAGAGTGGAAATCGAACTCGACCGAGCCACCGATCCTTCTAAAAAATCATCAACCCAGATCAGTTGGCTATCAAATTTTGCTGACTATTCTAGTGATCGTAGCATTATCTGAAAGATTTTTTCAAAGTTAAAATTATTGCAATCTTATTTGAGAACTATAATGAGGCAAAAAAGATTGAATGCGATTCTCTGCATGAAAAAAGACATATTAGAGAATATCTCATATAATGACATAATTGATAACTTTGCTTAAAAAAATACAAGAAGAATGCATTTTAAATAATATTGATTGTTAAATAAGTTATTTTGAAAAATTATGTAAATTTTTTTCTAATATATAGTTTCTTCAATTAAATATTTTGGTGTACTTTGATTATGATATTGAATTAGTTTATTTAAAATATATTTGATAGTTAATGTAAAAGAGAGGGTCTAAATGGTCAAATCAATAGTTTTGTCCCGACCTAATTTTTCTCGGGATCACTCTTGGACCTCTTCAATCTTTCAAAAATATATAATATATATTTAGTTAAAATTTGAGAAATAGAGTGATTTGTTTTTAAAATTTAGTCATTCAAAAAATTTGAATCCTAGATGTGTATTACAATAAAAATTAAACATACCATTAAACTAACTATAAAATTTTATTTTTAAAAGAGTCAAATAATATGCATACTAAAAAAATAAAAAATTTATATAAAAAAATGTTATTAAAAATTTAGGAGATCGTGGCTCCTGCGCCCTCATGTAAATCCACGCCTAGATCCACGATAGCCTAGGATAACCCTCGTCTAAATCTGTCTCTAGATATCATAACTGTTAAGCAACATAGGTAAAATAGCTATGAACAATTACTATAACTATACAGTAATTATAATAACATTGAAAATAAAAAAATTAAGAATAAAATAAATTGAGATGTGATATTATTTTGATAATAAATGAAAAGTTTTTTTTTATTTTTGTTCCATATTTATTTGGTACAAAATTAAAGCTTCAGATTTATCCTTTTCTACATTAATATTTTATAAAAATTGTTTCTTTAAATTATTTAGGAGATCTGTTCCATATTTATTTGATACTGATCTATTTGACCGTCCATCCTAAACAATTTTTAATTTATCGAATTGATCGTATCAAATTTAATATTATTTATTTCATTATTTTTCTATATTAAAATTTTATTTTATTTTTTCCTCTTCCTTTTTCATCCGTCTTAAATTGATGGAACTAAACTTTCCTTTTGCCTCTCTTATACTGCTGCACCAGACGACTCATCAATGGTGACATTTTCCTTCCGAATGAGACAGGCCGCCGCTTATGCGTCCGATCACGAGCTTTATCGAGTTGGGTTCCACTTCCTTACCCTTTCCTTCCTCTGTAAATTATTTCTGCCACGCATTTCCTCATTCATATTTTTTATGGATTTTTTTTCCTTAATTGCTTGCAATAATTAAAGTCTCCTTGTTTTTTTTTCTGTTTTTTTTCCATCCTGATCTCCTCCACCCCATTTATTATTAGAATTTCCATTTGAAGAAATTAAATAATTTATATTTGTCCGCTAATATAATTTATTTATTACCTTTTCAATAAATAGTCCAAAAAAATAAAACCTTCACTTTAATGGTCCTTTGGTCCCGACCCCATAAATTTTCAGAGGAAGATAAATCACGATTATCACTGGTATAGTAAGGTGTTTGGAGTCGAGGAAATTAATGCCAGCAGATTAAGATTTTATCCCCGTACGTAATTGACAACTTTCGAACATGTGATCTCGATCAAATCGACCCGACGCCTAATCATCTGGGGGCCCTTTTCAATAACTATAGTGGTTTCCGTGGGCGATCAACCTTCAACCGCCGGAATTGTCCGCATAGGATTTTGTATCAAAGCCCTTGCGAAGCTCGCCTTCTGCCTCAATAAATTGATCGAAGAGCGATTAGACGACTGCAAATTGGCCATGGCTGAAGGGCTCAAGATCGATCAGCAGCACGGTAAGAGCAGGGTCAGGGTTGCTAGGGTCTGGAAGAATGTCGGCGGCGGCGATGTGATCGTCGAGTGGAACGTGGCCATCTGCCTCTTCTCCGATTGCCTCCCCGCCTACACCTCCGGTGATAACTCCGCCATCGTCGCCACCGATTCCATGAAAAACACTGTGAGATTGTTGTTGCGTTTCGATTTGGTGATAGCTTTATGTTTTGGGGTTCGAGTTGTTCCTTATGTGCGAGACGTTAGGTATACGCGAAGGCGAAGGAGTGCACGGAAGTTATTTCCATGGAGGGATTCGCCATTCTTCTTGGGAGGCACTTCGCCTCATACTATCCTCAGGTAAAATGGCGTTTAGCCCTCTCCAAGGTCTGTTCTGATTTCTCGTGTTACGGTTCTTTTTGGGGGAAATAACGGCCCTTTTTCTGTATCTTTTGTAGGTTAGTGCAGCTGTGATCAATATAGTTGAGAAGCCATGGGAGCGGGTGGACATTGACGGCCGATCGCACTCGCATGGTTAGCTTGCTCATGTCACAATCTCATCTTTGACTGTTTCTCTTAATTTGGAGGATCTTGGTATTTGTCTTTTCATATTCGAATTTCTCATTCACTCTCCATATAGACAGGGAATGAGTCATTTCTTGAAGATCGGATAGAGTTAAATGGCTTACACTGAATCAAGTTTGTATTCTTAATCAAATGGTTTCTAATCTCAGACTCTCATAATCCTTTTGTTTATTGGGTTTAGCATGGTCGTCAGAAATCACATGGAAAGTACAAAAAAAAAGGAACTGAACACAGATCTCCAAGCTACACTTCGTGTTCTTAAAACTGTCTATTGATAATATATCAATCCACATGCACTGTTTTAGATGGGACCATGTGTTTGTAACTATGCCGGTATATTGATTTGTTTCTAGTGGGCAAATCTTTTTGTTTTCTATATGGAAATCTCTTTTTGCAATTACTATTGTTACAGTTTTGATTCTTTTTCCATCAGGTTTCAGACTTGGCTCAGAGAAACATACAACAGAAGTCAAAGTTGAAAAATACGGCACACTGAGTATAACTTCTGGAATTGAAGGGCTTGCACTGCTGAAAACTACACAGGTATCGGAGGGTTCCAGCTTTTGGCTTCCTTGTTGAGTTGCTTATCTTCTTTCCATTATAGTTGTCATCCTCTTCTTTCATTGTTGTGTTCGTTTTGTGATATTTAATCCGATAGAATTTGAGTTTTCTCCTAACCACATGAATTTTAGAAACAAAATAAGAACTCGAAAGAGAAAACACAAGATATATGAGCATAGATCTATTGTTTCATCGAATCAGGACATAACAAGAATAAAAATATAAACCGAATGACAAAGAACCTGATTGAAGAGCCATCGTCCTTGTCGTAGCGTCGTTGGTTTGATTCCTGTGGAAGAAGATGCAGCGGAAAGAAGAAGAAGGATCTTTCCAGGGGCTTAGGGTTGACGGGTGGCGCCGTAAAGTTTCTTGTCAATGGGGAACAAGAAACTAGGTTAAGATGGATCACCTAAACCCTTGGGGACCTCCTCTTTATATAGAAATCCAACATGTTATCGGCCCATAGATAATAATAGATTGGTCTAAGGGGTTCTATACATTGAACCCACATCCAATAATCCGAAATCTAATAAACATAAGTTAGATCACTTTAAGGGTTCAGATTGTATTTACATGCGTAACTTACAAATAAGCCCACCTAATAGGGATAATAATATCCAACAATCTCCCACTTGGGCTATATGTGAGTTGTATGTTAAATCAAGTAAAACTTTAGATGATATCAAACTTTATGTATACAAGATACCAAACGTCATTGTCTGCCATAGACTTCAACTCTTCTTGCATGACGTTAATCCACCTTTCAGGGTTAGAGAATTGTTTGACTTCTTGAAAAGATGTAGGATCACTTTCCAACCCTATATCAAAATCATGCTCTTGGAGATGAACATAATCACGAGAATTTATGCTTCTTCGTTCCCTTATGGATCGCCTTAAGGGCACTTGTGTTTGAGGTGGTTGAGGTACTTGCTCATCAATATGAGACAATACTTCAATTTCAGTGGTAAGCTCCTCCAATAGCATTGGAGATGTCATGGGAATATCTTGGTTCACTACGCTCACAAGATGTGCAGTATCCATAATATGCGGTATGGTAACTATACCACTGGTCCACTACTGATCGCACTAGTAGTGACTATAAGAAGATCGCCAACGCTTTCCTCAAAAGATACTTCCCTAATTTTATCACTCCCACTGTCCTCAATGAATTTGGCGTTTCCCGTTTCGAAGAAAGATCTATTAGAGGGATCATAAAATTTATACCCCTTTGATTTCTCAGAATAACCTACAAAATTGCAGCTAACAGTTCTTGAATTTAGTTTCTTTTTATTAGGCTTGTAAGACCTAGTTTCAGCTGGACAACCCCAAACGTGTAAATGCCTAATGTTAGGCTTTCTACCCGTCCACATCTCGAATGTGGTTTTTGTTACTGTCTTACTAGGTACTTTATTGAGAAGGTAAACTGCAGTCTTGAGTGCCTCACCCCACAAAGACTCCGGTAGAGAAGTGAAATCCATCATACTTCTCACCATGTCTTTTAGGGTTCGATTGCGACACTCAGTTACACCATTCTGACTGGGTGTACCAGACATGGTATATTGAGGCACAATCCCATACTCAGTAAGGTAATTTGCAAAAGGTCCTGGACGTTATTCACTTGATCCATCATATTGACCATAATATTATCCTCCACGGTCGGATCAGATGACTTTAATTTTCTTACCTAGTTGAAGTTCAACTTCGGCTTTGAAAATTTTGAACATGTCCAAAGGTTGTGACTACTCATGAATAATGTACAAATAGTCAAATTTAGAATAGTCGTCTATGAAGCTAATAAAATATGTGTGTCCATTCCAAGATGCCTTAAGGAATGGTCCACAAATGTCTGTATGTATTAGCTCCAAAACGTCACTACAACGACTAGTTCTTTTTGTTAGTTGTCTTCCCCTTAACACACTCTATGCAGATATCAAAGTCTGACATGTTAAGGGAATCAAAAATTCCATATGACATTAACCTTTTTATGCGTCGTTTGGATATATGTCCTAAACGCCTATGTCATAATATAGAAGAATTCTCGTTGGTCAATTTACAAATTGTACCTTACTATGCATTATTATATTGTCAACCAAAAATGATACACAACATGAATTCGCAGCGTGAAACTCAACGTGAATGACGTGACACTCCAATTGCAGCGATCCTCGATGGGTTCATCGTGCCTCCCAGGTTATAATTTGGTTCAGGCCAGCGGCCGGAGGCCGCTGTCAGTGCCCAAGCTGCAATCGGACATGTATACGAAAAGTGTCACATCATTCACGTTGGAGTAAAGGTGTTTAATTTATAAAGCTTATCATGTAGCGACCCCGCCTTCTCTACCTTAGACGGACCGCTACTTGTCTACTTCTTGACTCTAATGCACGACTAACAATGCGGAACTTTCTTTATTTTATTTTATTTTTTTTTGTATTCAATCTATCTAAAAATGATATTCTAACTTTAATAGTCATGCATGATACAATGTCACATTACTAGCAATTCTAACCATTTAAACTCATCACACAAGGTTCTATAACATTACTAAAGCACTATGGAATATGCATGCAACTTTTCTAAGCATATTTAAAGCAATAAGACTTAATTCGAAACTAACAACATTTTAGCACATGCAATAATATTTCTAGAACTTCATAGAATGTAAATCTTACTTTTCTACCGAATTTACAAGCATTTTAAGCACAATTACTTGGAATTTGGAAATCTTAAACATTGCATTTCAAATAAGCTAAACTGTCTCATCCCAAGGATCTCTCCAAGGTCAGCCACCACACACACGTCACTCAGCACCACCTCGTCGCCTTCCTTCAGAATTGCTTGTCTTTACCTTTACCTGCAGTAAGAGGAAATGCAACTAATAAGCATAAAGCTTAGCAAGTACTATCTAGCTCACAAAATCTCGAAATGTGCAGGCATGCTTTTTAAACAATGTGAAATCACATGAGATACTTTTATGCTTAAAAGAAACACTAAAACATGTATAACTCAAAACATGCATACTCAAGCATTAATAAGTCTTAACTCACTTTTTCTTGGCTTAACTTGAAACTTTAGCAATTCTTTAATTTTAAATCTTTCTTTAACTTTTAGAAAACTTCCTTAAACTTTAGGAAAACTTTGCTAAAGCATATACTTGAAAATAATACTCACTTGGATCCACTTAAGACGTAAGTACCATCTTATGCGCGTTCCCTAAAAGGTTGGGGTAGCGAGCCGCCAATCCTAATAGAGCAGACCTTGGTCTACCAGGGCCAAGACCTTGGAATTGGACACCTGGATTTCTTTAACGACGCCCTTGGACGCCGGGTACTGGCCTTAGAAAATAAAATAGCTTTTCTTTTTTTTTCCTTCTTATCTTTAAATGCCTTGGCATTTTATCGAACACCTTGTGTGCCCAAATCCCTAAGTCTTGACTTTTGGGGATTTCGTAAGGCCTTGGCCTTCTCTTTTCTTTTTCTTCATCTTTCTTTTCTTTTCTTATAAGTTTCTCAGACCCTAAACTCACATAGGGTACTCTATCAAATATATATATAAGCATATAATGAACTAAGATCACATGCAACATCTTAACTAAAAGTAAATATCTCCTTTAAAACATTTAAGGGAAAATTCTTGCGGAAAACCGCCTCTTACTGCAGGTGAGCAGTACTTACCTCCTGCGCTAGGTTTTCCTTACGAATAAAATCTGAAATTCCCGAGGAAACGTCGAATTTCGACGTTCTTCTTGCTCCTTGGTGTTCTCCTCGCGTCTACGAGAATTCTCGTAGAGAATAGGGCCTCTTGAGACCTTCCCTTTGTTCCCCTTTGTCTTGGGCGGCAAAAGAAGAGGAGAAGATGAAGAAAACGCAAGAGAGGAAGAGGAGAGGTCGCGTGCGTGAGGGAGGCCGTCGGCGCCGCTAGGTTGGGAGAAAATTAACCTAAAACTCGTAACTCCCTCTTTTATACTTATGGGGGCGAATTTACCTAATTATACCTTATCTATTGTTTCGCTTAATTTATTTCAATAAAAACGAATCAGCCCAGCTGGTCCGCCCATTCTCCTCTCATAGCGTAGGTGAAGGGATCGATTCCCACTTACGCGATTTTCTGTTTATAACCTTTTTTGCCACTTTCGTTTACGGAAAAATTCTATAAAAATATCCATAAATTTGAAATAAATTCTAAGATATTTCTAAAATTAGTTTCGAGAATTTTCGGGCGTTACAATCCCCCATACCTTATAAAAAGTTTGTCCTCGAACTTAAAACAACTCTGGGTATTTCTGCCTCATGCTGTCCTCTGGTTCCCATGTTGCCTCTTCTACTCTGTGATTTTGCCATATGACTTTCACTAATGGTACCTCCTTGTTTCGCAATTTCTTAACTGCTCGGTCTATTATCTGAATAGGCCGACTATCATAACTGAGATCTTCGCGAACTTGTACCGTCTGTGGCTCTATCACCTGGGTGGCATCTGGGATATGCTTCTTCAGCATAGAAACATGAAATACGTTGTGGATAGCTGACATCTCCTGAGGTAGCTCCAACTCATAAGCTACTTTGCCAACTCTTCTAGTGATAGGGTATGGTCCTACATATCTGGGACTTAGCTTGCCCTTCTTCCCAAAACGCATTACTCCCTTCATGGGAGCCACTTTGAGGAACACTGTATCCCCAACTTCAAATTCTAATGGTCTGCGCCGTGTATCAGCATAGCTCTTCTGGCGGCTTTGAGCTGTTTCTATTCTCTGGCGGATCTGCTGTATGGCTACGGTGGTATCATCTATAAGATCTGTCTGTAAGCCTAACTCTTGCCTCTCACCACCCTCGTACCAGCAGATAGGAGATCTACACCTCCGTCCATATAAAGCCTCATAGGGTGCCATGCCGATAGTGGCCTGATAACTATTGTTGTAAGCAAATTCCGCTAAGCACAAATATCTGCACCAACTGCCCTTGAAATCTAAAGTACAAGCTCTGAGTATATCTTCTAGTACTTGATTAACTCTCTCTGTCTGACCATCTGTCTGAGGATGGAAAGCTGTGCTAAACTTCAGTTTGGTGCCTAGAGCTATCTGTACGCACTCCCAGAAGTGCGAAGTGAACCTACTGTCCCTATCTGAAATGATAGTCTTAGGGACTCCATGTAGTCTGACGATCTCCTTGAGGTATAACTGAGCTAGTTGTTCCATGGAATAGGAGATCCTGATGGCTAGGAAGTGGGCAGACTTAGTCAATCTGTCTACTATTACCCAGATTGCATCATATCCATTCGTTGTTCTGGGTAGTTCCACTATGAAATCCATGGAAATATCTTCCCATTTCCATTCTGGAATCTGAATAGGCTGCAGAACTCCACCTGGTCTCTGGTGCTCTGCTTTGACTCTCTGGCAGGTCAAGCAGGTACTGATATATCTGGCCACGTCTCGCTTGAGTCCAGACCACCAGAACCTTTGCTTTAAATCTTGGTACATCTTGGTAGAACCAGGATGCATAGAGTACGGGGTACTGTGGGCTTCTTCTAAAATATTCTTTCTTAGTTCCTCATCATTGGGGACGCAAAGGCGGTCTCCAAGGTAGAGGATGCCACTATCTGATACTCGAAACTCTGAATTTTCTGCCTCTTGGATCTCCTGCTTGATCTTCTGGATCCCTGGGTCTTGACTTTGCTTTCTTTGTATATCCACAAGCAGGGTTGACTCTAGAGTCAATGCAGAAAGTTGCCCAATTATTACCTCGACTCCAAAATCCTTTATTTCTTTCTGAAGTGGTAGAGACAGTGATGATAGGGACATCAGTGCTGCACAGGATTTTCTGCTCAGTGCATCTGCCACTTTATTAGCTTTACCTGGGTGGTAGAGGATTTCACAGTCATAATCTTTGACCAACTCTAGCCACCTGCGCTGCCTCATATTCAGATCCTTCTGAGTGAAGAAGTACTTCAAACTCTGATGGTCTGTGAAGATTCTGCACTGCACTCCATACAGGTAGTGTCTCCAGAGCTTCAGTGCAAAAACCACAGCTGCTAGCTCAAGGTCATGAGTAGGGTAATTCTTCTCATAGTCCTTGAGCTGTCTGGAGGCATATGCTATTACTTTACCGTCTTGCATGAGGACAGCTCCAAGGCCCATCTTGGATGCATCACTGTAGATGTCAAAGGCCTTGTCACTCTCTGGAACAGTCAGGATGGGAGCACTAGTCAATCTTTTCTTCAGTTCTAGGAAGCTGTGCTCGCATTTATCTGACCACTCAAACTTCTGATTCTTTCTGGTCAGGACTGTGAGAGGAGAGGCTATTCTGGAAAAGTCCTCCACAAATTTTCTGTAATATCCTGCCAGGCCTAAGAAGCTTCTGATTTCACTGGCATTCTTGGGTCTACACCAGTTGCTGACTGCTTCTATCTTGGCTGGATCAACTTGAATGCCTTCTTTGGATACAATGTGACCTAGGAAGGTCACATGATCTAGCCAAAACTCACACTTTGAGAATTTTGCATAGAGCTTCTCCTGTTGAAGGATCTGCAGCACTATCCTCAAGTGTGTAGCATGGTCCTCTG
Organism: Boesenbergia rotunda; assembly: GCA_024364735.1. Classification (NCBI taxonomy): domain Eukaryota; kingdom Viridiplantae; phylum Streptophyta; class Magnoliopsida; order Zingiberales; family Zingiberaceae; genus Boesenbergia; species Boesenbergia rotunda. The sequence continues at coordinate 129,904 of JAGFNQ010004052.1, forward strand.
GAGTCTGTGAGTATATGAGAATATCATCAATAAATACAATGACGAATTTATCGAGATACTCCCTGAAGATGTGGTTCATCAGCTCCATGAAGACTGCTGGAGCATTGGTTACTCCAAAAGGCATCACTACAAATTCGTAGTGGCCGTATCTTGTCCTGAAGGCCGTCCTGGGGATGTCACTTTCTTTAACCTTTAGCTGATGATACCCAGAACGCAGATCTATCTTCGAGAACACTGTAGCCCCTTTGAGTTGATCAAATAAATCATCTATTCTAGGAAGGGGGTACTTGTTCTTGATGGTTACCTTGTTCAGAGCTCTGTAGTCTATGCACAGACGCATAGACCCATCCTTCTTCTTGACGAAAAGTACAGGAGCTCCCCAGGGTGAATGACTCGGGCGAATGAAGCCCTTGTCTAGTAGCTCCTGGAGTTGCTCTTGTAATTCCTTCAACTCTGCTGGAGACATACGATAGGGGGCCTTCGAGACCGGACCGGTACCTGGTACTAGCTCGATCTCGAATTCCACTTCTCTGTTGGGAGGTAGTCCAGGTAGTTCTTCTGGGAATACTTCTGGATACTCACAGACTACCCGTACATCCTCCTGCTTGCGCTCTTCCTTTGCTTCTATGTCCACTATGCGTGCAAGAAAACCAGCACACCCTTGTTCTAGCATCTGGTGGGCTGCCAAGGCTGAGAGGAATTTCTGAGTCTTCCTCCTTGGGGCTCCTTGAAATTCGAACGGTGGTTCTCCTTCTGGACTGAAAACCACCTTCCTCCGGCGACAGTCCACTGAAGCGCTGTACTTACTGAGGAAATCCATGCCCAGTATGACGTCGAAGTCTTGCATCGCAAGGACTATTAGATCGACATATAGCTCTCGGTCTGAAATCTTGATTGACACAGCCCGGAGCCGCTGGGTGGATTCCATGATTTCCCCTGAAGGGAGAGTTGTCAGGAATCTGGACTCCCAACTCTCTGCAGGCACCTGTAACTTACTAGCAAAAGGTACTGATACGAAAGAATGGGTCGCCCCAGTGTCAAACAGTGTAGTAGCTAAATGCTGAAAAATAACTATTTGACCTGTTACGACCGTGGAGGCGCTGGCAGCTTCTTCCTTCGTGAGGGAAAAGACTCTGGCATTGGTTGAAACTGGTGCTGCTTCCAACCTTCCCTGACTGATCTGAGGTCCCTCCAGTATAGTAGGCATGTAATGTAACTGAGGCTTGCCTCCATACTGTACGGACTGCTGAGGAAGTACCTTAAACTTGTTTGGGCAGTCTTTGGATCTGTGTCCCTCTTGTCCACATGAGTAGCATCCAGTTACACCCAAAAGGCATGCTCCTGGATGGGTCCTCCCACACTTAGGACAAGGTGGATACCTAGCTTGCTTGTTCTCTGGGTTTCCTTTTTGGCTGCCAGGCCACTGCTTCCTTTTGTGGTTCTTGTTCTTCCAGTTCTGGTTATTTGGCTGAGGCTTCTGGCCTCCTGTTGTCTTGTTCTCAATCAGGACTGGCTTCTGCTGTGTTTGTTGTGCCTTGATGCTATTCAGATAGTGCTCTGAGATTAGAGCACTACTGACCAACTCCTCGCTGGTCTGGGGTCGGTGCGTCCCGCTGTTCACGTTGAGTGCTATTTCAGGGTTCAGCATGCGGAGCATCAGTCTGACTCGCTCCTTCTCTGTGCTGACTAGCTCTGGGCAGAGGCGAGCTAGTCTGTTGAACTTCGCGACTGCTTCTCCCACTGGTAGGTTACCTTGTCTGAACTCCATGAAGTCCTCGTAGTGCTTGTTGGTAACCCGCATGTGGAAGAACTCCTCATAGAACTCTTGCTCGAAATCTGTCCAGCTCATCTGGTTGACTATCCTCTTACTCTTGACCCGCTCCCACCACATACGAGCATCTCCAGTTAGGCAGAAGGAGGCACATTTGACCTTCTCGACTTCTGGCCAGTCAAGAAGCTCCATTGTGCTCTCTAAAGTCTTGAACCAAGCCTGGGCATCCCAGGGCTCAGTCGTGCCTGAGAAGCTTTCAGGTTTCAGCCTCTGCCACTGGACGAGGTATGCTTCTTGTCTTCGGTTCACGGCAGGGGTCTCCTGTGTGACTGGTGGAACTTCAGCCACCACTGGAGTTTCCACTCCTGCTGTGGGTGGTGTAGGGGGCACTGGGTGCTGATTTGCCATCAGTGTGGCGATGGTCTTCTGTTGCTCTGAAATCTGAGCTTGCATTTGAGCAATGACTGCCATCAGGTTTGGCTGTTCTGTGCCAGGCTCATTGTTATCTTGAACTGGAGTTTCGTTCCTTGCATTAGGAGCTCGGCCTCTTCTTGCCATCTAATAATGCATAAGGGAACAAGAATCACTACTACACCTCTAGGTATAACTTGTCTTCTTACTTAGTAACCTAATATCCATTCTAGGGATTAAACATGATTCCGTGATACTAAGGTATTAAACCATGCTTCCTTGTTCTATGCACATATGAGTAAGTACTTAAGCATTTCTCTATACTGCAATTAAATAAAGGAGCAATAGAAAAACTGAAACTTAAAACTTTCTTACTTGAAGACGGCAAGGTTGATGCTGATGTGTGTGTGATGCTGGAGAATGGGAACTGCTCTGATACCAACTGTAGCGACCCCGCCTTCTCTACCTTAGACGGACCGCTACTTGTCTACTTCTTGACTCTAATGCACGACTAAAATGCGGAACTTTCTTTTTTTTTTTGTATTCAAATTCTATCTAAAAATGATATTCTAACTTTAATAGTCATGCATGATACAATGTCACATTACTAGCATTCTAACCATTTAAACTCATCACACAAGGTTCTATAACATTACTAAAGCATTATGGAATATGAATGCAACTTTTCTAAGCATATTTAAAGCAATAAACTTAATTCGAAACTAACAACATTTGCATATGCAATAATATTTCTAGAACTTCATAGAATGTAAATCTTACTTTTCTACCGAATTTACAAGCATTTTAAGCACAATT
>JAGFNQ010004052.1:133362-301188 GCA_024364735.1 Boesenbergia rotunda
GGCATCCAATCAGCTCAGATAGGTTTTGGTAGACACGGCATAAAACAATCAAGAATGAAGAAACCATATGCAGTTGACTGATCGGTAATAGATTAGCTGAATAGCAAGTCAAAATTGAATAGACTGAAGGCTATATAAAGAGGATCAATGTGGACATTTGAAGTGTGGCAAAATAGAGATTGGTTAGATTTTATTACATCTTCCCTTATACTCTTTGGTCTTCCCCCATGCAAAGGGTCACTGCGCTAGGGCAAAATACCCCCGTGATTTATAATCTTTTACAATCTTGCTGTGAAACCGGTGATATTGGACCGCTTATCATCATTTGCTCCAATGTAATTAAATTTTCCACCTCCGGAAGTTATGTATGAAGTAGAAAAGTAATGGACTTTCAACGAGTGACTCACTGACTAATCATAAGTTGTGAAGTAGGAACAAAGGTTCCAAACCTCTTTATATGCCTTATTAGCGATTGTTTAAATTTGCAATTGTAAGTACAATTCCTATTCACCCCCTCTAGCTCATTCAACCATCATTCACATTGGCCCCAACAATACTACAAATGAGTGTGGGATAATTTGAAACATAAAGTTTGAGGGGGAAATTTTGAATATAGGTAATGGTTCTATGGAAAGAAACATGTGTTCATTAAAGCTGGTTTGATTGTAGATAGTGAATACCTGTGAAACATGGAGTTTGAGGGAAAAACTAAAATGTAGGTGGTGGGGAGAGGGAAGGCTTGCACGGTTTGTGTAAAGAAAGGAAAAGAAAAAAGCTCATGCCATTTCTTACATACTAGGAATAACCAAACATTCCTGAACATGTTATACAATATGGATGAGCTGGATGTTACTGGAAGCGAACTCATATTTTGGATTTCTTTGCTTAGTAATTTTTTCAGGTTTGTTTACTCACATGCTATAGAGTATGTTTTGTGGGATGGGTAGATGCTATGCAATGTCAATTATTTTGCTTTTTGTGTTTTCACCTTTCACATAATATTAGATGATTTGAATGGGGTTCATGTATAGTCCATTCATTCAAATGAATATACTTTACCATTTGCTAAAAAGATCACAACGAAGCAAAACAAAGTGATATTATCCATCTATTAATATTTAATAACACTAGGATTTCATATATTCTGTTGTGGATGACAAACAAACATATGTTTGCTGGTTTCAATAGGACTTCTTAATGTCGTTGTTTCCATCTACTATTGTGTTTGAATATGTCTACAAAACATTTTAACATATTTCTCTAAATAACTAACTGAAAAAGATATACTAAAATCAACTAAATTTGTTCAAGAATTGAATAGAACCAATTTCTATGAAAAAAGATCATGAACGATTCACAAAGATTGTTCTTCAAGCAAGGAAAACTCACAATAATCTCTCCACTGCGAAGGCTTTACAAAGCTGCTCTCTACCGACCTGAGAAATGGACAGGTCCAATATAGCATTACAGACTGTCTTGACCACCCGACGCCTTCCGTTACCCAAGGCAAGCACTAATCCTTTCGCGATTTCACCATTCAAAGCTAATACCTTGTTCATCTCTATAGAGTAGAGGGCCGCGCTTCTGACAACATCTGCACTCAATCTAGCCACTGACGGCCACCTGAATCACCCACGTGACTAGCTGAAAAAACGATTTTAACGGGTGCATTGATATGAGTAGCGTTGTTGAGAATATGAGACAATAACCTAGAAGTGAGGAGGAGAGGAAGAAGGGCGATGAGGCCGTCCGGAAGCAGAGACTTCAGGGTAGTACAAGAAGAAGAGCGAGTCGAGATGAGGGCAAGACGTGCGCGGAGGAAGCGCCGGAGGACCGACCGGGAATGCTGGTTTGCGCTGGTTCTGGAGGACGCAGCGGCGAGGAGGAGAGGGAAGACGTTGCGATCGAAGGAGGCGACATCGAGAGGAGGTGAAGAAGAGTCTCTCCTTCGTTTCTGGCGGCTGCGGGTTTCGTCCATCGTTTGCTTCTAGCTCTCTGCCTTCTGCCTTCTGCCTTCTGCCTTCTCTCTCGGGTGGGCTAATAGATTAAACGCTAAATAATTTACCTAGGGCTAGGGCTTAAGTTCAATAAAAAATAAAACTCAGTATATATTATTAACTTAAAAAAAAATAAGCTGCGCTGCAACCCACCTCACCTTTTGGGGATGGCTCCGTCCCTGGCGTCGACTCTATGGCCACTTCATCAGGTACTCGGGTATAAGAACAAGCCAAAGACAATATTGGTCATTGCATGCGCAAGTGCCCCATGCGCTACATTTGAACATGTTGGAGAACGCCACGGGTGCCGATGCAATGGAAGACGTTGTCTTCTCTTTCACCGCCACAAGTAGTGTATACTGTCTCCATGCTCAAAGGCAATTTTGTAGATGAAGTGGCGGCAGTGCAAATGAGGCCGGTGGAGAAAGAGATGGCGTCGATGAGGAGGAGGCGCGGGGCTCGTGGGTGAGGTCGGCAAGGGTGAGGGCATGGAGAGTGGCATTGAAAGTCTTGAGGTTGAGGTTGAGGATGAGGCCGACTGTGCGAAGGTCGGTGAAGAGCGAGAGGGCCTCGCCGTGCTCATCAAGGCGTGTGTAGTGAAAAGGGGCATATCTGGGGCAACACTATCGGCATCCATGAGGAGAAGCATTAAAAGGGCAGCATCAAGCTTGCCGGCGTGAACCCAGACCATGATGATAGTGGAATAATTCATAGCAAACGTCATACTCCACCACAGCGCCTTCTAGCACGATTATGGTTGTGCTATAAAGCCACTTTGACATCCTTTTATCTCTCCAACTTCTTTCTTCCGGTGGTCTCCCCTTCAGGTGCGACGCTATGAACTTAGGAGGGAAAAATTCCTTAAAATATCCCTAAAGTTTCAATCGAGTCTAAATTATATCCCTAAAGTTTGTTCGGACTCATTTACGTCCCTCTTGTTTTATAAAGTATCCCAAATATATCCCTACCGTCAACTCTTCGTTATTTATAACAGAATCTCTGTCACGTGAGACGAACATGAGATAAAATCTGTTCTTTGGCAACGGAATGAGCGCATCGAACCAGTACTTCGCGCCTGCAACAAAACTTCGCCCTTACTTCGCCTGGTTACTCGCCTCTACAAAACTTTGCGCCACGTACCCGAACGTGGAGAAGGCGCTCGTCACCAGCGTGTGGCTGAAGATCAGCAGGTAAAACTCCGCCAGCGCCTTGGCGTTGTGGCCCTGCCGCTCCGTCCGCTGCAACTCATCGTGGCTTGGCTGGAACACGCCCACCACCTCGCCGGTTGCCATCGCCCGCTCATAGTACATGGCCTGCAACATCTCGGAGTACGCAGTCTGGAGGCTGGTCACTAGCACAGCCTTTGGCTTTGTTCCCATCGCCGTCAAGGAGCTCGCCGGCGTTTCCAGTTTAGTCTCCGGCAAGATGCCTTCTTTCATCGTACAGTTAATGATCCTTCGCGCTGGCTAAATCCCCACTCGATCCTTCGCGCTGGCTAAATAGGCCTCGTAGTACCTCGTCACGTAGCCCCAAACGGCGTTGGTGGGGTGAAGAAGGTACTTGCCCAAGTGGTGGAACACCATTTCTTTCTCAGGGAACAGCTTCGACAGCTCCTGATCGTATTGGGACAGAAGGAGCAGAGCAGGCGAAGTAAGGGAGAAGTTTTGTAGCAGGCGCGAAGTACTGGTTCGATGCGCCCATTCCGTTGCCAAGAACAGATGTTCTCTCACGTTCGCCTCACGTGACAGAAATTCTGTTATAGATAACGAAGAGTTGACGGTAGGGATATATTTGGGATACTTTATAAAACAAGAGGGACGTAAATGGGTCCGAACAAACTTTAGGGATATAATTTGGACTCGATTGAAAGTTTAGGGATATTTTAAGGAATTTTCCCAACTTAGGACTTCTCTATAATTGTCGCAAACTCCAGACCGGATCCTTTGTACCGGGATCTCTTCTGTACCCATGTACCAATTCGTCGGCGATCGCCGGCGAGTCGTCCGATCGACGATCGGACACCATCAATAATTTTTGATCGTCGTTCCGAATAAAATGATATCCTCTGAGAACGGTGAACCCGTCGGGTATCGCCGCAATTGTGATGTTACCGTATTCACCGTCGAATCCGACGAGACGTCTGATGTGACGATTTCGACGGGTTCACTGTTCTCCGAGGATATCATCTTATTCGGAACGACGATCAAAAATTATTGGTGGTGTCCAATCGTCGATCGGACGACTCGCCGGCGATCATCGACGAGTTGGTATATGGGTACAGGGGAGATCCCGGTACAGAGGATCTGGTCTGCGTAAACTCAAGGTGAATTACCGTCTCCGTAGCCATCATCAATTCACAATTTCGTGACCGTGAGATCAAGCTCAAAAGTGAAAGGTCATGATCGTCAAAGATTCCTTTCTCTCCATCTTCCTTTGTTTTATTTATTTTCCTTCGTATTTTCTTCTCTTCTCTTCTGTTAAGAGCATCCATATTGATTTTAATCTCTTGGCATTATAATATCCACCATAGTTTTTGGAGCTGATTAGGGGCCCGGTCGGATTAGGTATGGGTCAGACAAAGTGGGTCGGATTCAATATCGGATTAGTGCGCTAGATACTGATCTGGCTAAGAGGATCATGATTCGAAGCAACTTGAGACGGGGCTCAATCAGTGGCACCCGAGCAGACGTACCCGACCGAGAACTTTAGCGGTCGGGGATCACCGGTCGGGAAAGTTTAGTCGGGATAAAGCAGAAGCGTTTTGTCAGATCTCTTCATGAGTGTTCGGTAAGCAATATGCCTCCCATGCGGGGTCTCCCGGTCGGGGTCACCCAGAGTGACAGGGTGGCCGACCCCGAGTGGCCGACCCAGAGTGGCAGGGTGGCCGACCCCGAGTGGCCGACTGGCCGACCCCGACTGGCCGACCCAGAGTGACAGGGTGGCCGACCCAGGATGGTCGACCCAGGGTGACAGACCCAGGGTGGCCGACCCTAGAGTGAGTGAAGGGTCGCAACAGCAGTAAAGATCATCCGAATCTCCACATTGTCAGAAGAGGATTTTTGACATACTCATGACCTGACAGAGCTGCCAACATTAATGGGGGTCAGAGGGGACAACCTAGACAGACTGTCAGGCGGTTGTGGCAGTCTCACAGAGTAGCTAAGGCTGCCATTAGTTCAGTCTGCCAACTGACCATTCCTTAATGAGACATGACAGCTCTGACAAGGCAGAGAGCTTCCCCTCCCCTATATAAACCCACCATGGGGCTCATAGTGGGAGATTGCTATCATTTTACAACCACACTACCACTTGTGAGCCCCGGTTTGGTCCGAGCCGAGTGACTTGAGCCTTGTCCTATTCAGCCCGAGTCCGACCCCCCCGTGCTACAGCAGACCGGGTCGTCTTGGTCAGACCGAGTCATTCGAGTGAGAACCGGTCTTCGCTTGTCGACAGGATCAAATATGGCGCCGTCTGTGGGAATCTGCCTGATCGAAAGACGAAGATGAGTGACTCTAACAGGGTGACCGTTACCTTCTCACAAGAAAACCTTGATCTGCTGGTAGCCGCTAAAGCTCAGAATTGGCAGAGCAGAAGACTATCGCTCACCCGCCTCAGGAGGGTTCTTCCGAGTCGGCAGCTCGCGTTGGCACAGAAGGTGGAGTTCGCCCGGGTGAGAGCCCCTACTTCCATCAAGCGCTCTTCGGCCTGTGTGAGGGTGCGAGACAGTCCGACCTAGTGGAAGTCTTCTCCAGCCAAGCAAGAATCAACAAATGGAAGGCTCCAATTATCCAGGCTCCGACCGAGCGCATTGGATTCCCTTTCTCTTGTCAAGTTCTGCAAGAGTCAGTCCCCATGTATTTCCGGCTCTTGTCCATTCCGGAGTATGAAGGGGCTACAGATCTAGGGGAACACCTGATGAAGTCTGAGAAGGATGTCTTGCTGCATCAATACACGGATGGTATCACCTGCCGAGCGTTCCTGACCACCCAGCCAGGTCCCGCTCAGTGTTGGTTCGACAGACTCCTAGAGGGGTCTGTTCGAGAGTTTGCATTCTTCAAAAGAACGTCCTACTAAAGTATTCATGACATAAGGAGACTCCCTGAGAACAATATCAAGGGCTTGAATGACTTCTTGAGGCAACGAAACCGTGAACTCTTTTGACTCAAAAGGAAGAGTACCAACCGTGTATAGGCTCTTCCTTCCCTCAAAAGCTGCCATTCGCATTCCCAAGGCGTTATCCTTGCTCAACTTGACAACCTCGGAGATGATTTTCCTATTGGTGACTCTAGATGTTGATTCCGGCGATATGCTCACATCAGTGGAAAAGAGTATTGTCAGCAACCTCGACTAGGAAATGATTAGCTATAACGAAGCACTTCCTTCCGACAGTGTCGAAATCCGGCCGATCTGGACGTTTTAAGCTCTTGCTCGACGATTGGAGGCACTGCCAGTGAAGAAGCCTGCTCCTTCGCGGGCTCCGCGATCGTGTATGGAAGAGAGTCAAACCAGTCGGGGAAGTGAGCAAGCTGAATCCCCAATGGGGAGAACTCTTCCTGGTGATCGAGAAGTTGGGGTCGGGAGCCTATTATTTGCAAGATGCCCAAGGAAAGACGTTGAGAAGACCTTGGAGTGCAACACACTTAAAATTGTATCGTGAGGAAAGTTGAGTTGAGTGACCCTTGTAATTGTATCACGTGAAGATGATAGTGAAACTCAAGGCATCTGAAAGGCAGCTCTTGCAGGTTATAAGTGGGCATGCTCCCACGCACCCACTAGACTCGGCGCCGGCCGGGCGTGGCGCTCCACGTTCGGTCGGGCCCGGTTGGGCGTAGCGCTCCATGTTCGGCAGGGTAAGCCAGACGGTGTTCAGACTCTTGCTAAGACAAGTTATAAGTGGGCATGCTCCCACACACCCACCGGACTCGGCGCCGGCAGGGCGTGGCGCTCCACGTTCGGTCAGGCCCAGTCGGGCGTGGCGCTCCACGTTCGGCAGGGTAAACTAGACGGTGTCCAGACTCTTGCTAAGGCAAGTTATAAGTGGGCATGCTCCCACGCACCCACCGGACTCAGCGTCGATCGGGCATGGCGTTCCACGTTCGGTCGGGCCCGGTCGGGCGTGGCATTCCACGTTCGGTCAGGGTAAGCCAGACGGTGTCCAGACTCTTGCTAAGGCGAGTTATAAGTGGGCATGCTCCCACGCACCCACCGGACTCGGCGCCGATCAAGCGTGGTGCTCCACGTTCGGTCGGGCCCGACCTGGCGTGGCGCTCCACGCTCGGTCAGGGTAAGCCAGACGGTGTCCAGACTCTTGCTAATGCAAGTTATAAGTTGGCATGCTCCCACGCACCCACCAGACTCGGCGCCGACCGGGCGTGGCGCTCCACATTTGGTCGGGCCCGGTCGGGCGTAGCGCTCCATGTTCGGCAGGGTAAGCTAGACGGTGTCCAGACTCTTGCTAAGGCAAGTTATAAGTGGGCATGCTCCCACGCACCCACCGGACTCGGCGCCGATCGGGCGTGGCATTCCACGTTCGGTCGGGCCCGGTCGGGCGTGGCATTCCACGTTCGGTCAGGGTAAGCCAGACGGTGTCCAGACTCTTGCTCTTGCAAGTTATAAGTGGGCATGCTCCCACGCACACACCGGACTCGGCGTCGATCGAACGTGGCGCTCCACGTTCGGTCGGGCCCGGCCTGGCGTGGCGCTCCACGCTCGGTCAGGGTAAGTCAGACGGTGTTCAGACTCTTGCTCTTGCAAGTTATAAGTGAGCATGCTCGCACGCACACACCGGACTCGGCGCCGATCGAACGTGGCACTCCACGTTCTGTCGGGCCCGGCTTGGCGTGGCGCTCCACGCTCGGTCAGGGTAAGTCAGACGTGTCCAGACTCCTGCTCTTGCAAGTTACAATTGGGCATGCTCCCACACAACCATCGACCTCGCGGTAGACCGGACGTGGCTGTCCACGCTCCATTAAGGTCTCTCGAGCGGCATTGAGACACTTGCTCTTCAACAAGTTATAAAGGTGATTGCTCACATGCCTCAGCTACTCAGTTGCTTTGCTCGGCACTAGCCGCTCTGCTCGGCACTCAGCTACTCAGCCTCTCTGCTCGGCACTTAGCGGCTCTGCTCGGCACTTAGCCGCTCTGATCGGCACTCAGCCGCTCTGCTCGGCACTTAGCTACTCATCCGCTCTGCTCGGCACTCAGCTACTCAGCCACTCAGCTTGGGACTCAACCACTCTGCTATGTCATCTGCTCGGCACTCCGTCAGTCGGCTCTGCCGCCTGCCAGGCAATTAGTCACTCCACTCAGTTGCTTGCCTGCTCAGCCATTGCTTAGTCGTTTACTCGGCTCTATGCCACATACGTGGCGCCCGCAACCATTTGCTTGGTTCAGCAAAAATGCTTAGTGGTTTGCTATACACAGATTTGTCACTCGTCCAACACGATCCAATTGCTCACTTGACATAACTAAATACTCTAGCGGCGACATTCCGAGGGATGAAATACTGATTAACTGGGTAAAATCCAACCCGTGACTTCTGATTGAAGGATCGTCTAAGGCGTGCAGAGGGGGGGTGAATGCACTTTTTCGGATCGTTTCAATCTCTACAGAATTGTTAGCGCAGCGGAAATAATATGTAAAGGAAAATGAAACAATGCTAACAAAAGTATTTTACTTGGTATCCACCTAGATGGATGACTAATCCAAGGATCCACGCCGCGAGCACAACTTTCACTATGAAAATCTCCTTCAGGTGGAGAAACCTTTTCAACGGCGATCTCCCTCTTTACAGAATGAAGTAAATTGAGTGAGAGGAAGCAAGAACACTTTTCAGTTGGGCAGCACCTCGTTACTGTACGGAACCGTACCGTACACATGCAAAAAGGTGCTCCTTTTATAGGTGAAAAGGACAGACTCGCAGTCTGTCCAGCCCCGCACCAGTCGACTGCCCCTGGGGCAATCGACTGGCCTAGCATTAATTGCTAGCCAACGGCTAGTTTCGGGGGTATACCAGTCGACTGCCCAAATGCCAGTCGACTGGTCCGAGGCTGCAAACTTTCTGTGGGTTTTGGCAGTCGACTGCCTCCAGGCCAGTCGACTGCCCTGCCTCCCAGCTTAGTTCCAGTCACTCCGGACTTTCTCCTTCGCGTGTGCCTTTAGGTCTGCTCCCTTGGCTCGCCCCTTGAAGTCCTCTTCCTCTGGCTATCGTCCCTCGGATGCGCACGCAAGCCTTCCCTTGGCTTGCCTCCATGCCACCCTTCACGTGTGCCCTTAAAGTCCACTTCCCGGCTTGCCCTTGGAGCTCTCCTCCCTCGGCTCTCGTCCCTCGGATATGTCCATCATGTGTGATTCTCCAAGTCCTGCAAACTCAATCACACACATCAAATACAACATAACACTCTAACCTTAAACTTATTCGCCCACACATCAAAACAATGATCTTCCAATCATTTAAGGGACGATTGCCTCAACAATCTCCTCCTTTTTGATGTGTGGCAATATGTTTAAGTTAGAGATAAACAACAACCACAATAGCAATAGCAAAACATAACAATTGAAAAATTAAGACATCCCTAAGAGGTAACCTCCCCCTTAATCTATGTCTTCTTCCCATTTTCAATTCTACTCATAATCCATGTTAAGTTTCCACTTAACAACAACAATATGTTAAAAATATAAGACATATCAGAACCTAAGAGGTACCTCCCCCTTAATCCATGTCTTCTCTATTTTAAACATTCAAGCATTCAAGTTCTAAGTTAGATAAAATACCTAAAATCATCCATTTTAAGTCAAAAGTCTAACTTAAACCACCCATTCTCCCCCTTTGACACCATCAAAATGATTGTCACAAGCAACCAAACCCCATGGCATCAAATGAGAAAATTTTCAATTTCTGAAATTTCTCACAGTGGCTGAAAACCTGCGTGCCAGTCGACTGCCCATGGGGCAGTCGACTGATACGCTATCAGTAACTCATTTCAGCTTTTCTGCCGAATTTCAGAAACTCCCAGAAAATTTCAGAAATTGTAAAATTTTGCATACATGTTTGAAATGTTATACTCTAATAGGGAAAAATATTAATCCATATAAAATTTCAAACATGCATGACTTTTGATAAAAATCCAAAAGTTTTGAAAACCACTACATTTTGTATCAAACTTTGAAATTAATTTTGCAATCATATGACTTTTAAAAACATGGCAAAGTATGTAAAGCATGAAATGGTTTTCAAAGGTTTAAAATGTCCAACTATGATCTTTGGGCAAAGTGTCCATTAATTAAACACTTGTCTTCCCCATAGTTGGTCTAATTTTCATATTTTGATACTTTTAATGGTTCAACAATGTGCCACAAGCACAAGTGAGCCAAATGTATCACCCTAATGGATCAAGCACCCTTTTTCAAAGCTAATATTTCCAAGTTCACCCTATACTTCTACAAAACACATTCCAAGGCCTCTTCTTAAGGATGTAAACTCCGATTTGGGAAGAGGCTTAGTAAAGATGTCGGCTAGATTAGACTTTGATTCAACATATTGTAGTTCTATGTCTCCCCTTGCCACATGGTCTCTAATGAAGTGATGTTTCACTTCAATGTGTTTTGTCCTAGAATGGTGAACCGGATTTTTGGTTAAATTGATTGTAATTACATTATCACACAAGACTTTGACCTTGGTGTAATGTAACTCATAATCCTCTAAGGTGTGCATGATCCAAAGGAGTTGGGAAACACACCCACCCATTGCCACATATTCTGCCTCCGTTGTTGATAGGTGACGGGCCCAAACTATGTGTCACAAAAGTAGGCCTCAAATTTAGATGTAAATGAATAAAATGCTGGAAACCCTTTTACAAGCAAAATGTGTAAGAATGTAGCAAAGGGGCCACAGGTCGTAATTTTCTCGGGGATAGTTGTCGTGCTTGATTCAAACTTGTAGTTATGTGTCGTTTTTGGGGTTTCAAATAAGTAATGAAGTTTTGATTTTTAATTGAAAATGAAAATGAAATGAAATGAAAGAAAGTGACTTAACTAATAACTAGACAAGAAGTTGACACTTAAGGAAAACTCAACTAGTGGTAAACCAAATAAAAACAAGATACTTGACCGAATTGGAAGGCCAATCCAAAGTCAATTGCAAAGAAGCACTAAACTGAGATTTAGAGGTAGTGATGGCCAGTTTCGGAAATGAACAAGCTAAGACAAATTAAAGCACAAGAAATTCGAAATTTTCACAAGCAACAAATATCCATTAAGCATGCAATATTTTTGGAAGCCAATCACTGCCCAGATTTTTCAGCATTAGATGGATTCAAACTTATTGATTCGAACGCAGTCACATGCCACAAAACAAGCTAACTATGAATGCAAATGAATTCAAGGAAGTTGGCACGCTAGGGAAAGCTTTTGTGCCAAAACTAGCTCCAAATGAAAATTAATTTAGCTTTCAACTCCACTCTTTAAAACTGATTGGTTTGATTGGGGAACAATAGTATTAAGAAAGAACAAAGCAAGATTCTGTAAAGGAGTGCAAACTAATACCAGAACTTGAAAAGCTAGAAATCGGAAACTAATTTGCAGAAATTCAGATTCAAGTTGCAGAAATTCAACACTAGCTGAGCTAAAAACCTATAATGAAGTGCAAGAATTTGGAACTAAGCTCTACATTAACTAAGGAAACCTATACTTAAATCGAATGCAAGAATTAACAACTAAGAAACAAGAATTCTGAGACAATTACAGAAACTGAATGAAAAATTCAGAAATTAAATGGCACACAGCAGGGAAATTGGCACGCAAGATTTGACACTACGATTCAACTGAAATTTAACTCCAACTATCACCGAATAGGTTCCTAACTGACTGATCTCTAAGGTTTAAATCCTAATTTAGCTAAAACAACTCAGAATTACAGCTAAGATTGCTGGAAGAAACTGTAAAAACAGAACTTGTGCAGAATTTCGATTCCAACTACAAAACATGAAATCTAAACATCTAAGCTACACCTCAACCCCTTTCGAGCTCAAGAAATTCTTGGTTGTCAATCAAGAACCGGCTTCGAACCCCTAGGCGCAGCAAATCAGTGACAATCAATTCTGAAATTGAATTTGCATCAAATCTGCGCTTGTTGAAATTTTCAATCCGATTTCTTCATTCTCAATTGATGGAGCTGCGAGGACGATTTGGGAAACTTCTGAGATCACTTGAGAACCCCTACAAGTGATTTGGAAGCTTGGAAATGGACTGTGGTTGAGAAGGAAGTGATCGGACTGAGGATTCCCGAAACCCTCAAGAAATCCCCTGTTCCAGCGCAATTTGAGCAGAATTCTTCAAACCTTGATCACCAAAGACTCGATTCTCGATCTGGATTGGAAGATGAGGTGGTCACGCCTTCATGGAAACAAAAATGATGAAAAATGATGAAGAACCGATGAAGAACGGCGAAGAACAGTGGGCTAGCTGAAGACGCGACAAGGGTAAGGCTGCGGAAAAATTTCCTTAAGTATTAACCAACGGACGGCTGTGATTGATTTGCTTCAATCCAACGGCTGATCTTAGTCCGATTTGAGCCAAACTTTGATGATGAAGATCTGGGGTCAGGATCTGCCTAATGGTAGCTCGGATCCTCCAGATTTGCAACGGATGGTCCAGATCTAGCTAATCTTTGAATGGATGATCTAGAGCCCTCCAAGCTTGATCCAACGGTTGATTTAGCTCTGATTGTGATGAAACCTTCAGATCTTGATCAGGGTGCTTGATCAACCCTAGCTTTAGCTTGGATTGCTTCAGATCATCCCGGATGGCTCCGATCTAGCCGCTTTCGAATCGAACGGCCCAGATTTAATCGTAATCTTGGTAATCTGATCTGGGTCAATTCCGACTCGAGTTTGACCCAATATGCCCTAGGTCTTTGAACCTTGATGCCTACAAAAAATAAATCAAGAATTTAGCGGCCAATTAAATCAAATATGTGTACTTTTGCATTAAAGTCCAAAATATGAATAAATTCTAAAACCTAGGCGATTTCACAATTTTGGCAATAAAAACATGGATCAAACAGGGATTTTAGCAGCTCAAATGATCAATAAAATGGAATCTATCAACTCCCCCACACTTAGCCTTGAGCGTCTCGCGAAATAACTAAACATGTATCCCATAGATTTTCTTAAGCATAATTAGAAGCAAATGAAAAGAAATTACCTAAGGTTGCCAATTCTCATAAATCTAAGCTCTATGGATTACTATCTTGTCCTTAAATCAACAACTTGGCCTTTTCATCTATCATGAGTCATTGAGATGAATTTAAATCTCTAGCCTTTCCAGGAAAATAGTGGTGGCTCTCATCCTTAAATTCTAAGTTGCTACTGGAAGTGGAGCTCACTCAAACACACATGCTTCTTGCACTACCATAGGCTTGCTTATTATCTACTCTCTACCATTTATCATGATTGGGATCAACATATACCAAAAACAAGTGCAAAGCAAGTAAATGGTAAGATGTGAAATATAAGACAAGGGAAAGGAAAAGTTGATAAAGTGGAAGACTTGGTTGCTTGGGGATATTTTTGATGCTCTTTGCTCTCCATGCAGTCCCCTCATGATCTCCAATAGTGTTGTGAAGTAAACTCTTGCCTTCCACTTCCAAAATTCAATAAAAGTCCCTCACTAGTCCCTTTGTGCCAATTTTTGCTATTGCGTGCCAACTTGCTTCTTCCCTCTTCTCTATTCAGATTTCTCTCTTCTTCTTTTATCTTCTAGCAAGGTCAGAAATGACATGACATCAAACTTTTGATTTGGATGGAAAATTCTTCAATGATCTCATGGCCAAAATTCCAATTTTTGTACCAACCTTGTGTCTCTTTTTTTTTTTTTTCAAACTGCTTTCCCCTTTTCTCTTCTTTGTTTCTTGCTTTTCATCTTCTAATGGAGCCTTTCAAATCTTGCAAAACTCCAATTTCTTCATGTCAGTTGGCATCTAAAAATAATTGAGCACTTGAAGAATTCCACTAAAAAATTTGCTCAACAAGTTCAATTTCAGCCTATTCACTTTCTATTCTGATCAGCCCTTGTTTCGAATTTTTTTCTTGCATCTTCTTGCATCAGATTCTAGCATCTATTGGTTCTTCTTATACCTTGCAAACTTCTGCATTTTTCTGGGGGCAGTTAGCATCAAATTTAGATGAAAAGGTTGATCCCAATGTGTGCCATTCACTTTCTGCAATTTTCTTTCTTTTGCTGTTCTTGCACTGAAAAAATCCAATCAACTACATCTCTTTCGGCTTTGATCAATAGTGTAGGTGCCTAACAATTTCAGATACATTCCCACACCTACTGCCTTGATTTATAGCTTCAAAAACTCAATTAAGTTGCAAGTTGGTACAAGCTGCCTTCATAGCATTTCCATTGGTTTTCCTCTTTCCATAACTGAATTCTCAGCTTAAATATCAACTTGCTGCTCTCCAAAACCTCTTGGGCTTCGAGTGGGTTTGATTTGAGTTCTTTTTAGCATTCTTTGCAGCAGCCTTGTTAATTCCAACTCAATTCATTTGCACTTCCATTTCTGCACTGCACAGATTTTCGTTTCTCTCTTTTTTTCTTTTTTTTTTTCTTTTCAATGGCACAGATTTTTTAATTACTTCAGATGTATACAACTTCAATCGTGTTCAGCTACGCTTCCTTATCAGAATTAGCTTCCAATCACACTGCCGTGACCTTCAAATGGACTGATCAACACAATTGGCACAAAGAAATGGCAGCCCCAAGTTCTCATTTCAGATTTCTTCTCCTTTGTTCTTTACTGAATTTTTTTTCTTTAAGCCAGCTGCTTGTTCAGTCACTATATACTTGAATTTTGATCAGAGTCAACTTCAACTCAGCCTTGCCGTGAGCTCCAAGAATAGCAGATGCAGTTTGTATTGTTTTAGCAGCTACAAATCACTCTTGGCAGATTACAAGCTCTGATTTGCTTCAATTCAGATTTTTTGGTCAGTCTTTTCGAATTGTATTTCTGATCAGTAGCCTCTAGCATCTGACTTCCTTCCAGATTTGATCAACATTTGGTTTGTTCCCTGATTCACAGCCTTGTAACCCAAAAATTCAGCCTTGTCTTGACACAAACTGCATTGGATCAGATTTTTTTTTTTTTTGTTTTTCTTTTCCCTGCTGAAATTTTTCTGTTTTAATCTGAGAATCCGACCATTAAGCTACTGCTTTTGGAACCACTGCAGATAAATGATCTTATCCGAAACTTGGCACATGGCAGCTTGTATTCTTCATTCATCAGCCCTAAAATTCAGCCTATGTTAAGCTGCTGTTCAGCTTCTCCCTTTTCAGTTTCCTCATTTCAGAGGCTCTCAAAGGTGGTATTCTGCAGCAACAATTGCTGTTCAGTTCAGTTTCAGCAAGTTCTCAATCTTTCACTCAGCTTTTGTACAGCATTTAAACTCTCTTTGGCTTCGGTACAGTTTTATTTCCAGATTTGTCCAGCCGAATTCAGCAGCTTGAATTCAGCTTCTGCTCAGCTTGATTTCAGCTTCAATCCGAATTGAATTCCAGCTGGAATTCAGCTTGTTTCAGCTGCAATTGTGTCACTCAGTAGCTCCCAATTGGAGCACTCGGCAGCAGGAATTAGGATGCAATTCAGATTTTAATTTTGCAGTTTCAGCAATGTTTTTCAGCTCAATTCAGACCTTAAGCTTCATCAGATTGCAAACTAAGCGAAACTGTCTTCATTGCATTTAAACAGCACCATTCTTGCATTCAGTTTTCTCCATCTCAGTAGCTCCAACTCAACCTATACAGAGGACAAATGCGTTAGTTTCAGCTTCTTTCCAGCTTCATACAGCTTTGATCAGCTTGCCTTGCCAACCAAATTCCCACTCCAAGATGGCTTAAAGTTTCTCTTTTCTTTCCTTGCGTGCCAATAGAATGTTTGGTATAGACAGAATTTTTCTTTGCTTGCTTCAGCCGAATCCTTGGCACAAACATGGCTTGGATCTCCAAATTACAATCAAGAATCTAGATGCTTCCATTGGCTCCATCTTCAACCATTTCTTGAATTTCAGATTCAACTCACTTGATCTTGGTATCAATCAAAAATTTTTTTCGAAATGAAATTGCTTCCAAATCACTAATCACTCCCCCACACTTAAAACTTTGTCCGTCTCGGGCAAAATAGCATCAAGAAAACATCCCAAGCAAACAAATCCATAGAAAAATTATTGGGGTTAGAATTAGGAATAAGGAGAGACAATTCAAGAAGAGTATGTATCAAACATGATCATGGAAAAATGGAAACAATAGGATTAGTCTTCATAAATGTGATCCAATCAACGAAATATGGTTTTAAAAGAACCTAAGCAAGTTCTAGAGTTCAATAACATGTGTGTCACAAATAAGGCTAATCTCACTAGGTAAAAATCATTCATCTCAAATTCTCAATTAAGAATCCAAAGCAAAATCGTACTCAAGCATCCAAGATTTCATCCATCAACTTAAATCCTAAGTTTTGACAACCAAATTTGATTTATTTTCCAAAAGACTCTAAAATGCTATGGAGAAAACCTAAGGGATACATTTATTCCTAATCAAGCAATAAAACGTGCTAAAATGAAATACATGGTAATTACAATGATTTTATTCATGTAATGTATCTTAAGCATGTATTGTTAACTACCTACTTCAAAAAGAGAAAGAATTTATTTCTAGAACCATGAAAATGCGCTAAGAGAAAAGATATGGTATTTGCAATGAAGAATTTTATTCACACTTTAAAGTCCCTACTTGAGAAAATCAATTGCGCATGCAAATTTGAAATTATTCTTGCAAAAAGTAAGGAAATGGTATATACAAAGAAAAATGAATGCAACATTTAGTGAACTCCCCTTTCAAGTTGGGTAGATAGCATCAATATAGTCCACTCCATCCACCTCTAGCTCCTTGACCTCTTCATGGAATTTCTTGAGCCGGTGGCCATTTACTTTGTACACTTGACTCGTGGCCTCCTCTTGAATCTCTATCACTCCATAGGGAAAAACATTAGTCACAAAAAATGGACCCTCCCATCTTGACCTCAACTTACCTTTGATCAATTTGAGTCTTGACTTGTATAATAACACTTTGTCACCAATTTGAAATTCTTTGCTCACAATGTGCTTGTCATGAAATTTCTTAGTCTTCTCCTTGTAAATCCTTGAATTCTCAAATGCTTCCAACCGGATTTCTTCTAGTTCTTGAAGATGCAACTTCCTTTCTTCTCCCACCTTAGTAGCATCAAAGTTGCAAGCTTTAACTGCCCAGTACGCCTTATGCTCAATCTCTACAGGTAAGTGGCATGATTTCCCATACACAAGTCTATAAGGTGACATTCCAATGGGTGTCTTGTAAGCGGTGCGATATGCCCACAGTGCCTCTTCAAGCCTTTTGCTCCAATCCTTCCTATTAGGTCCCACGGTCTTTTCCAAAATTGATTTGACTTCTCTATTTGACACCTCGGCTTGTCCATTTGTTTGGGGGTGATAAGCAGTAGAAACCTTATGTACAACTCCGTACTTATTCAAAAGAGCTTTCATGTGCTTATTGCAAAAATGGGTTCCTTGGTCACTTATGATTGCTCTTGGTATTCCAAACCTGCAAAAAATGTGTGACCTGACAAAACTCACAACAACAGATGAATCATCAGTCCTGGTGGGAATGGCCTCCACCCATTTTGAAACATAATCAACAGCTAAAAGAATATACAAGAATCCAAAAGAAGCAGGAAATGGTCCCATAAAATCTATACCCCACACATCAAATATCTCACAATATAAAATAGTCTGTTGAGGCATTTCATTTCTAGCACTTATGTTTCCTGTTCTTTGACATCTATCACAACATTTACAAAACCTATATGAATCTCTAAAAAGGGTGGGCCAGTACAATCCACATTCTAAAATTTTCCTAGCAGTCCTTTGTGGTCCAAAATGCCCACCACATGCTGAAGAATGGCAAAAAGTGAGTACAGAATGAAACTCATGATTTGGTACACATCTCCTAATGATTTGATCACTACAAAATTTCCACAAGTAAGGATCATCCCACACATAATATTTTGCATCACTTTTGAATTTATCCTTTTGAGCTTTCGAAAAGTGTGTGGGAAAAACATGAGCTACAAGAAAATTCACTAAGTCTGCATACCAGGGTGACTCACCATGCATCTGTAAAAGCTGCTCATCTCTGAAATCATCATCTATGGCCATGGGATCTCCATCTCCTTCTAATCTGCTCAAATGGTCCGCTACTAAATTTTCCTTGCCACTCCTGTCTCGTATCTCCAAGTCAAACTCCTGTAGTAGCAGCATCCATCTAATAAGCCTTGGCTTCGCATCTGGTTTCTTCAGGAGGTACTTCAATGCTGCATGATCAGAAAACACAACAACATGAGAACACAATAAATATGATCTGAATTTATCTAAAGCAAAAACAATGGAAAGAAGCTCCTTTTCTGTGGTGGTGTAATTTGCTTGGGCTGAATCCAAGGTCTTTGATGCATAAGAAATAACATATGGTGCTCCATCTACTCTCTGTGCAAGTGCTGCTCCTACTGCATGGTTCGAGGCATCACACATCAACTCAAAAGGTAGGCTCCAGTCTGGTGATCTGATGATAGGTGCAGTGATAAGAGCCTCCTTCAACCTCTGAAAAGCCTCCTTGCATTTTGCATCAAAATGGAAATCCACATCCTTCTGCAATAATCGAGACAATGGGAGAGCAACTCTACTGAAGTCTCTAATAAATCTCCTGTAGAAACCTGCATGTCCAAGAAAAGATCGAACATCCCGTACGCATACGGGGTAAGATAAAGAAGATATAGCACTTGTCTTTGCAGGATCTACCTCTATACCTCTCCTAGAGACTATGTGACCTAAAACAATGCCATGCTCAACCATAAAATGACATTTCTCAAAATTAAGAACCAGATCAGTCTCGATGCATCTATGCAAAACCCTAGATAAATTATCTAAGCATGAATCAAAGGATGTACCAAAAACAGAGAAATCATCCATGAATACTTCCATGCAGTGTTCTAATAGCTCACCAAAAATACTCACCATACACCGCTGGAAGGTCCCTGGAGCGTTGCAAAGTCCGAATGGCATCCGTCTGTAGGCAAATGTGCCGAAAGGGCAAGTGAAGGTGGTCTTCTCTTGATCTTCCGGATCTATGCAAATCTGAAAATACCCTGTGTATCCATCCAAAAAGCAATAGTGTGACTTCCCCGCCAGTCTCTCCAACATCTGATCAATAAAGGGCAAGGGAAAGTGATCCTTCCTCGTAGCTTGGTTCAGCTTCCGATAATCCACACAAACTCTCCATGCATTCTTCACTCTTGTGGGCACCAACTCGTTGTCTTCATTTGCCACCACTGTAACTCCTGATTTCTTGGGAACCACATGAATAGGACTCACCCATCTGCTATCAGAAATAGGGTAAATGATGCCTGCCTGTAAAAGTCTAGTCACCTCTTTCTTTACTACATCAAGAATCAAAGGGTTGAGTCTTCTCTGTGGTTGTCTCACGGGCTTCACATTTTCTTCTAAGTGTATCCGATGCATGCAGATAGCAGGACTGATCCCAGAAATATCAGCAAGTGTCCACCCTATAGCTTTTCTGTGCTGCCTCAGAACTTCTAATAATTTTTCCTCTTGCGCTGGCTCTAAATTCTGGGCAATGATGACAGGTAGCTGCTGATCTTCTCCCAAATAAGCATACTTCAAGTGTTCTGGCAAAGGCTTCAACTCAGGCTCTGACTGCTCAGTAGATATGGGTGATCCCTGGGGCTCAGTGCAATCCCCTACACTCACATACCTACTCTCTGACTCTCCTGACAAATCAACCATCAAAAGTGATCCCTGGGGCTCAGTGCAATCCCCTACACTCATGAAATCACCATCCACTGTAAGAGATCCAGAAATGGATCCAAACTCAGCTCCTCCTGCAGAAACAACATCTCCTGCATCTATAGAGCTCAGGTCACACTCATGAATATCAGAAAAAATCTTATCAGCAAGGGCATCTACACCAACCATCTCCTCAGCAACATCAATACACAAAACAGAGTGATCCTCCCTCGGGTGCTTCATAGCATCAGGAAGACTGAACTGGACTAGTGTATCTCCTATCTCCATGGAAAGTGTCCCTGCATGTACATCAATCTTTGTTCTGGCGGTCTTCAAAAATGGTCTCCCAAGGATTAGTGGAGATCTGTGTGCAAGGAAATCTCCCTCCATGTCCAATATGTAAAAATCAGCTGGGAAGATCAACTCTTTCACCTTAACAAGCACGTCCTCAATCATTCCGGCTGGGTGAGTCTGGCGTCTGTCAGCCAACTGAATCACTACTCCTGTAGGCTGTAAAGGGCCTATGCCCAACATCTGAAAAACTGACCTAGGCATAACATTGATGGAAGCACCCAAATCTAACATAGCATCCTGAAATAAACTGCTTCCAATCTCACAAGGCACAGTAAAAACTCCTGGGTCTTCGCATTTCTGGGGAATTTGCTGAAACAATGCTGAAACATTCTTGCCCATGTTAACTAACTCATTCCCCTTCAACCTCTTCTTGTGAATGCACAAATCTTTGAGAAACTTAGCGTATTTAGGAATTTGCTTGATCATGGTAAGCAATGGCACATTCACCTGGACTTTACTAAAAAGACTCTCAAGTTCTTGAAATTCTTTGGCCTTCTCTTCTTCCACTTGCTTTTTGGCATGTGTCCTCTGCTGTGGAAAAGGTAAAGGAACCCTAAAGTCATCAACTTTGGCCGGATGTAAGGAGGTAGATGCTGAATTCTGCCCTGCTGTCCCCTGCGTAACAGCTGCTGTCCTTTGCGTCTCGGCACTGTTTTCTTCTCCGTTTGCCACCAAATTTGGAGGGTTGCTTGAGGATTGAGTTGAGAACGTCCTAGGGGTGGAATCAGCCAAATTTGAACTCATATCATAGCTGTTTTGGGCCGGAATTTGAGCTGCTGTCCGGTCTCCTGAAAATTCTGCTCTTGGACTCTTCGGAGACTTTGTAACTTTCCCACTTCTCAAAGTTATAGCACTCACATTCCCTTTGGGATTAGGAACGGTTTGGGAAGGAAGGTGACTGGATCCTTGAGCTTGATTTTGATTAATTCCGCTCGCCAATTACCCTAATTGCCTCTCAATGTTTTGCAAAGTTGCATCCGTCTTTTGTTGGTGTTGTTGTTGTTGTAGCATGTGTTGCGTTAGCTCCTCTATCCTTTGTTGTTGCTGCTGCGAATTTGAACCACTAGAACTCCCATAGTTTGCATATGACTTGTGTGGGGCTGAATAGGTGGATGAGGGCTGTTGAAAATTATGAAAACCTTGCTGGAAATTTTGCATTTGAGGTTGATTCTGCTGGTCTTGACTCTGAAATGTCTGAAATTGCTGCTGTGAATTCTGTTGAAACTGATGTGTAGGTTGCTGAAATTGTTGGAAGTGCTGTGGGGGAGTGATTGGCGGCTGATAATGGCTGAAAGGCTGCTGGAAGTTTTGCACAGGTTGGTATTGTTGCTGGAATGTGTCCTGAAAATTCTGGGAAGGCTGAAATTGATGCTGAAAGTTGTGATTTTGTGCTGGAAATTGCTGCTGTAAATTTTGTGTGGGTTGCTGTGGTTGCTGTGAACTCTGAATTGAGGGCTGAATTTGATGATTTGAAGGCGGTTGTTGGTAAAAAGAGTTACCATACTTCAAATATGGGTGGTCCCTCCAACCCGGATTGTAGGTAGATGAGTAGGGGTCATTTCTTCGTTGGAATGGAGCTCTAGCCAAGGCCGCAACCGATTCATCTTGTTGGAGATTTGGACAATGGTCTGAATAATGTTCTTGGCTTGAACAAATGCTACATACTCTTGTGGCTTGATTTGGAAATGAAGTTGTTGTTGAATTTGAGGCTTGGTTCACATTGTTCGCTGCCATTTGCGCTACTAAAGATGCCAACTCCGTCAATTTGTTCTCCAACGAAGAGCTTTTGCTTTCTTTTTGTTCACTAGGCGACACTTGAACTTCATGAACCCCTCTTGTAGTGAGTGCTCTACTCCCAAATTGTTGAGTATTCTCCGCCATGTTAGAAATGAGTACTCTAGCTTGCTCCGGAGTTTTATTTACCAAGGCTCCCCCTGCCGCCGCATCAATCATGCTCCTATCCATAGGTAATAAACCTTCATAAAAGTATTGCACAAGAAGTTGCTCACTAATTTGATGTTGAGGACAGCTAGAGCATAACTTCTTGAACCTCTCCCAGTAATCATAAAGGGACTCTCCAACCACTTGTTGAATGCCACAGATACTTTTCCTGATAATGGCGGTCCTTGATGCTGGAAAAAATTTCTCTAAAAATGCTCTCTTCATTTCAATCCAACTAGCAACATGTCCAGTGGGCAAATAATACAACCAATCCTTAGCAGCCCCAGTCAAAGTAAAAGGAAATGCTCTTAACTTAATGTCTTCTTCAGAAACGCCCTGAGGCTTCATAGTAGAGCACACCACATGGAACTCGTGCAAATGTCTGTTTGGATCCTCCCCAGATAAACCCTGAAACTTTGGCAACAAATTGATGAGTCCAGATTTTAATTCAAAATTACCCCCTAGCTCTGGATATGCTATGCTGGAGTACTGAAATGCAGCGTCAGGTGCTGCGAGCTCCTTCATGGTTCTCTGGTGGTCTGCCATATCAATGCCTGAGTGAGTGCTGATAGTCTGAAGTGGAGGGATATCTGCAGTCTCAGAAAGAATAGCCTGGTTCCTCCTGACTCTGAAGGTCCTCTCAATCTCAGGATCGAAATCTTCCAATTCAGCACCTAGAGACCTGGTCATAAAAACAGAACAAATCGCAGTAAAAGTGAATAAAAAGATAAAACAAATAAAATCAAATCAAAAGATATGACAATAAGCACAGAAACAAATCAAGAATGATATGAAATAAGTGCGCAAGCTAAAATCAAACAAGTCAACTAACAGTCTCCCCGGCAACGGCGCCAAAAATTTAACGGGCCCAAACTATGTGTCACAAAAGTAGGCCTCAAATTTAGATGTAAATGAATAAAATGCTGGAAACCCTTTTACAAGCAAAATGTGTAAGAATGTAGCAAAGGGGCCACAGGTCGTAATTTTCTCGGGGATAGTTGTCGTGCTTGATTCAAACTTGTAGTTATGTGTCGTTTTTGGGGTTTCAAATAAGTAATGAAGTTTTGATTTTTAATTGAAAATGAAAATGAAATGAAATGAAAGAAAGTGACTTAACTAATAACTAGACAAGAAGTTGACACTTAAGGAAAACTCAACTAGTGGTAAACCAAATAAAAACAAGATACTTGACCGAATTGGAAGGCCAATCCAAAGTCAATTGCAAAGAAGCACTAAACTGAGATTTAGAGGTAGTGATGGCCAGTTTCGGAAATGAACAAGCTAAGACAAATTAAAGCACAAGAAATTCGAAATTTTCACAAGCAACAAATATCCATTAAGCATGCAATATTTTTGGAAGCCAATCACTGCCCAGATTTTTCAGCATTAGATGGATTCAAACTTATTGATTCGAACGCAGTCACATGCCACAAAACAAGCTAACTATGAATGCAAATGAATTCAAGGAAGTTGGCACGCTAGGGAAAGCTTTTGTGCCAAAACTAGCTCCAAATGAAAATTAATTTAGCTTTCAACTCCACTCTTTAAAACTGATTGGTTTGATTGGGGAACAATAGTATTAAGAAAGAACAAAGCAAGATTCTGTAAAGGAGTGCAAACTAATACCAGAACTTGAAAAGCTAGAAATCGGAAACTAATTTGCAGAAATTCAGATTCAAGTTGCAGAAATTCAACACTAGCTGAGCTAAAAACCTATAATGAAGTGCAAGAATTTGGAACTAAGCTCTACATTAACTAAGGAAACCTATACTTAAATCGAATGCAAGAATTAACAACTAAGAAACAAGAATTCTGAGACAATTACAGAAACTGAATGAAAAATTCAGAAATTAAATGGCACACAGCAGGGAAATTGGCACGCAAGATTTGACACTACGATTCAACTGAAATTTAACTCCAACTATCACCGAATAGGTTCCTAACTGACTGATCTCTAAGGTTTAAATCCTAATTTAGCTAAAACAACTCAGAATTACAGCTAAGATTGCTGGAAGAAACTGTAAAAACAGAACTTGTGCAGAATTTCGATTCCAACTACAAAACATGAAATCTAAACATCTAAGCTACACCTCAACCCCTTTCGAGCTCAAGAAATTCTTGGTTGTCAATCAAGAACCGGCTTCGAACCCCTAGGCGCAGCAAATCAGTGACAATCAATTCTGAAATTGAATTTGCATCAAATCTGCGCTTGTTGAAATTTTCAATCCGATTTCTTCATTCTCAATTGATGGAGCTGCGAGGACGATTTGGGAAACTTCTGAGATCACTTGAGAACCCCTACAAGTGATTTGGAAGCTTGGAAATGGACTGTGGTTGAGAAGGAAGTGATCGGACTGAGGATTCCCGAAACCCTCAAGAAATCCCCTGTTCCAGCGCAATTTGAGCAGAATTCTTCAAACCTTGATCACCAAAGACTCGATTCTCGATCTGGATTGGAAGATGAGGTGGTCACGCCTTCATGGAAACAAAAATGATGAAAAATGATGAAGAACCGATGAAGAACGGCGAAGAACAGTGGGCTAGCTGAAGACGCGACAAGGGTAAGGCTGCGGAAAAATTTCCTTAAGTATTAACCAACGGACGGCTGTGATTGATTTGCTTCAATCCAACGGCTGATCTTAGTCCGATTTGAGCCAAACTTTGATGATGAAGATCTGGGGTCAGGATCTGCCTAATGGTAGCTCGGATCCTCCAGATTTGCAACGGATGGTCCAGATCTAGCTAATCTTTGAATGGATGATCTAGAGCCCTCCAAGCTTGATCCAACGGTTGATTTAGCTCTGATTGTGATGAAACCTTCAGATCTTGATCAGGGTGCTTGATCAACCCTAGCTTTAGCTTGGATTGCTTCAGATCATCCCGGATGGCTCCGATCTAGCCGCTTTCGAATCGAACGGCCCAGATTTAATCGTAATCTTGGTAATCTGATCTGGGTCAATTCCGACTCGAGTTTGACCCAATATGCCCTAGGTCTTTGAACCTTGATGCCTACAAAAAATAAATCAAGAATTTAGCGGCCAATTAAATCAAATATGTGTACTTTTGCATTAAAGTCCAAAATATGAATAAATTCTAAAACCTAGGCGATTTCACAATTTTGGCAATAAAAACATGGATCAAACAGGGATTTTAGCAGCTCAAATGATCAATAAAATGGAATCTATCAATAGGGCAACACATGGTTGTTTCCTACTACTCCAACTAACTAAGGAAGACCTAAGAAATTGACACCCTCCACTTGTACTCTTCCTATCTAACTTGCAACCAGCATAGTCCGAGTCGGTGTATCCAATTAGGTCAACACTAGGAGTCCTAGGATACCAAAGTTCGACGTTGAGGGTCCCTTTCACATACCTTAAGATCCTCTTAACTAAAACCAAATGAGACTCTTTTGCATAAGATTGGTACCTTGCACACATACCTACCGTAAAAAGTATGTCGGGTCTACTAGCGGATAGGTATAGGAGGCTACCAATCATGCTCATATATTGTTTAGAGTCTACCATTTTCCCTTCAATGTCACTATCCATTTTCACATTGGTTCCTATGGGTGTAGATGCTACTTTAGCATTTTCTAAACCAAATTTCTTTAACATTTCATTAGCATATTTGGTTTGAAAGACATGTGTACCTTCATTAGTTTGCTTAACTTGAAGGCCTAAGAAGAAGGTTAACTCTCCTATAAGACTCATCTCAAATTCATCTTCCATACACTTGATGAATTCTTGTAGGAAGTCATTATTTGTTGACCTAAAAATGATATCGTCTACATAGACTTGGGCAACAAATATCTCCTTGTCCTTAGATTTTAGGAACAATGTAGGGTCAATTGTTCCTCTCCTAAACCCCTTAGACACTAGAAATGAAGAAAGTCTTTCATACCAAGCTCGGGGAGCTTGTTTCAATCCATATAAGGCTTTTCTTAATTTATATACGTGTCTTGGATAGTTAGGGTCCTCAAACCCGGGGGGTTGTTCTACATAGACCTCTTCCTTAATGATCCCATTAAGGAATGCCGACTTCACATCCATTTGGTGGAGTGTGAAACTCATGTGAGCGGCATAGGCTAGTAGAATTATAATTGATTCTAACCTAGCTACGGGGGCATAAGTTTCATCATAATCTAGTCCCTCGACTTGGTTAAACCCCCTAGCTACCAATCTAGCCTTGTTCCTAGTGATTTTACCTTGGTCATCTAGTTTGTTCCTAAACACCCATCTAGTGGTTACAATAGTACAATCATTGGGCCTAGGAACTAACTCCCAAACTTCACTCCTCTCAAATTGATTTAGCTCTTCTTGCATGGCTAAAACCCAATCAACATCTCCCAATGCTTCATCAATGGACTTGGGTTCCAATTGGGAGATTAGAGCTATTTGACTAGTTTGATCTCTAAAGTAAGACCTTGTCCTTACTCCTTGAGTTACATCACCTACTATTTGGTCAATAAGGTGATCATGGTGATGTCTCAAGGGCCTAGAGGTTGTAGGTTCATTTACTCATTCTTCCTCATCCTCTAGGGTACTTCTTACTCCCCTTGATCATTGCCCTCCAAATGTAGGTCTTGGATTCTTTGGGCAAGGGGTTGGACCTCTTTTATATCCTTATCAATTGAGGCCTTCCTAGGGTAGGTACTACTTGTTTCATCAAATTTAACATTTGAGGACTCCTCAATCACCTTTGTCCTCTTATTATACACTCTATAACCTCTACTATTTGATGAGTACCCTACTAGAATTCCTTCATCGGCTTTTGACTCAAATTTCCTTAGGTCATCTTTGGTATTTAATATGTAAATTTTACATCCAAAGACTCTAAAATAATGAACTTGTGGTACCCTTCCATTCCACAGTTCAAAGGGTGTTTTTCCTAAAAACCTATGTACCAACACCCGGTTTTGGATATAGCAAGCGGTGTTAACCGCTTCGGCCCAAAAATAGCTAGGAAGGGAATATGCATTAAGCATAGTCCTAGCAGCTTCTTGTAGGGCTCGGTTTCTCCTCTCAACTACCCCATTTTGTTGAGGAGTCCTTGGGCATGAAAACTCATGCTTGTACCCATTTTCAACACAAAAATGTGTGAAATTTGCGTTTTGGAACTCCCCACCATGGTCACTCCTAATTCGGTTTATTTTGATGTTCTTTTCGTTTTCTACCCTTTTACTAAATCCTATGAAGATCTCTAGGGTATCATCCTTATGTTTCAAGAAATAGACCCATGTCAACCTAAAAAAATCATCTACTATTACTAGGCAATACTTACTCCCTACAAGTGAGGGAGTACCATGACAATCAAATAAATCTATATGCAAAAGTTCTAAAGGTAAGGAGGTGGTGATTAGAGTTTTACCTTTGTGTGATGCTTTTGATTGCTTACCCTCTTGGCATGCATCACACAACTTGTTCTTCTCGTACTTGATCATTGGAAGCCCCTTCACCAATTCTTCCTTATCCACTCTTGCAATGCTTCTCATGTTGACATGTCCAAGTCTCCGGTGCCACAACCACCCTTCTTCTTCTTTAGACATGAGACACTTAACAACATTGTTAGTAGCATAAGATAGATCAAGATAGTATAAATTCGCCTCTCTAAATCCTTCTAATATGGTATCACTTGATTCATTATGTCTAATGATGCATTTTCTAGCATAAAATTCAACTTTAAAACCGGCATCACATAATTGGCTTACACTTAATAAATTGAATTTCATGTCTTTGATTAAAAGTACTTTATGTATGGAAATGGTGGGAGATACCTCAATTGTGCCCCTACCAATGATTCTCAACTTTCCACTATTCCCAAAGGAGACCGTCCCTTCTCTTAGGTAGCTAATAGTGGTGAACTTGCTCACATCCCCGGTCATGTGTCTTGAGCATCCACTATCTACTATCCACATAGTTGGGGTCTCCTTCACCTTTACCTAAACAACATGGAAAACATACTCTTTTGGTACCCATATCTTTGATTCATAAGCATCATTTAGAAATCTTCTAGGTACTCATGCCTTCTTTGTGGTTCCCCTAGCTCCTAGTCTCCTAGATGCACCAATCCTACCGGTAAGTGAAACAAATGCTACCTCCTTGGTCTTAGGCCTATAACCCAACCCGGTTTTGTTGTACACAACCCTTTGACTGTTGATGATCATATCTAAGTTACTAGATCCCACTTGGAATTTCCTAAGGGCCTTTGTGAGGTCATCTACTTGTTTTCTTAATTCCTTATTTTCATTTTCAAGGTGTGAAACATGTGAAGAGGTAGAACTAGCATGCGAATCCTTAAGTCTAGTAGCTTCTACTATAAGCATGGCAATTTGTTCTTTTAGATCCTTAACTTTACTTCTAACCTTAGCTAAGTCCATGTTCGTGCTAGAAATTATCTTCACTAAAGTAGAGGAGGGTAAGTGGTATACCTCACTTACCGAAGCTTCTGACTCTGATGATGAAGTGGAGGAGCTCTCATCTTCACTACTTGAGCTTCTTTCATCATCTGATGAATCTGAGTGGTCTTGTGCCATAAGAGCGAAGTGGGAGACTTGCTCTTCTTCTTCCTCTGAGGATGATGGATCATCCCAAGTTGCCTTGAGGTTGGTGGCACCCTTCTCCTTTCCCTTTGACTTCTTCTTGTCACCTTTCTTCTTTTCCTCCTTCTTGTCATCCCTTCTCTTCAATTGAGGGCACTCGTTCTTCATGTGTCCCTCTTGGTGGCAGTTGTAGCATATGATGTCCTTGACCTTACCCTTGCCTTTGGACCCTTTCCTAGCATAGGACTTGTTAGACAAACTTTTAAAAGCTCTACGAAATTTTCTTACTATGAACGCCTCTTGATCGCTATCCATAGAGGTGCTTGACTCCTCTGAATTTGATGAAGATGAGTAGATCATCTTCTTCTTCTCCATCCTCCTCTTCTTCTCCTTTTCTGCAACAAAAGCAATACCTTTCTCTTTGGCCGAAATGTTAGCTTGCTCGTGCAGTTCAAATTCACAAAACAAATCGTCTACTTTAACTAAAGATAAGCCCTTGATACCTTGTAAGCATCAACCATGGATGCCCACAAGGTGGTTCTTGGGAATGCTTGTAGAACGTACCTGACGATGTCCCGGTTCTCTATCTTCTCTCCAATCACATGGAGCTCATTTATCACTTCTTTCACCCTTCTATGTACCTGGCTGACGGTTTCGTTGCTCTTCATGGAAAGGGATTGTAGTTGGGCCACTAGCAAGTCCTTCTTTGCTCTTTTGGACTCGTTTGACCCCTCGTTCAACTCCACCAACTTGTCCCATAGTTCCTTGGCGCTCTTGAACGGCCCCACCTTGTTCAGCTGCTCCTTCGAGAGCCCGCATTGTAATGTGGTGGTGGCCTTGGCATTTGATTGCGCCCTTTTCATCACCTCCTTTGACCATGATCTCATCGGTGTTGGGTCTCCTCTTTCATCGACGGGCGCCTCGAAGCCATCTGCAACACTTATCCAAGTTTCGATATCATTCATGAGATAGTATTGCATCCTACCTTTCCAATAGGCAAAGTCGTTCCCATCGAAAAACGGTGGTCGTGCGGTTGAGTATCCCTCTTGAAACGCCATCACAATTGTTCTGGTTGACTGTTAGATCTTCCAAAATGCACCGGCTCTGATACCAACTGAAGGATCGTCTAAGGCGTGCAGAGGGGGGGTGAATGCACTTTTTCAGATCGTTTCGATCTCTATAGAATTGTTAGCGCAGCGGAAATAATATGTAAAGGAAAATGAAACAATGCTAACACAAGTATTTTACTTGGTATCCACCCAGATGGGTGACTAATCCAAGGATCCACGCCGCAAGCACAACTTTCACTATGAAAATCTCCTTCAGGTGGAGAAACCTTTTCAACGGCGATCTTCCTCTTTATAGAATGAAGTAAATTGAGTGAGAGGAAGCAAGAACACTTTTCAGTTGGGCAGCACCTCTTTACTGTACGGAACCGTACCGTACATGTGCAAAAAGGTGCTCCTTTTACAGGTGAAAAGGACAGACTCGCAGTCTGTAGGGGTGTCAAAAATCAACACGACCCGACGACCCAACCCGAATCGACCCGAAAAAAATCAGGTTCGGGTTGAAAATTTTCGGGTTCGGGTCGGGTTCGGGTTGGGGGGTTCGGGTTGAAAAAATTTCGGGTTGGGTTCGGGTCGGGTCGGGTCGGGTTCGGGTTGACCCGAAATTTAATATTTTATGGATTTTTTGGGGTTAAATCAAATTTTATTTTGAAAATTAAAATATTTTTATGTATATTAATATCAATATAGTATGATCATGATGAAGTATTGAGATAAAAGTGAAGAACTATAGGGAAAATGGCGAAAAAAGACGTTTTGAATCGGTTTTTTCGGGTTATTCGGGTCGGGTCGGGTTGGTCGGGTTGGTCGGGTTCGGGTTCGGGTTTGGGGGTTTCGGGTTGAAATCGGGTTCGGGTCGGGTTCGGGTTGGGAGTTAAAAAAAAATTTTTTTCTCAACCCGACCCGACCCACCCGAATTGACACCCCTAGCAGTCTGTCCAGCCCCGCACCAGTCGACTGCCCCTGGGGCAGTCGACTGGCCTAGCATTAATTGCTAGCCAACGGCTAGTTTCGGGGTATACCAATCAACTGCTCAAATGCCAGTCGACTGGTCCGAGGCTGCAAACTTTCTGTGGGTTTTAGCAGTCGACTGCCTCCAGGCCAGTCGACTGCCCTGCCTCCCAGCTTAGTTCCAGCCACTCCGGACCTTCTCCTTCGCGTGTGCCTTCAGGTCTGCTCCCTTGGCTCGCCCCTTGAAGTCCTCTTCCTCTGGCTATCGTCCCTCGGATGCGCACGCAAGCCTTCCCTTGGCTTGCCTCCATGCCACCCTTCACGTGTGCCCTTAAAGTCCACTTCCCGGCTTGCCCTTGGAGCTCTCCTCCCTCGGCTCTCGTCCCTCGGATATGTCCACCATATGTGATTCTCCAAGTCCTGCAAACTCAATCACACACATCAAATACAACATAACACTCTAACCTTAAACTTATTCGCCCACACATCAAAACCATAATCTTCCAATCATTTAAGGGTCGATTGCCTCAACACTGATTAGTTGTTCTAGGAGATCCATTCCAACCTAATTCCCGGATGGAAAGTATGGGCGGAATAAGTCAAACCACTAGATTTAGTCTAGTTAGTCAGACTCGCGCCTCCTTCGACTAGACTTGAAGGGGAGATATGTGATCCGGGGAGATAAACGACTGGTAGATACATTGATGGCTGACTTGACAGGGGACTCGACATTTAAGGATAAAGATCTTGAGGCCGTAATGAGGGTTAGGGGTGTGAAAGTAGGGTTTATCTGACCGGGCAAGCAGCCTAGTCAGTCGGACTTGACGCCTCCTTCGACTAGACTTGAAGGGGAGGGCTTGTGATCCGGTCAGGTAAGTTTTTGGAGCTGATTAGGGGCCCGGTCGGATTGGGTATGGGTCAGACAAAGTGGGTCGGGTTCAGTATCGGATTAGTGTGCTAGATACTGATCTGGCTAAGAGGATCATGATTCGAAGCAACTTGAGACGGGGCCCAATCAGTGGCACCCGAGCAGATGTACCCGACCGAGAACTTTAGCGATCGGGGATCACCGGTCGGGAAAGTTTAGTCGAGATAAAGTAGAAGCGTTTTGTCATATCTCAGTGTTCGGTAAGCAATAGGCCTCCCATGCGGGGTCTCCCGGTCGGGGTCACCCAGAGTGGCAGGGTGGCCGACCCCGAGTGGCCGACTGGCCGACCCCGAGTGGCCGAGTGGCCGACCCCGAGTGGCCGACCCAGAGTGACAAGGTGGCCGACCCAGAGTGACAGGGTGGCCGACCCAGAGTGGCCGACCCAGAGTGACAGACCCAGGATGGTCGACCCAGGGTGACAGACCCAGGGTGGTCGACCCTAGAGTGAGTGAAGGGTCGCAACAGCAGTAAAGATCATCTGAATCTCCACATTGTCAGAAGAGGATTTTTGACATACTCATGACCTGACAGAGCCGCCAACATTAATGGGGGTCAGAGGGGACAACCTAAACAGACTGTCAAGCGGTTGTGGCAGTCTCACAGAGCAGCTAAGGTTGCCATTAGTTCAGTCTGCCAACTGACCATTCCTTAATGAGACATGACAGCTCTGACAAGGCAGAGAGCTTCCCCTCCCCTATATAAACCCCCTATGGGGCTCATAGTGGGAGATTGCTGCCATTTTGCAACCACACTACCACTTTGTGAGCCCCGGTTTGGTCCGAGCCGAGTGACTTGAGCCTTGTCCTATTCAGCCCGAGTCCGACCCCCCGTGCTACAGCAGACCGGGTCGTCTTGGTCAGACCGAGTCATCCGAGTGAGAACCGGTCTTCGCTTGTCGACAGGATCACATAGCAAACGTCATACTCCACCAACTCGCAGCGCCTTCTAGCACGATTATCGTTGTGCTATAAAGCCACTTTGACATCCTTTATCTCTCCAACTTCTTTCTTCCGGTGGTCTCCTCTCCAGGGGCGACACTATGAACTTGTGACTTCTCTATAATTGTCGCAAACTTAAGGTGAATTACCGTCTCCGTGACCATCATCAATTCACAATTTCGTGACCGTGAGATCAAGCTCAAAGTGAAAGGTCATGATCGTCAAAGATTCCTTTCTCTCCATCTTTATCGTTTCCTTTGTTTTATTTATTTTCCTTCGTCTTTTCTTCTCTTCTGTTAAGAGCATCCATATTGATTTTAATCTCTTGGCATTATAATATCCACCATCTCATCAAAAAATATAGGTCCACATGCGGTATATACATTATATTAACATTTTCATTCTCTCACATTCATTTTAACATTAACACTCATTATTTGTGGAATCCACATGTTACGTACACATTATATTAACATATTAATTCTTTATTTTACATTACATAAATATAATTTCAATTTCATTTGCGAAATTTAAATGAGTATTAATTAAAATAAATAATAATAATATTTTTAAATATATTTATAATGTAAAATAATTTTTTCTTATTTTATAAGTGTCATTTATTTAAAATTAGAATATTATTATAAATTCAAAGAAAGAGTACAATATAAAAAAATTACACTTGCATAAAATTAAAAAATATATAAATTAAACATAAAACGAAACTATAAAATACTAATTTAAGAGTTATTATATTGTGACCAAATATATTCAACTAAGTCGGCACAAAGTTAGTGATGCACATAACTGTCACTAGTTCAGAATTTGTCCAGAGATAATCATGAAATCTTCTATTTGAGCTTTGTATGGGTTGTGCAGGTTCGTCACCTTCATCGTTGTCCGTGATCCCCCTCATCTTCCACAATAATATTGTGCAAAATAATGCATACTAACATAATATGTTTTAACTTTTTCTATATCAATAATGAGCTGGACCTCTAACAATTGCCCATCAAGTTTATAACACTCTAAATGCTCGTTCAACATCTTTTTTGTAGCCTCTTATCTTTCCTTAAATAACCTTCTCTTGGGAATTTCCGAGCAAGGAAAAGCCTTCACCAAAGTAGCCCATTTTGGATATATTCCATCTGTTAGATAATATCCCTTCTTATATTGAGTTATGATGTCTATGAAATTAATCTCTAGGACATTTTCTTACAAGACTTTATTGAATATGGGAGATTTGTACAACATATTAAGATTATTATGTGAACCTGCGACACCAAAGAATTGATGACATATTCACAAGTCTTGAGACATGACCGCTTCAAGTATGATTATTGATGATTCATGACCTCTTGTAAATTGGTCTTTCCAAGTAATTGGACAATTTTTTCATTCTCAATGCATGCAATCAAGACTGCCCAACATTCCAGGGAAGTCATGCCTCTCATCATGCAATTGAAGAAGACGTTGAACATCATCGGCGTTCGACCTTCTCAAGTATTAATCACCAAAGAGTTTAACCACATAGACGTAGAACTTGAAAAGACACTTTATGACTGTTGATTCACCCGTGCGTAGGTACTCTTTATGATGGTCAGTTGGGACTCCATAAGTCAATTGGCGAATCACAATTTTGTATTTTTGTAGTGGTGTCAAGCCTTTTCTTCTCACAGCATCATCCCTCTGCTGAAAATACGATGAACGACTCTCAAGTACATTCACTATGCGATAAAATAAATCTCTTCACATGCGAAATCGTCTTCGAAATATTTGATCCGTATGTACTGGGTTTATAGAGAAATAATCATTTAAAAGCCTCTCATGCCTAACTTCACGATTTCTTTAGATAAATCTTCTTTTTCGCCGCATCTCGTTATTACTTTGGTACGCTTTAATTATTTGTCAACTTTGTTGAAATATCAATTACATTAGCTCATTCCCTCGATCATAACCTTCATCAACAACTTTAACATTGACTTCATCTTTACTTGTCGAGTCAGAGTTAGTATTACTTAAAGATTGAGACATTTTGGAGGAAACGAATTCAGAGCTAGTATGTTCTTAGAATAAAGAATTGTACAGCACAAGGTGTCTATTTATTTTTCTATATCAATGGCTATATTCCAATAGCTATATTACAATGGCTATATTCCAACTGCTATATTACAACAGCTATATTCTAACTGCTAGTTTGTAACGATTTTATTAATTGATCAGAAATTATAAATGAATTGAAAAAGCAAAATAATAAAAAATTACATTAATTAAAAAGAACAATGATCGAAAATTACATTAATTGAAAAAGTATAATAATTAAAAATTACAATAAATAAACATTACATATTTCATCTCCCCTTAATCTTTTGACATAGATATTCATGGTTGATAAGTTGCTCCTCTGTCATTTGGGAAGTGTCCTTCGAAAGGATTAATGTATTCCTTTAGTTAAACTTTGGTTAAAGCAGCCTTTGCTTTCATTTCAACAGCTTTTGCTTTCATTTCCTCAACTTCGAATTGTTTTTATTTCATTCCAACTTCAGCTATTTTTATACTTGTATACTTAGTAAACTTTGTAAACATATTATCTAAATTGTTGTCAGCCCTTCAATGTCTGATTTCATTTTGCTATTTCCCTTTCTTTTTGCAGTCTTCTAACATATTGGATGAGTTCCTTCTACGTTTAGGTCTACATATAGACTATCATCTTGGTTAGATGAGGTGTTGTTTGCATCCAACTCTGAGGTTCTTGCCTTCTTCGTGCCAACAAGGTGATCAACGGACTATGGAGTAAACATTAGACAGTGTTTTACGATTCTCCATACATGCTTGAGATTAAATGCAATATCGTTATTTTCCTCACGATATTTTTCATACGCAAGCCGCAATATATCCTCATCACTGTTGCCGCTATGATACACACTATAAACACTATTGTAATTTACGTTGAAGTGATATTCTTTTTTTTTGTATGGTATTATGCTAATGGGATCGTATGATACTTGTATTCTTGTTGGGTGTACCTTGAGAACTATTCTCATTGTAGTAGCTTACAACACAACCCTATAAAGCATCCACCTTCTGATCATTGCCGATGATTGGATCTCATTATTAGTGACAAACAATCTCGCTAAAACCTCATCTCCAACCTTACTCCATGTTTATCATTTTCTTCTACCCCGTAGTGCCAAAATCCGTCTTCTCTAAATCAACAACTTCATTTGGATATTCACGGTCAAACAATTGAGTCTCTGGAATAAAAGTCAAAGTAAATGGATCACTTTCTATCGGAGATGTAAAAGGCATACTGGTTGCAGGTGGATTGGATGAATAATTTTGTGAATATGGATGGATAATTTTGTGGATATAGATTATATGGATAATTTGGTGGATATGGACCATAGGGGTATTTGGTAGATATGAATTATGTGGATAATTTGGTGGATATGAGAAATATGGATAAATTGGTGGCATTTGGGAATTTTGGGAAGAAGTATTTTCTAAAAAAATTCTCAATTATTTTCATCCATTTCGGAGAAAAATAGTAAAGAGGAGATTTTTAAAGAGAGAGAGGGAGGTGTTTGAATATTGAAATGAGTTGTGTAAGGTGATGAATATATATAGATGAAATTTTAATTTTTTTTATTAAAATAATCATTAGATGATCGTTCAGGTGACCATTCAGGTGACCGTTGTATAAATTTACTAGCCGATATTACGTCTCAAATCGATCCCTGAATCGATTCGAGATGGCGTGACATCGATTAAAACAAATCCCAATCGATTGGGGATTGGATAAAGCAAGAAATTNATGTCAAGCTTCTACCCCTTATATTTATTTTAAGGTGCTTTTACTTTGTGGAAACCCATGATTCTTCAAATTTGGTATCAACAGATTCATCATTAGTGTTACCATTTTCATACTCCATGATTATTTTGTAGATGCAAAAATCATTCTCATCTCGCAATAGCTATAATGTTTTCTATTCATTAGAAAAGGTAAAGGAAGAAAAGAGAATCAATGAAGGATTAAGGATCAAGTTCTAAGTTCTTAAAGAACTAGGAGTTGCACAAGTAGAAATCAACCTCAAGCAAGCCACTAGGGTGGACACGAGAAAGTGGCATTGCAAATGATCACAACCAAGCAGTGTTGTAGACAATCGTGAAGTCATGAGCAATGCCAAGTGAAGAATCCACAATAGGGATGGGGATGTTAGCAAGCTCATAGGCACCAAGAGTGGAAGGCATCGCAAGCATTTAGTAGTAAGTACACATCACTATGTAACATATAGAGCTTAAAAGGTCAAGCCAATGAATCGAGTTGTTACCAAAACTATTAACTTGGCAGGATGTATTGGGAATCCAGCTCTAACACCATGTTAATAATCGAAAAATTATTAGGATTTTTCTTATCCTTTGGTAGAATTTTCTATCATTCTATTCATTATTGTAACTTTATATCTTACACCCTATAGTATATATAATCAAGTGTATAACTGTTATCACTAGTATATTTCTCATAAATAGTAGAAAATAAAAGATGAGCATTGCTTCTAATAATCATTTTCACTCTAGTTTTGTCCAAAATTTTTATGTAAAAAACTTCAATTTCAAGACAGAATGACTAAAATGGTTGATAATTATTCTAAGTATATAATACTCCTCATGCACAAAGTTGAAAATCATGAAAGAAACAATGGGAAAGCAATAAAGTTCAGTTCAACAATTAAAATATTCTAGAATCTCTTCACATCAAAATACCTTATAAAACATAAAGTTTAGCTGTACCAACTAAACTGCATGTGAATCCAATTGAACAAAATATCACACTAAAAGATAAATATCTTGAAATGGGAAGATGGATTTGGAAAACTAACAATTGCGAGTTGGCAATTATTCAGGTCCAATAGTAATGGCAGATAAAAAGTAAGTGAAAAATCCAATAGTGAATTGGCAAGTGCAACGTCCAACAACGACTTGATAATGTGGAAAGTGCATCGAGAGGTTGGCAAGAAGAAAGCTCAACAAATGTTAGTGGTGGAGTCTAGGCAGGTCAAATTTCACTAGATCATTGGCAAGTGATGGAAGTTCAAGCAGCTCACTAGATGCTTGACAAGTGATAAAGTCTCATCCTCAAAGTTGGTTGGATGCAAGGCAAATGAAAGTCCCAGAGGAGTAACCTCTATGCAAGTGAATGCCCTATAAGGTCAAAGGGATCTAAGATTGGGCAAGTAGAAGTCCAAGCATGTTAAGGTGGATCTAAGGTTCGTCAAATAGAAATCCTGATGGGTTAAGATTGACCTGAAGTTGGGTAAGTGGAGGTCTTGGTGATCTAAAGATGCCTAACACTAAGCAAAGGATGAAATTTCGGATGGCCCCTAGGCAATGGAAGTCCTAAGGTTGGGCAAGTGGAGGCCTAGGTGATTCAAGGATGTTTGACACTAAGCAAAGGATGAATTCTCGGAAACTAGACCTCTAGGTAATGGAAATCGTAACCTAGGTCAAGGTTGAATGATATTACGTAAACAAGGAAATACACGATCTCCAGGCACATGAAGTACCAGATACGAGGGCTCTTAATAGACAAAAAAAGTCCTTGAGGCATGGGCCTCTTGACAAAAACCCCTTAGTGAGACGAGAGTCTACAAGTGATTTGGAATTTGGGTTCGAATAGACTTAACTTAGAGAAGGGCTCAGCTAAGCATGGGTTAGAGTTAAGGTTTCACCCAACCGACATATGGTTTCAGTCAACTAATGTTTCAGTAAACTATGTATGGTTTGACTGGGTTGATGGTTGAGTCGACCAGGCAACTGACTTAGGCTGGATTACCAAAGACCAAAAGTTATTTTTATCATGATTCGAAGACTAGGCAATTGAGGCAAGATCTACTGATAGGGAAGATGAGTCAACTACCAGAACTATAAGAATTTAGGAAGAGAGGCATTGATATGATATATTTGGTTATGATAGTTAGATGACTTAGATGTTATAGGAGATTAGTCGACTGGACAGAGGATTAGTTGACTCAAGTAACCATTATGAGTTAGGTAGTCAACTATATGTAGGTTAAATTGGCTCAACTAATGTAATAAACCAACTGACGTAAATTAATAGTCCAGTAATCGAGTGAATTCCGGCAGTAAGTCTTGGTAGCAAATCTATACGAAGGCTTTCAATGGGATTTTGGAAGTGAACATATGAGCTATTCTTGAGCAATCTAAAGTAAAAGAAAGCCAGCCAAGACAAAAGCTTCATTGTGTAATCCTTTCTTATGTCAGAACATCCAGACAATAAGGTAGACTGATATCAACTCTTTGCCATAGAACAGAACAAAATGATTACCTACTCATCATGATCAAAACAAATTATTTAGTTCCATTCTCTATCCTTAATTTCAAATCCCCAAGTAGGATTCAAAACTATGATCAGGCAGTGAACGGCGGATCACTCTACCACTGAGCTGTTGAGGAACAATGAAAGATTCGACCGCACAAGTGCAATTCCTGATCTCAAGTCCATGAATGAAGCTTCCTTCATAATTTCTGAAACTTCTTCGTACCATGCCTCATTCATGGGATACTAAAAGTGGTTTTATTCATTATATTATATGAAGTTAAAGCCAAAAAAAAACTCAAAATGTAATGTCCGACGCAGAAGGAAGATCCGCTTACCCTGACAGAATTGGAATTGTTGGAGAATGCATAGAGATGGCATCGAAGTTTATCTGCGAGAAAGCACAGCTCATCGAGCTTGGTGTCCAACGTCCCGATGCAGAAGACGTGGAAGATTTGGTCCATGGTTGGTGCGATCGGAATAGCTGCTGAGCGATTGGAGTAGGGCTTGGTAGAGGCGGAAGATCTCCTCTCTCTCTCTCTCCTCTATGGTTATGGATTCGCCATCAGGGCGTAGCTCAGTTGGTGGCAAGGTTCGAGTCGTGATTTACCTTCCTCAAGGGAAGCTGCTAGGACGTTTTTGCATCGGTATGGCCGTCTTGGTTATGGATTCACGAAAGACAATAAATTAAGCCGCGGGGACAAGCGATACTAGGTTAGAGGATCAGGTGAGTGCGGAGAAATAAAATAAACTTTGAGACGTACGATGATAATGAGTAATGCGTTTCACTACCTGTAAGATACTAGAAGATAATGTCTGAATATTTATTTTTTTTTATTTATAACATCTTTAATATTATAATATCTACCATCTCATAAAAATATAAAGGGTAAATTTTCCTAAACTCCCCACTTACCAAGTCAACTTTGCATGCAATCCCTATCCAAACATTTCTTTGCATGTAGTCCCTGATGTGATATTTGGTGAGTATTATTTGAAGAAAATTGAGTATAAAAGTTAGAAAACTGAGTATGACAGTTTGCATCCACCACATCAATAACCCTGTACTCAATTTTCACTCTTTTATACTCAAGTTTCACTCTTTTATACTCAGTTTTCACTGATGTATACTCAATTTTCACCCTTTTATACTCAGTTCTATCAGGGAGCAAAAACAAACAAAAACTTGTGTAGGGAGTGAATGCAAAGTTTCACTCCCCATTAGGGATTTAAAGCAACTTTACCGAAATATAAAACTCATATGTCACATACACATTAACAATAATGAGCATTCGGTTAAAACTGAAACGAATCGATTTTTTTTTTATCAAACTGAACCAACCAAATTTTAAAAAAAAATTGAACAAAGCGAACTGATATTTTATCGGTTAATTCGATTTTTAACCGAATTTACCGAATTATCCAAAAAAAATAGTTTTTACAATAAAATTCAGTTTGTTTTAAATAAAATCATTTTTTAAAATAAAAAATTAATTTTGGGTTAAAAATTTAGTTAATTCGGTCTATTCGGTTTAACCGAATACGAAAGTTGAAAACCGAAATCGAACCAAATTAACCAATTTTTTTAGGAAAAAAAATGAATTACCGAATAGACCGAACCGAAATTTAAAATTCGGTTATTTTGTTCGATTTATTCGATTTAACCAAATTTTTGCTCACCTCTAATTAACATTAACATCTTCATTCTCTCACATTCATGTAACATTCAATCTTCATTATTTATAGGGTTCACATGCCCCGTATACATTATCTTACATATGCATTCTCTCACATATTCATTATCTGACATACACATTTTTTATTTTCAATTTCATTTGTTAATTTAAATGATTATTATTTAAAATAAATAATAATAATATTTTTACATATCTTTATCATTATTTAAAATTAAAATATTATTATAAATTTAAAATAAAAGAGTACAACATTAAAAAAAATACACTTGCATATAATTAAAAAATAACATATTAATTAAACATAAAGCGAAATAATAAAATACTAATTCAAGAGTTGTTAGTGTATTATGACCAAATATGTTCAACTAAGTCGGCACAAAGTTGGTGATACACATGACTGTCACGTAGTTGGAAATTTATCCGGAGATAATCATGAAATCCTCGATTTAAGCCTTAGACGGGCTGTGCGGATTCGTCACCTTCATCGTTGTATCAATTTGTCACGTGATCCCCTCGTCTTCCACAAACATGTTATGCAAAATAATACATGCTAACATAATATGTTTTAACTTTTTTCTATACCAATAACGAGCTGGACCTCTGACAATTATCCATCAAGCTTGAAGCACCCTAAATATTTGTTCAACATCTTTTCTTACAACCACTTATCTTTCCTTAAACAATCTCCACTTGGGATCTTCAGGACATGAAAAAGTCTTCACGAAAGTAGCTCATTCTGGATATATTTTATCTGTTAGATAATACCCCTTTTTATAGTGAGTGTCGTTGACCGTGAAATTAATCTCCGGGACATTTCCTTGCAAGACGTTATTGAATATGGGAGATTCATACAACACATTAAGATCATTACGTGAACTTGTGACACCAAAGATGTATGTCATATCCACAAAT
Source organism: Boesenbergia rotunda (assembly GCA_024364735.1). NCBI lineage: Eukaryota > Viridiplantae > Streptophyta > Magnoliopsida > Zingiberales > Zingiberaceae > Boesenbergia > Boesenbergia rotunda. Next base: position 174,911 of record JAGFNQ010004052.1, read on the forward strand.
CTTGAGATGCGGCCGCTTCAAGCACGATTGTTGGTGATCCATGTCCTCTTGTAAATTGGTCTTTCCAAGCAACTAGACAATTTGTCCATTCCCAATACATGCAATCAAGGCTACCTAACATTCCAGGGAAGTCGTGTCTCTCATCATGCAATTGAAGAAGATGTTGAACATCATTAGCATTTGGCCTTCTTAACTATTGATCACCAAAAGTTCAACCACATAAACGCAGAACTTGAAAAGGCATTAGATGGCGGTTGATTCACCCATGCGTAGGTAGTCGTTAAGATGGTCGGCTAGGACTCCATAAGCTAATTGACGAATCGCAGCTGTGCATTTTTGTAATGGTGTCAAGCCTTGTATACTCGCAGCATAATCCCTCTACTGAAAACATGATAAACGACTCTCAAGTGCATTCATTATGCGACAAAATAAATCTCTTCGCATGCAAAATCATCTTCAAAATATTTGATCTGGATACACTGGATTTGTAGAGAAATAATCATTGAATAGTCTCACATGTTTGGCTTCACGATTTCTCTGGATAAACCCTCTTCTTCGCCGCATCTCGTTATTACTTTGATATGCTTCAACTATTTGTCGGCTTTGTTGAAGTATCAATGACATTAGCTCATTTTCTAGTTTATAACCTTCGTCAACATCTTCAACATGAACTTCATCTTCACTTATCGAGTCGAATATGGTGCTACATGAAGATTGAGACATATTTGCAGGAAATGAATTCAGAGCTAATGAAAAATGATGAATTGTAAAGCACAATAATCGAAGAATGAAGAATGAAAAGGAAACAAATTCGTCAATTACTTGGAGAATGAAGAATTATAGAGCACAAGGTGTCTATTTATTTGTTCTTGTCAACGGCTACATTCTAACAACTATATTATTACGGCTATATTCCAACTGTCATATTACAATAGCTATATTCCAACGGCTAGTTTGCAACGGTTATTTTAATTGACCAGAAATTATAAATGAATGTTAAAAAGTAAAATAATAGAAAATTAAATTAATTTAAAAGGACAATGTTCAAAAATTATATTAATTGAAAAAGTATAATAATTGGAAATTATAATAAATGAAAATTACATATTTCATCTCTTCCTAATCTCTTGATATAGATGTTGATAGATGATAAATTGCTCTTGTATCATTGCGAGGTATCCTTCGAAAGAATTGCATATTCATTTAATTGAACTTTGGCTAAAGCGACCTTTGCTTTCATTTCAGCAGCTTTTGCTTTTATCTCATCAACTTCGAGTTGTTTTTATTTCATTCCAACTTCAGTCATTTTTATGCATGTATACTCAGTAAATTTTGCAAATATATTATCCAAATTTGTTGTCATACCTTCAATGTCTGATTTCATTTTGCCTATTTCTTTTATTTTTGCTACCTTCTGACCCATTGGACGAGTTTCTTCTTCATTTAGGTCTACATATAGACTAGCATCTTGGTTAAATAAGGTGTTGTTTGCTCCCGACTCCGAGGTTCTTGCCTTCTTCATGCTAACAACATGATCAACGGACTGTGGAGTAAACTTTGGACGGTCTTTTACGATCCTCCATACATGCTCGAGATCATGCAATGTCATTATTTTCCTCACAATATTTTTCATATGTAAACCGCAATATATCCTCATTACTGTAGTTGCTACGATGCGCACTATAAATGCTATTGTAATTTGCGTTGAAGTGATATATCTTTTTTGTATAGTATTGTGTCAAAGCGATCGTATGATACTTGCATTTCTGTTGGGTGTACCTTGATGACGATTATCATTGTAATAGTTAACAACACGACCCTAGAAAGTATCCATCTTTTGATCATTGTCGATGATTAGAACATTGCTGATAGTGAAAAACGATCTGACAAAATTTCATCTTTAGACTTACTTCATGTTGATCGTTTTCTTCTACCCAAAGAGCCAAATCCGCCTTCTCTAAATTAACAACTTCAATTGGAGATTCACGGTCAAACACTTGAGTATGTGGATCAAAAGTCGGAGTAAATGGATTACTTTCCGTCGGAGATGTAAAAGGAATGCCGGTTGCAGGTGAATTGGATGGATAATTTTGTAAATATGGATTATATGAATAATTTAGTGGATATAAACCATATGTGTTATTTGGTGAGTATGGATTATGTGGATAATTTGATAGATATGAAAAATATAGATAATTTGGTGAAGTTTAGGAATTTTGGGAAGAATTTTCTAAAAGATTTCTAAAAACCCACAATTATTTTAATCCATTTTGGAAGAAAATAGTAGAGAAGAGATTTTTAGAGGGAGGTGTTTGAAGATTGGAATAAGAGTGATTGGGAGGGAGGTATTTAAAGATTGAAATGTGAGTTGTAAGATAATAAGTATTTATAGATGAAAATTTATTTTTTTATTAAAATCACCATTTGTGACTATTATGGGCGTTTACTAGCCGTTTAGGCGATCATTGTCGATTTTTAATCGATTACGACTACTCCAATCCATTAAAGACATCCTCAATCGCAGCTCAAGAATATATCAGGAGTGCCCCGAATCGATTGGGGACAGGGACAATCCCTAATCGATTGGGGACACCCCTAATCGATCGGGCGATCGATTAGGGGTGCCCTTAATCGATTGGAGGCAGTCGCAATCGATTAGGGATATCATGACGCAATGAGCGCGTTCAAACATCTGAACACGTTCATCGCGTCAGTGCTTTAACGTGCTCGTCATAATGGTTTTAACACGCACGGTGCGTTAATAACGCTCGACTAATGCACCATTACATATGCTCTTATCAATATAAGAGGTTGGGACGGATTAGGATTTTAAATTTGAGGGTCGTGTAGTAAATAATAAAAATAATTATTATCGAAAATTTTTTTCATTTAAGATTGAAATCGATCTTAAAATATTTTAGAAATAATCACCCCAGATTGCACATCTAGAAGATAATGACAACGAACAAATTTACACGTAGCAATGACGCAAAACAAGAGTCGGCGGCCCGTCTGAAGGTTGCAAAATCACTTGAAGATTTTGATATCAAACTATCAATAAAAAAACTTAGGTCGCGAATTTTTCGAATATATAATTAATTTTAAATTTTGGTGAACGACAGTGGCTCAGTCGATTATGAAAACAACGGCAAGGATTTTGGAATGAATGGGATAAGATGAAGATGTCTAACGGAAAGAGAGAGTGCCTATATAATAAATTAGAAAATATTTCCATATAGTAATAAATTAATAATATTATCATTAATAATGTTTGTATGTAATTGATGATTATTAATAACATTTTGTAAGGTTTGTTTTTGTAAATGAAATATGATTTAATTTTTTTATTCACATGTAATTATTATATAAGTTTGAATTACAAGATATAATTAGAAGATGAGTAATACAATATAAAGAAAATATCTTTCCAAAGAATCTAGATTCATCTTAAAAATTCAAAAAGCAATTACGATTGACTAGTAACTATTTATAATTATTATTCACGATTATTATTCGTGATTACTATTCACAATTACTCCTCCATTAGATCCACTGTCTCAGCGGCCCCTTAGAGATGGCCCCACAGATATAAAAGTAGGTAAATGCAAATATATATATGATTTGATATGTTATGAACCACCCACTTCAGACTCATCCGCGGCACTAATGGAGGCGGCTGGAATGAATCCAGGCACCAGGTGCACAATAATAATTTTTTTTGTTTTTTTAAATTTTTTTGGGATATATTATATATATTTAGTGTTTAAGATCTTAGGATTTAGAGATTGAGTTATAATGGATTTAAGCAAATAAGATTTTTCTTTTAAGGTTTAGTCTTCTCTTTTAGGTTATATGTTCCAGATACAAAATTTTAGATGTTCACGAGATATATTATATGTATTTAGGGTTTAAGATTTTAAAATTTAAGGGATGAGTTATAATGCATTTAAGCAAGATTTCCTCTTGGGTTATAGTATTTCGGATATAAAATTTTAAATGCTCATGGAGTATATTATATATATTTAAGATTTAAGATTTAAAGAAATATATATTTTTAAAAATTAAAAAGAAAAAAAGGTTGTTGCTAAAAAAGATAAAGGTGCCTAGATATTTATCCAAGCACCTTTATCACTTAGGCGTGGATGGTTGCACAATGTATTATCCGCTGTATATCAAACCCCGTGTGTGTGTGTGTGTGTGTGTGTGTGTGTATGTGTGTGTGTGTGTGTGTGTGTGTGTGTTAAATTTCTCTGCTACAGAGCACCCGCCATTTGACCCTTCCAGTCCAACTCAAGGCGCCTTCAATTCCATCGAAAACGCCTTCTATTCCAACTCAAGGTGCCTCCAATGTAATTGGAGGCAGGCATTGGAGGCGTGTTGAGTCAAAGGAGTTTTATTTTAATTTTTTTTGATATATTATATGTATTTAGGATTTAAAATTTTAAGATTTAGGGTTGGGTTACATATTTTTTGTTGTGATCGATGACACGGCTAGAAGGGGTGAATAGCTTACTCACTCCAATTCAATATTCTTCCTACAATGGTTAGCACAAGCGAAAACTTAATCTATCAATTAATACAATACTAACACATTACCGGTTACGTGGTTCGGTGATTGTTTGCTCCTACGCCACGACGTGTCCTTGAGGTGGACGAATCCTTTGTTGATGCAGTCTGACCTTGATTATTGTTTTGGTGTTGACACCGATTTTAGTTTAGGTTGATGATTATGATTGGGATAAATTCCTGGTCGTGGACTAGGCATACCTAGTGGGACTAGGTTTGGAAAAATCCTAGCTTGGAGGGCTAGGTGTGGAAAAGTCCTAGCCTGGAGGGCTAGGTGTGAAAAGTCCTAGCCTGGAGGGTTAGGTGTGAAAAGTCCTAGCCTGGAGGGCTGGGTGTGGAAAAGTCCTAACTTGGAGGGTTAGATGTGAAAAGTCCTAGCTTGGAGAGCTAGGTGTTGAAAAGTCCTAACCTAGAGGGTTAGATGTGAAAAAGTCCTGGCTTGGAGGGTCAGGTCCTAACCTGGAGGGTTAGGTTGATGAAATCCCGGCTTGGAGGGTCAGGTCCTAGCTTGGAGGGCTAGGTTGATGAAATCCTGGCTTAGAGGATCAGGTCCTATCTTGGAGGGCTAGGTTGGAGTCCCTGGATCGGTCTGGTGACCGATCAGGGAAGTTGGCAAGTGCTCCTTCGTGGATCGGTCTGGTGACCGATCCAGCAATGAATGATCGGTCTGGTGACCGATCAGGGAGCACACAGTGAGGCTAGAACCTACTGCTCGGCTCCTGATCGGTCTGGTGACCGATCAGGGAGTATGCAGTTCACTCACTGCTTTGCTCCTGATCGGTCTGGTGACCGATCAGGGAGCTCACAGTGAGTTGAGTTCCCCTGCTGCTCTGCTCCTGATCGGTCCGGTGACCGATCAGGGAGCTTCCAGTAGGTTTTGGGAACCTTACTGATCTGCTCCTGATCGGTCTGGTACCCGATCTTGAACACTATTCAGATCGTTCTGGTGAACGATCAAGCGTCGCGGACTCCGTCTTACAACCGATCAGGATGGAGCCTGATCAGTCAGGGAGCCACCTGATCGGTCTGGTGACCGATCAGGTCACAGCCTGATCGGTCTGGTGACCGATCAGGCCTGTGTCGCCGCGAAGGCTGGGAGTCTCAGCAAAGCGGTGGATCGGTCCGGTGACCGACCCACGAGCCCTGGATCGGTCCGGTGATCGATCACTTTAATTCAAAATGCACTGTCAGACGCTCTGATCACGTCTGAACACATCTGATTTCTCTGCGCTTAATATTTGATCCTTGATTCTCTGTGTGATATGTTGTGCTAATGATCTGATCAAGATTGCAGGTGACAGGGATGGATTCAAACACTCAAGGAGAGTCAATGGAGGTCTTTCCTTGGAGCAGGTTTGTCCGTTTTCCATCTCAGGTTGCAACGGACGCTGGCGCTAGCTGGAGCTGCTGACTGGGCCTGGTCTGAGGGAAGCTCAGGGAGTCCAGGAGAGCTCAGTGGTAGCTGGCTGTTGCAGGAGAGCAGCTAGAGGCTGCAGTGAGGTGGTGACCTGGCGATCAGTAAGCTGGGACTTAAGCGCTTGGTGGCAAAGTAGTCTCAGCAACGAAGCAACGAAGCAATTCAGAAACTCAGCAACTCAACGAAAACTACTCTGCGACAACTTGTGCTTGCGACAACTCTGTTCCATCATCTGTTGAGCAAGCGATTGTGATCCTTGAAGCAACCATCTGTTACTTGAGCACTTGGAGGAAGAAACAAGAGGCTTGGCGAGTCCATCAGCAAGAAGACAAGAAGAAGGGAGTTCTTGCATGAGATCTGTGCTGGGTGGAGCTCGGGAGAAGTTCTGCTTGTGTTCTTGTGGTTCCAAGTGCTAAGTAAGATCCTTCTTGTGTTTCATTGTGCTTAAAACTTTATCTCTGTTGAAATGTTGTGGAGAGGTTACTCCACCGAGAAGGAGGTTGCTTATTATCCGGATTTTTCGGGGCTTGATCTGCCGACGATCAAGGGATCGCCCACCTTAAGGACACGCCAAGGAGTAGGGGCAAGTTATCCCCGAACCTTGTAAATTCTCTTGTTAGCGTTCTTGTGTTTGCTCTTAGCTTAGAGTTTACGTTTCTGCATACTCTGTTTTCTTTAGCTTCCACTGTGCGACTAACATTTGACGTGCAGAAAATCGATAAGTGATAAAGTTCGGTGTCTGGCTATATTCACCCCCCCCCTCTCTAGCCATCCAAGTTCCAACGCCCTTGATCCTTCGGTGGATCACGCTCCGGCAATCTCCAGATAAAGCTTTCTCCTTCTCGATGGAGAACAACCTCTCACAAACCTTCTTCCTCCTTTCAAGATAGAGCTAGGGTTTAGGAGGAAGATAAGCACTTGGAGCTTGAGCACTTAAACACTAGAGTAAGGATATCGCAGTGAATTGCTAACCTATCTCAAGTCTCAAGCTCCCCTTTAAATAGTGGAGAGAGTTGTTAACAAACAACTCAGCCCCGACACCAGTCGACTGCCCTCCAAGGCCAGTCAACTGATGCCCAGCCAATGGCTAGCCTAACAACTCTATTTTTTAGCAGACCAGTCGACTGGTGCCTAGACCAATCGACTGGTGCCTGGACCAGTCGACTGATCTTTCTGTGAGTTTCCACTCAACGCTGGCAGTCGACTGCTTCCTTTGCCAATCGACTGCCCAGCTTACAAACTCACTCTCAGCCTCTCCGGAGTCCATCCTTCATGTATGCCTTGAAGTCCACTTCCTTGGCTTGCCCCTTGACAGGGTCGTCTTTAGGCATAGGTCATTAAGACCTATGCCTAGGGCCTCAATTTTTATTGGGGCCCATTATTTTTGATATATTAAACATATTTTTATTATATATTTTAAGAGAATGGAAAAGAATAAGATCTTGATAAAAAATTTACATATCTTATTTTTTAGTCAAAACTATAGATTTTATAAAAAAAAATCTTATTATGGTTCCAATGAATAAAGTCATAAGGGGTTCTCTTTTTAATATTTTAAATTTAATTTTTATTATGTATGTTATTTTACAAGATCTAATGTATTCCTCTTCAATATCTTTCAACCTTAGCCTTCTCTCGTTACATTTATTTTTTGTTAATAACGTTTTCTCTTCTGATTAGTAAGAACATGAATTAGAATTTTTTTATCCATGCAATACAAAATAAAAAATATTAGTCTTTTTCGAGTTCCCCCTCTTCCCTTGACTAGCTCCCCCTCTTTATACTTCTCTCGCACCTTGATATTGGGAAAGAGAAATTACATCTAACGTTGTCATGTTGATTCGGTTGGTGCTACTATGCTCCTTGCTTAATTAAGTTCAAATGTTGAGGGATTCATCCATATTATGTTCAATCGAAATAGAGGATTTTATTATTTTTTAGCAATAGTGAGTTGGATATCTTTGTCATTTCGCTTCTTGATAGACATTAAGTTTTGCTTTTATTTATATGTATTTACAGAAATACATTTTTTTTTATTTCCCTTTTGTTTCTATTCTATCATTTACAACTATTTTGGTTTAGATGATAAAAAATATGATTTATTTTTTCTTTTGTTTTGTGCCTAAAATGACTTATTTAAATTTTAATAAATGATAATGGCTGGTTTGATCTCGTTACGATCTTCATTTTCTAAGGATTATATTGAGTTTTATCATTTTGTATATGTATTATTTATTTATTTATTTATTTATTGTGATTTGCGGTGATGATGAGTTGAAGATGGAAACATGATTTTTTTTCTATTATTGTCTCATTTCATTTATTCTTTTTTGTAAGAGTTATTATTTTCGTCTTTTATTTGAGTAATTAGACATATTTTTTTTTTATCTTTCTTAGTTTTTAAACAATTCTAAATATATTTATTTTCGACCAAGTCGGTTGTCAGTTACAAGTTTGAATGAAAAGGATGAGTAAATTTTTTTTAAAACAATGTTAAAGACTTTTTTTTTTGCCTAGGGTCTTAAATAGGCTTGAGTCGGCCCTGCCCCTTGAAGTTCTCTTCCTTCGGCTCTCATACCTCGGATGCGCACACAAGCTCGCGGCTTGTCTCTATGTCATCCTTCGTGTATGCCTTTAAAGTCTACTTCCTCGGCTCGCCTTTTGAAGCCTACTTCCTCGGCTCGCCCTTTGAAGTCATCTTTCTCGGCTCTCGTCCCTCGGATATTTCACTCCGTTAATCCTCATGTGTGATCCACTAATTCCTGCACGACTTAAACACACATATCAAATCAACATGAAAACCTAACTTAATCATATTGACACACATATCAAAACTCATGATTTATCCGATCAACCTTGGGTCGATTGCACCAACAGGTTTAAACTAATAAGATTTTTCCTCTAGGGTTCATGTTTTCCTATTGGGTTATAATATTCCAGATAAAATTTTTTGAATATTCATAGGATATATTATATGTTTTTAGGGTTTAAGATTTTAGAATTTAGGAGTTGGATTATAATAGATTTAAGCTAATAAAATTTTCTCTCTAAAGTTCAGTCTTCCCTCTTAGATTATGGTGTTCAAGATAAAAAAAAATTTAGATGCTCATAGGATATATTATATGTATTTAGGATTTATGTGAGGAAATATTGATTTTAAAAAAATAAAAAACAAATCGAGGTACCTTCCATACATGGAAGACGCCTCAATCAGTTTTTTTTTTTTTAAATCAACAAGGCACATTCAATTGCATTGAAGGTGTCTCGAGTCAAATCACGCACGGGCGCACGACGAGAGATCCGCAACAGATTGATTTCACACACACACACACACAATTTAGGGGAGTTAACTTTTAAATTTTTCTCGGGCCGAGATCGAGACCGGTCTTGTTAGGTTTAGCTAGTTTGATTTATTTTGACTTATCTAATGTTTTACTTTAAAGTTAAACTTAACTTCAAAGTTGTGTCTGATGTTTATACTTAGTTTATTTGTTTAGCTACATGACTACTTATTCACGTTAAGTTAAAATCATGTGTACATGTTCACGTATTTTACTAAGTTGTGTCTAATTTCATACATTTTCAATGCTTGCTTACTTGCGCATATTAAATTGATGCTCATGTTTATGCTTACAAGTATTACATTATGATTTTAACTATTAACCTTACTTGTAACATACATGAGTAGCTTATTATGTTTTAACTTAGTGGATATTTAAGATTACTTGAGTCGATTCTAAGACTGGTATTCGTATCTTATTTAAAGATTAAACTAATTATTCAAGTCATGTTAAGTTAGGAGGCGCTTGATATATATTTGACAATGGGAATGGTAATGAGTTTGATTGAGAGATTTATGAGTTTGGTGATAACCTAGTGGGGGTGGATTATGAAATCAAAGGTATCATATCTTTATTTTGATTCTGATTCTCATATATCAAGGATCATAAATGGGAATGAAATAGATTTCATTCTCACTCCCACCTTCTAAACCCGCTTACCAAGCGCCCCCTTAATTATCATTTAAAGCCTAAGTTGTTAAGTTTTGTCCTGTTATAAACCTATAATGCTTACATGTCTAAATAATTCTTAGATTTGGTGAACTCGTATTGACTTGCGTAACTTTTATGGAGTATGATTTAATTAGATTATGTGATTTGGACTCTTAAGTAGTTACATAAATGTATTACTTGGTTATTTAAAGACATGTTTGATTTATCTGGTTTATATTTATTTTTGCTTACCCTTCCTAAACTTGACTTGTTTGACTTATATTCGACCTTTACACCAAGTCATTGTATTTTAGCTTACATTTCAAAGTATTATATGCTCACTTACACTACTGAAACTTGTTTTATCTAAGTACTTGTTTAGTTGAATCACTTAGCTAAATTAAGTTAAACGTACCTTGGACAATTCTCGTAGAAAATTCCAATGTTTAAAATTCTTTTCTTTCTACTCTTAGTACCTATTTTTGATACATGTAAAAGGGCAGAGAAAAGTTTAGTTTAAAACCTTAGTATAAATTTCCTCAATATTAAAGAGTTCACATTAAGGGGGAATTTTATATTATGGGGGAGAGTTTAAAATTTTCATTAAAGTGCATTAATGTATGATTGCATTTATATTCTTTTCTTTAACATACATATAATACAAATTCATTTTTAATATTATTGATTTTGTTAATTTTAAACTAAGTTTTCATACAATCAAAAAGAGAAAAATTAATGGTGGTGAGAGCACAACATGGAATCCATATTTTAATGTATGGTTAAGTTTAAAGTTAGTATGTTGTGTATACTAATGAAATATTGTCAAGTGTGCAAGTGTAAATTACTTGACAAGAGGTAAAGTTCTAGCAAGGTTAGGCTGTGCAAGTCCTAATTAGGAATCAGACGATGAAAATCTTAGCGAGACTAAGCAGCGGAGCTAAGCAACTAAAGACTTGATTGAGTGTAGGCATGAGCTAAGTCTTAATTTGAATTACTTTCGTAAACAATTCTTTACATTCTTATAGGTCTGAGAGTTAGATTTATTAGATTTACCTTTCAATCTTTCCCTGTATCCTGTATCTCATGAGAGATGAAGATGCACAATCAATATCATATCATATATGTACAATAAAATAAGGATGAACACATAATGTGACAAAGAAAAATGAATAAATATATAAAAATAATGTCCACGATACATCGGCTCAATCCCAAATCAATTCAAAATGAACTAGTGGCCCATGTGATCTTCTCTATCACTTGAGTATTTTATTTCTTAACATTAATTTATCATTGGCTTAAAGAGTAATTTATATCTACTCACAAAATTGATCATCCGTGTATAATGCCTTTTTCATTACCAAATAATAGATCCTAACCAATTTATTGGTTATAAAATATCAATTTCCCACATCCCCTCTCGATCTCTTTTTTCAATAAATCTTTGTCACGTTTACCATTATTCTCATCGGGTGACATTTCACGACATGTGTTGCATTTCTCCAAGATTGACCATTTGAGTGTCTCTCCTCATAGCCTGTTCATTTGTTCCACAACAAATGTGAGAAGATCTTCGTCAATTATTTTGTTAGCTTGATTTACTTTGGTGTCACTAATTGTGATTCTCATTTTATCCCTAAAAAACTTATCATCACTTCAACTGCCTAATGAATAATGTGGATTTTCGTAGGTTGATCAATGTACCGTTTAGAACCTGACCATTGTAAGCATCATCATCCTCTATGACTCTTTTTTTGCTTTTGTTATATATTCAGTGTTCCCTTCAAAGACCCCAGGGCGTAACATAAATGATAGGTGTATGGTATTTCTGGCACAATAGTCAGGGATCGATCTCAGGAGTGATAGTCTACATTTTTAACTCCATCATGTACCTGTTGTCTGTGTACTTTCATGAACCTCCTCCATATCCGTGAGGTCGATTCTAAAGGGATCGTTAAGATAACGAATATATCCTTTTAGTGTTCCTTCAAATGGTTGACTATTATCTTAACACAGCGTTCATGTTTACTCATCTATGGTTCTTTGAAAATCTAAAATTGTTCATAAAAACCCATTCATTAGTGAGTACAAACATTCAGAATAGTAAATAAACCAAACATTAATGAAATCTAATAATAAAAGAATATAAAAATAAATAAGATTGTACACTAGTAAGCTTAGTTCGTTAAGCTTCATGAATAGATTTCAAAAACAGTTTATAAATAACTTATTTATTAACTTGTATAAAATTTAATTATAAACTTATTTTTAAATTTTCGTTTAAATATAGATTTAATTTATAAATTTAAATATATTTAAAAATAATATAAATTTCATGTTTAGATAAATATTTAATTAATGTATAAGGACAACAACACTATTAATTGAGCTGAATAAAATTATTAATAAATAAATAAGATTGAACTCATCTAAATTTCGGTTGGACCATATACACCTTTGCAAGCATCCAATTATCTAAAAAATTACATGATGTATCCTTTATCAATTGATCTAGGATAAAATATTTCAAATAATTTACCTATAGTGCTATTTAGCTAGAAAGTTAACATGCGATTTGGGGGTTAAAATCTAGCAAAATCAGTGTATCCACCCTCCCATACACTAGTCACAATATCCGGGCTAGTAGTCCCCGTGATTTACCTCCTTCGTATTGGTCCTGAGATCGATTGGCGGGGGTACTAAGACGAATGAATCACCTATTGCCAACAAAAGCCCGAAAATACTAGATCGTATGAACGTTATCGCATTTGTTGCTTCAATTGATTAGTATGTCACTATTTGACTTTTGATAGACTTTTTATTGTTGTTCTTCACCTTTTGTCCTTGTTCATGCAAGGCAAACTAATCAGTATGGGTGAGCCAATCAATTTAAGTGGGATAATTAATTTGAACGGGGCCAAGTAGGTTGATTGATCCAAAAAAATCCTAGCACATTAGACCAAGTAAACTAGCTTGGTTGATTCGAACAAGCTAGATGGGTCAATCAACCAATTCGCTTATCAAATCAGTCAATGCAGACAAAAGTGACAACCCAAGTGAATAGAGCAAGTTGATCGAGCCAAGTAGACCAGCCAGTCGGGATAGAATTCAGGATTAGCCCGGACAAACCAGTTGACCTAAGCAAGACTATCAATTGATGTATCCAATTGGTTCGATTAAATTAAATGAGTACCGCTAATATATCTCTAAACAAAGTTGAACACTTATATGTATTGATCTTCCACCAACAGATCATCAAATGCGTCATTTTTTGGATTATGTCTATGACACCCTTTCTTTTCTTTAGATATACATCTAGCTCAGATTTTTGAGATTATATTATTCAAGATTGTAAAAATCGCTAGACGGTAATCGGGCGGAGGACTACCGCCTAGCGCCTAGTCGGCGCCTAATCGGCGCCTAGGCAGCGCTAGACGGCATTAGGCGGCACCACGGTGGGGTGCCGCCTAGCGCCTAAGCGGCGCCTAGGCGGGCCTAGGCGCCGACTTTTACAACAATGATATTATTTCAATTTCTATTAAATAAGAAGAAAATTTAGAAAAGGTAGCATACTCTCTATTACTATGAATGAGTTGTTGCTATCTGTTGTTGCTATCTTGAGATTCAAAATTAATTTTTTATCCTTGAAATTTTTCAAGGGTTGCATCTTAATATTATTTATAAATTGCAAACAAAAGTCTTTGTACCTCTTCAATATTAGTCTCCAATTCAAATGAGTTATAAAATTTAGGAAAAATGAATTCAAATAATCGTATTGTACATCTAGATTCTAAACTAAACAAATAACCACTAATAAATTATATTCGCCCAATATTTATCAAACTTTTCCTTCATTTTTTACACTATTTTTTAATAAACTCTTTAATTTTCTCATCTAAGATTACTTTTACTTAATACACTTCCTTTAGGGGGAAAAACTAATAGTAGGATACTCACTTCCAAAAATTGGTTGCTTCATAAAATACTTTCAAGGCTAAAATATTTTATGCAATTTACTCAATCATCTTCTGCTAGACAATAAATGTAGTGAGGTTCTCGGTCTTAAAATATTGGAAAAACTTCTTTAAAACAATTATTGTTCTCAACTTCTCATAAGTTGAATTCCATCTTGTCTTGCCATGGTCAACTAATTTTTTTTTCATGTAACTTCAATTATTTCACAATTTCAACAAAGTGAATGAGTATAACATTCATTCATCTAATGAAATGCACGCTTCAATTACCTGAATAATATCCTTAATTTCATTAAGATCATCCTGAGAAAAAAAAAATCAAATTTGTATTTATTTCAAAAAATCTTCCTTCATATATTTAATTGTGGCATCATTAGTACCCGCATACAAGGGAGGCCACATATGCAATTTGCATCACATTCAAACGCAGGTAAAATACACACGATTATGCAGGCGACTGATATGCAGCAAAGAGAAGGCAAACATCATTTGCAGCTGTCTATGCTGAGCAAGAGACCATCTTTTAAGGGCTTCTCGCTACTTGCAGTGGCAATGCATGAGAACTAGGAAGCGAAGAACGTTTTAAGATTACAAGGGACGAGGGCTCCTCTGAGGATTTAACAAGGGTGAGAATATCTAGTTGCCAAAGCTAAATTCTAATAGTAGCCCTCTCACATGGTGATGTTTTGCAACTAAAGAGACGAAGGGGCAGCGATTGTTTTGCTACTGATCAAGCCTTGTGGAGAAGATGTCATTCCCCAAATCTCACAAAAATGAGAAAGAATCATAGAGAACAAATCACGTGGGTGATGCTGAGAAAGAGCATAAGGGAGGCTAGACCTGTCACTAAGGTGAAGGGGGAGGAGCAAAGAAAGAGAAAGGGTAGGTGCATAGGTTGGGTGGCAGAGGGGAAGGAGAAACAATTAAGGGTTAAAGGGTTTGGCGATAACAGGACAAGTTCACTCTATAATGGGAATAACAGTGCCCATGTTCATCCTCATCACCCTCCACTAATTAAAGTAAATGAAGCTTTCATTCTGTATGACTATGCATCATACTGAAAAGATGACCATGAATATTGCATACTCATTGTTGCGATATCAGCATCTTCTGTATATTCAAGTTAAAACATGAAGAATTGGATACAAAAGTTGATAGTAACGATTCAAAAGGGTGCTCCGAAAGACATGGCTCACAAATGATATATTCACTTAAATCTGTGGAAAGTTTGACAGAATATGTTAAACAATTTTGCCCATGTTTAGGAAAAGTATTGTGCATAGGATAGATAATTTTTTACAAGAGTATACCATTAGCCCCAAAAATTGATGATAATGTATTTAAGTAAATTTAGCAAAGAAAAGGGGAAAGGACATGGGAGAGAATGAATTTCCAATTGGAACTTAGCTAATCAAATTATCCATACAAGCAAGTGATACAATTGTACCGAAAACTCCAGCAAAAGATCAATTAGAGCTTCATAAATTTTCACCAGAGACGCCTCTGACTAAAAGAAAAACCATCTTCTTGCAGCCTTCCTCTGAATTGAGAGATGCACAACTTTAGATCATAATAATAATAATAATTTTTTTAAAAAAAATTGCTAGCTTATAACAAATAGTTAGACAATAAAGTAGTTTGAGAAGGAATTATGAATACAATCTATATGAATGGGTTTCCCCCTTATTATACCTACTTGATAATTTAGTTTGAGCTTGAAATATTGATTGACCAATTTTCTCAAAAAGTTGTCCAACTGCGCCAAGTCTTTTCCATACTACAGAACTCTACAATGCCTTTGGTCAAGCCAGCTCATCGATCTAGAACTGTTTAACCAATTGTATGTAGTTCCTCAATACTTAGACTTTGAGACCAAGTCAAAATATTGATTGACCAAGTCAATACTTAGACTTAGCTTGAAATATTGATTGACCAAAATACTTTCTACGAAATGTGTTGACTGACATTTAGGTTAACCGACCAACAGTCAAATAGTACTTGTACCATCTTGCATTTAAAAAAAAAAATAATTCCCAACGCTTACTATTCAACAACAGTTGCTCGACCAATTTTCTTTAATCAACCCAATTTCATGGATAATTATCAAATTGACTATTGTACGATGGTTATCCATTAACAAATAGTTATTAAGATTATTGGTTGGCCATCCCTAATTTTTGTTGACCAAAGTTCGTGGGTAAACTCAAATTTAAATTCTAGCTACTCGAAATTATTTATAAATAGAATTTAGAAGTAGGATGTTGCTCAGCATAACTCACACTTTCTTGTTGAGCAAAGTTTTCTGTAAGGTTTTTCTTTGGATTCAAGGATTCAATTGCACATTGAACTCTCTTGAGTAACTTCTTGTCACTTTCGTGCTTCTTTTACATTATCAAGAGAGACATGGGACTTTTGTATATTCCTTTAACTTCACGTTTTAAATCATACGGTGTATAAGAAATATTGTAATTCTTCAAACTTGATCTAAAGATTATAATGCTCTAAGCATGTTTTAAAATTTCTAGCCATTTCGGACTTTCATACTATGACCAGAATGATACGATTTCGGTACCATATCATACTGTGTCGATATCATTTTGTCGATATCATTTTGATAAGCTTGCTTCAGCTACTGTTATAAGCTTGCTTCAGCTTTCCGATTCTTGCATTATAGTAGTCAGGATTTTCATAAACATTGGGAACTTTTGGTTTTTCTCCAATAGCTGGTGCATATTGTGGAGGCCCCATTATCGAATCTGTTGGCGGATTATAAGTAGTAATTGCTGATGATGATGCAAAAATAGTTTCCCTTAAAGTTGGATAATCAAGTTCTGGTTCATTATCTCCCAGAACAGCAATGTATTCTTCCATCTGGTCTGAATACGCAGAATAATAGTCATCAGAATTAGAAGAGTTAGGAGAATAGCATATCCCATCACCTTCCGCAAATGGAATAGTCCATTCATCAGTTTTGTCATCTTCATGGAGGACATATAATTCGGTATGCTATTCTCCTAACTCTTCTAATTCTGATGACTATTATTCTGCGTATTCAGACCAGATGGAAGAATACATTGCTGTTCTGGGAGATAATGAACCAGAACTTGACTATCCAACTTTAAGGGAAACTATTCTTGCATCATCATCAGCAATTACTACTTATAATCCGCCAACAGATTCGATAATGGGGCCTCCACAATATACACCAGCTATTGGAGAAAAACCAAAAGTTCCCAATGTTTATGAAAATCCTGACTACTATAATGCAAGAATCGGAAAGCTGAAGCAAGCTTATAACGGACAATGGATGCTACCATCAGCCCAGCAAAGCACAGGTGCTATGCTTGTACTTCCTGATAATATTGGACTATATAATGATGTTATTTCCAGGTGGGAATCCATTACTACTAATGTAGTGGACTCCAAAATTTGGATTGATAACAGAACAAAGGTCCAGTATATTGAAAATCTACTGGGAGAAATAGAAAAGAAAACGTTCATTCAATGGCGAATGATGTTCCCAAATCAATATGATCGATTGATTGCGGCAGCCGATGAAACCCAGAATGTTCTAACTCAAATTAGAAGAATAATCACTCTGGAGGATCCAGCGTCAGGTTCAACTGCTGAACAAAACCAAGCTTATTTGGATTTGGAAAGACTGGTATGCCCAAATACTAAGTCTAATTTCATATATGAACCAGTACAAGGAGTTAGCTCCAAAACCGGGAGAATGTTTTTAAACGAGGAACTATCCAGCAAATTTTATAGAAAAATGCCTCCTTTAATTGGCGGATATCTGGAAAAGAAATTCCAAGAAAGACACCAAGGTAATACCATTGGTGTCCTACCCAGAATTCATCATGCCTATCAAGAGCTCATGGAAATGTGTAAACAAGCTTCACTACAAAGAAGCCTCAAGGATCTGGATTTTTGTTCTCAAATTCCTCTACCAGACCGCTATAAATCCCCTGCTAAAAGGTTTGGGCTGAGAAAGGCAAGGAATTATAAAGGAAAGCCCCATAAATCACATGTGAGGGTAATCAAAAAGAAGCATCAGAACGACCAATCAAAAGTAAAGAAATGTAAGTGTTTCATTTGTGGAGAAGAAGGTCATTTTGCTCGTGATTGCAGGAATAAATTTGGCAACAAGGAAAGAATCGCTATGATAAGTGAACTTGAGTTGCCTGAGGACTTTGATGTAGTCCCGGTGGACCTTAAAGAAGCTGATAGTGATGCAATCTGCAGCATCTCCAATGGAGAAAACAACACGGAACAATACTGCAGTATGATCACCAGTTCTTTACCTTTTAATGAATTTTTATTTGTTCTGATAGGAGAAGAAGCAGGTTGGCGAGTGCAAGTTGATCTCCCAGAAGAACAATTTGACTGTGAGCATATCATGATGATTAATTCAGAAGTAGCTACTCAGTACATCCGCTGTACATTTTGCAAAAGACAAACAAGCCAGAGATCAAGAGGGCATTGTGATAAACGTCACCTAACTACTTGTACTTTATGTGTTGGAACATATCTAAAGATGGAATTAAGGGTCGCGTCTCCACCACTGGTACATTATGATGATAGAAATTTAATCTCTGAACTAATCGGTTATACTCAATACCTAATGGCAGAAAATCAAAAGCTTAAGGAAGAGCTAGCCAGGATATTAAAACAGAACCAGACCCAGGAAGAACAGTTAACAAAGGAGCTAATGGAGGATCTGCAGCAATTATCAATGGAGGATCTACGAAGAGGAAAGGAGCAAGTCTCTTATTTGGCTGAGCAAGTTGTTTCCAAAATTTCTGAAGGCCAAGTATCCACCAGAGGAATAATGAATAGACTTTATAACAATAAAGTGGAATTTGAGATTCCAGATGTTCCGAAGTTTGAAGTCAATGCAATACTGGATACAGGAGCAACTTCATGTTGCATAGACACAAGATCCATACCAGGTCAGGCTATAGAAGAAAACTCATATATTATTATGATTAATGGTGTAAATTCCAAGCAGGAAGCTCGAATGAGGCTCAGAAACAGTCAAATGATGATTGGTGAAAATAAATTCAGGATTCCTTTCACATATGCTTTTGAGATGACGTTGGGAAGAGGCATACAGATGGTATTGGGCTATAATTTTATATGCAGCATGCAGGGTGGCGTAAGAATTGAAGGTAATAATGTTACGTTTTATAAAAATATTACTACCATACCACTAATCAAAGTGCAGCCGCGGCAATTGAGGAGTTGTCCATGGAAGAACTGGAGTATATTCAAATACAGAAAGAGGTATTTTTTGCCAGTATTAATTCTAGCCCTGATATTCTTGCAAAGCATAGCTCTTTACTAAGCAAATTGAAAGAGCAAGGGTATATTGGGGAAAACCCCCTTCAGCATTGGTCGAAGAATGACATTCTTTGTAAAATCGAAATTATCAATCCCGATATTACCATCCAAGATAAACCTCTGACCAGTGTGACTCCAGCTATGAAGAAAGTCTTTGAGCGACATATTGAAGCCTTATTAAAGCTAAAGGTGATTTGTCCCAGTAAAAGTAGGCACAGGACCATGGCTATGATTGTACAATCTGGAACGAGTATTGATCCAGCAACGGGAAAGGAGATAAAGGGTAAAGAACGTATGATTTTCAATTATAAGACCCTGAATGATAATACATACAAAGATCAGTACAGCCTTCCTGGCATCAATACTATATTGAAGAAAGTGGGTAGTTCTAAGATCTATTCTAAATTTGATTTAAAATCTGGTTTTCATCAAATTGCCATGGACCCAGCATCAATTGAATGGATGGCATTCATATGTCCATCTGGTCTGTATGAATGGCTGGTAATGCCGTTTGGTTTAAAGAATGCACCAGCAGCCTTCCAACGCAAAATGGACCACTGCTTTAGAGGTACGGAAGAATTTATTGCAGTTTACATTGATGATATTCTTGTATTTTCCAACTCAGAAAAGGAGCATATTAGACATTTGGAGTGTATGCTCTGCATTTGTGAACAAAATGGTCTGGTATTATCCCCTACCAAGTGCAAAATAGTTGTACCTCGAATTGAATTTCTCGGAGCAGAAATAGGTGAGGGAAAATTAGAACTTCAGCCTCATATTATAAAGAAATTTCTGAATTTAAAGATGAGCTCCTGAAGGAAAAGAAAGGACTTCGCTTCTGGTTGGGTATTCTTAAGTACGCCCGGACCTATATCCCAAATTTAAGTTCAAAGTTGGGACCCTTATATGAAAAGACTTCTCCCCACGGTGATAAACGGATGAAGAACTCAGATTGGGCGTTAGTCAAAGAAATCAAAGAGCAAGTCCAGAAGCTTCCAGATTTGGAACTTCCACCAGAAAACGCATACATAATTCTGGAGACAGACGGATCTATGTTAAGCTGGGGTGGCATCTGTAAATGGAAACCCAACAAAAATGCTCCTCGAAGTATGGAAAAAATTTGTGCATACGCACATGGAAAATTCCCAATCATTAAGTCAGTCATCAATGCGGAGATTTATGCAGCTATGAAAACTATGACAACCTTAAAAATTCATTACATGGACAAAAAGGAGATTACTCTAAGAACATACTGTCAGGCAATCATCAGTTTTCATAACAAGTCAGCAAGGAATAAACCATCCAGGGTCAGATGGCTCTCCTTCACGGATTACATAACAGGAACAGGAGTGAAGGTAAATTTTGAACACATTGACGGTAAATTAAATGTTCTTGCAGATATGCTATCAAGATTAGTGGAAGAACCCGAATCCTTGGCTGTTCTCACTGAAGGGGAAGAAGCATCGACGTCGAGCAAGTTTCCGTTACTAATGGAATATGAAGACTTAATCAATGATACCCTTCTCAAGATATTTTCTAAAGAGGATCATGACAAAAGAAATCGTATGGCTAAGATTGAAGATGAAGCAATTATTGGCATCTTAGAAAAGTTGCGAGAGCTAGAGCTTATCCTACAGCTAAAGGAGTACGATTTCAACCACCGACGACATGTGAGTGGACAAGTTCCTGACAATTATTGGAAAAGTCATTATGATGAAGTAACAGAAAGCAGAAAGGAACTGTTCAGAGAAGTTCAACGTGTCCAACAGATAGGACGCGAGATAAGAAAGGTACCGCCCTAGGAAGCAAGTGATGGGCCCATATCCCGAAACATCCAAAGCACGCGTGCCACTTTAAAGGATTTGAGCCTCGGGAAGCCGATCCTTTAATAAAGTAAATAGTATGTTGATAAGAAGATGCATGTAAAGTAAGGATTGTGTGTTGTAAAGTTTTATTCGGTGGACAAGGGAATCTGCTTTGAGGGACGATGGGGCAAATAGAGTGCACCCGCCTCAATAATGGTTCAACCTTTTCTTCCTTATAAAAGGAGTCGAGTGTTAAGAAGTTTGAGCACGCCTTGAGAAAGACCAAGACGCTCATTCTTAAGTTTGCTTGTTTGCTTGTGAGCTTTTCTCTTTCAGAGGGAAATAAATTCTCTGGGTTTATCCCGGGTTTTCTTTTCATTTTTCCTGAAAGACGATCACTTTCTTGTATTTTCCAACTCAAAAAAGGAGCATATTAGACATTTGGAGTGTATGCTCTGCATTTGTGAACAAAATGGTCTGGTATTATCCCCTATGCTCATAGATGTAGAATCTTGAAATCCAATGAACTCCACATAAATAGGATGGAAGAACCTAATCATACTTTATTTCAATATATTTTAGAAATCTCAAAGACAACCATGAGGACTCAAGAAAACAACTGGGAGATTTAATCATTCAAGAAAAACTATGAAATTTAGTATCATAAAGCTGTAGAAGGCCATAATAGTATGTTAGAAATTGTGTTTCCATATAAGTACTCCTGTAAAAATAGAGAATAAATGCTAACCTTTTTTTCTTGAGCATTGGATCTTATCACTATAGGTTGTTGAAGTTCTCCCTTTTCAATATTCTTTATATATGGTTGTAATTTTTCCTTCAGTAGATCGTTGAGCTAACATCAAATTGCACAATTTTAGCTTAAATATATATGGGAAAATGATATATCACAAATAATGTTAAGAAGAGGAAAGAGATTAGAATGAACCCCAAACATGTTGCAACCATAATATGAAAGAACAAGAACGGTTACTAAACATGGGATTCCAGTTTCGTGTCAATGGCCATTGATTTCAGCCACCAATCTTTTTAGAGAAATTTTAAAAAAAAACATAGTTTTCAGAAGAAAATTTCTTCTCTTTAGAGAACAAAAGGTGCATTGTATTACAATAAAAATATAAATACAAAGCACTTGCCACAATTATTGTCGCATATACAATCATAATGCCCACAAGGCATTGTAAATAGATAATATGAATTTAGGACTAGTTAAGCACCAAAGTTACAATTCCTTACATGACAAATGACTTACAGTTCTGTTAAAATCATATCTAAGTTATCTCCTATTTAAAGGTATAAATAAAACATTATCTTGAACTATTGGACAATGAAACATCTATTAGTGCAATTGGCTTCCTTGTTGATTGGAAACACTCATAGGTGTTATGTGTAGGCAAAGAGTTTAAGTTAGTATTCTTTTAGTTTAGATGTGTATATTTGAGTCTTGCAAAATTTGAAGGAATACACATTGATACAACTTAGCACAGCCACGGTCGATAGACACCTAATGGTTCAAGGTCCATGGAGATCGGTGAAGATGGTGTGGAACATCCGAGGGATTACTGGACAAGGAGCATCTAAGAGTAATTGAGCTGGAGAAGCGGACTTTGAAGGCAAAAGCATAAAAGATGACATAGAGAGGAGCTGAGGTGCATCCAAAGGACATGGGGCTTAAAGAAAGTTGGCTTCAAGGCAAATGCACAACTCCGTGGGAGTTGAGCGATGAGAATAATTTACTTAGGCGATGTATATCTTAAAATACGGGAACTCGACCTTAAAAGTGGTCGAAGTTGGAGTACTAGTTGATTGGTACTGAATGCCAGTTGACTTATGGCGGTCGTGACCTCAACGACTGCTGAACAAAAGGGGGTTTTGTTCATGGTATATGGTACAACCAACTTGATGGATTGGATTAGTCAGATTGTGAAACCCCAAAGCCCAAATGAGGAGATTTGAGATTTCTAACTAGATCGTGGTAATATTAGTCGATTGATATGAATTATTAGTCAACTAGTGCAATTGACTGAGGCTAGATGGCCAGCCAAAATGATTTTATTTGTGGCTAGGTGTGAGTTGATTAATCATGGTTTTGTTCATGGTTAATCAAGGATAAATTGATTGATGAAGAATTCCAGCCAACTGTTGCTATAGTACCAACATGGACGGAGTCATTGATAAAACAACAACGATTAGATTTACTTATGGCAACAGTGGACCAAATTGACCAAATCGACCGGTGAAGATTTTCAATCGACTATTAGGCATCAAGCAGTAACAGCGAACAAGCTAAATAGGTTAAGAGAAAGCTATAAAAGGAATCGTCGATGGAGGGTTGAATTTTAACATTCCTAGCAATATTCTAAGTTATTCTGAGCTCCTCTGTAATCTTTTATTAATCTTTCCTTTGTGCTTTATTGTAATCCTCAAATGCCTTGAAGAGATTTCTCCGCCTCTGGTAGCTAACCAAGAAGGAGAAAGCTCGGGGTGATTCACCTGAATGGCCAATAGGTCGTGCACTAAAAGCTTACGAGAACCACATCTTTAGTGTTAAACATTCGATTCCTTATGTTGGTAATTCGTCATCTAACGAGGATGTGTTGGGCATTCGAGGGTGAATTCTGTCCACCTTGGGGGAATGATGTAGTGCAAGATTCTTTTTGGCATGTTGGAATCACCCCAAGGCCAAATAAGGCAAAAGTATCCAAATTTGAAAAATATTCCCCAACTTTGATTATGTAGCTCATTCTATAAATACGGATAATTTATTGTTAAAAGTATCAGTTAATAAAAATTATTGAATGTTTTATTTTCAAGATTTTCTTATTTTGTTTGAATCGACATGTTAATGCTAGTTTCTCGAAATTTTCTTAGATATTCAGTGTGAATGAACAGGTTAATGTTTGTTCTATTCGCATCTGCTACATCACAAAATTGGCAAGAAAAGACCTCCTACGATCATAAAATAATTTAAAATAGAGAAAGGGGAGAAGGAAGCAAGCTTACATGCACAAATCAAGGAATTGATCAATAGTTTATCGAGTGTTGGAGACAGAATCAAACTGGCATGCTTAGAAGTGTCATCAATGTCTTCCAGAGAACTCCACAATGGGTGTCCATCGTAAATTCCTTCTATGTATAAAGGAAGCTTGATATATATAGTTTGATTGAATTATTTTTGAACCGTGAATTGCATGAAACAAGATTTATAAGGTTGAAAGAAGTAGAGGCTTGTAGATCAAGGTGAGTGGCTCTTATGGCAAACAAGGATAAAGGAAAGTAGTCCTTTATCCATAAGTGGCAATGACGAGGCTTACATGATAAGGAAGTTAAGTAGAGCTTTTAAAAATTTAAAGTTTAATAAAAATGTTGTTAGGAGGATGCTAGAAAGGAGAAGAATAGCAAAAAGAGGGCAAGGTGTTTCAATTGCCATGAAAAAGGTGGTATAAATGCTCCTTATTAAAGAAAAAAGAAGAAAAGAAGGCAAAAGGAAAAGCGAGGTAGGAGGGAAGAAGCCTAAGGAGAGGAATATGAAAGCAATGCAAGATGATATATCCGTAGCTTCCTCATCCTCTTCATCATCGAAAAAAAGGAGAGTATACTAGACCAATCTTGCACTTATGGCATTTGATGATGGTATCTAAACTTCATCTAAAGAAGAAAAGAGGAGCTCATTCATCTAGATGGGCTGGCATGGAAAGTGAGGTGCAGAATTTACCTACCGATGATTTAATTGATGCTATTTCTAGTTTAACTCAATCGTTATACAAAGCAAAAAGGATAAATATTCATTTGAAAAAATTAGTTAATATTTTAGAGAGTAGATTAGAAGTAGCTCCTCCTGAATTTTTTCAAAAACTAGAGAAAGATAAGAAGGGATTAAGGGAAAAAAATTTATATTAGCCCTAGAAAAATTCACTATTAGCTCTAACACCTTTAAAATGATCATAGGGAGCCAAAGAGTAAATTATAGCAAAAATGGGATGATACAAGGGGTCAAAAATGAAAGATACTACCATTGTCTAATTGCTAGGGGCAATTAAACACAAAGTTGGTAGCTAGGAAATTGAACACAAAGGAATATTTATTGAATCCAGTTAGGCGCAACCTATTTTGGGGGTCCAAATCGATTCTTGCTTCTTAGAGGAGTCTAGGATAATCAACCATAGTGGATTTACTTCACATCATTTAAGAATGGTTGACCCAATGCTTAGCATGAGTAGAATGCCATGTACACATGCTAAGTAAGAATATCTCATTTACATTTCACCAAAAAACCATAGGTATAATATGATTTTTGTATTGGACATTGAGTTTGAAGGTAATGGTTCACATTTCTTAAGGCAGCATAATGAACCATAGATTGTAATTATTAACCAATCATGGGGAAGACCAATATATTTAATGCATCCATTTGGTGCTAAGATCAAGGTTCGGGATTTTGTTTTGAAAAATATAATTTAACATTTTGAAAACTAAGGGTTGTTTTCAAACATAATAGATCAAAACAAAATCTTTGAAAGTGATACACAATTGCATGTTTTTGGGAATTTCATGTTTTTGGTCAATTTTAAATATTAAGATGGTTTTTTATGGAAAACAATTTTCTCCTTGATAAATTGACGTAAAACAAATGTGTCTATCAAATTTCATGATTTTTTAAGCTTTTATGAACTCTTAATGCATTTCCAAACTTAGCACTCGATTGATGACTACTTTAGTTATCACTAGTACTAAGTTTGAGTCTACTGGGTCAAAGCAAAAACTTTAGATTCTAAAGTTTCAAACTGTTTTTGATGGATTAAACTTGTAGTTTCATTTTACACCCTTATAAAGGTTATGAAATGTAAGTTTATAATACTTTTCCATGATTTTTGTAGTATTTCATGAGGTATAATTTGAATGGTGCAATGTTTTTGATGTTGTCGAAAGAGGAAAAAAGGTTAAGGTTTAAGTTAGAAACTTAGATTTCTAACCTTTATGATAAAACTTATCTTTTAAAATCCCTATCTATGTGAGGTAGCATAGGTGTTAGGGGAGCCTACTTTAAGTTCCAAAATTCATTTATGTTTTACCTAATTTAAAAACATTGGGCCTACTCAAGATCACATTAACACCACTCTTGGGCTAGAGGTCACCTCCGGCCATGAGGGCCATTATGCTACTCTCGATGTCCCCACGGAATGGACTGATGGTTACTGCATGAGTGTTACTACATTATGCTACCCTCGACAGGGCATATGCAAAGAATGGGTTGAGAAGGATGATGAAGGTAATTTGGCAATTAGTGGCATTCCCACTCATTTTCCTTTCCACTTTCCTTAACCAAGTAATCAAGTTTGTCCCTCCTCTCCCCACATCTTCCTCTTCCTACATAACAATTTAATGTTTATTTCCCATAACATAAAAGGCAAATGAAACCTCTTATTAACGATAGGAGGGCTTATAGCATCTTTGCATCTTAGTTCCACTGCCCTGATCCATTTTTACAGCTCAAAGTTCCTTGCATCTATCTTTTATTTCCTCTATTGTGACTAACATTAAAAAGGTAGGAACCACTCTCGAAGTGAAGTCTGTATGTTTCAAGCTAATCTTATGCAAATCAGGTTTCAATCCATCTATTAGAATGTAGATATTAAGGAAGTTATAACACCATGGGCTTTACAAAATATGCAATAGCATGTGGCAGAAGAAAGCAAAGTCCAAATATGAACAATACCTTATCTTGGCGCCATTTTGCTTCCCACTGTGCATCCAATATTTTGTCTGCTATTTCTCTTTGGGCAGTGAGAAGGGAGGTCATCTCCAGTAATTTGTTTGGATCTTTAAGCTCCTCCTCCGTCCATGAAGAGGCATGTAGTGGAAGATCTAACTCCTGAAGAAATTCTCATAAACTGAATTAATTGACCAAGTAATATTCAAAGAATGGTTTGGTTTATGAGCAATGAATTCCATTGGTATCGCTACCAATATGCCTGTGAAGCACTGGTTACCTGAATCTCTTACATTTTGCAGAAAGGATCCTTGAAATAAGAGACTGAATTTGTAATCAGGTATCAACCTTATACATAAAGTCCTAGTTTCATCAAACAAGGAAATAAAAGAAAAAAAATATATTGACGGACTACAGCACAAGCACTGTGGCAATAAGAGAACAAGAAACACAATCACCTATGAGAAGGTTAGAAGAAATGTGGTGATGAAGCTGGAGCAATTTTTTGCATGGTTTTGCTTGTTAGTCTAGTAGTTTGTATTCAAAGAACCATCATAATCATCAAGTCATCAGGTCGTGTTTAGGGTCAATTTCATGATTCTTATCCCTCCATTGACTTCTATTCTAAACCATAGAACATTAAAATAAATTAAATTAACTTTTATTAGCTAAACATATTAAAGGAGAAGGTAGGAATACAAATATTAGATGAAATATACAGTGACGCAAATACAATATGGGATAAGATGATATCAAAGTTGAAAATAGTAGCCAAGGGTGTACTCGGTAAGTCAAAGGGGAACCATATTCTTGGTGGTAGGAGGCTATGGAGAGGGCGTGGCAAGGAGGTGGGCGACCTTAGGGAGTTGTAAGGGAAGTTTCAAGGGGTTCTAGCAGCAAGGAATGTGAAGAAATAATAGGTAAAGTCTTTTCATTCGGAAAAAGGTGTGCTAGTGGTGATTTTGTGTACTTCCGGCGAGTTCCGAGCTTTTCCGGCGATTCTCCCCCCGCTCCGGCCATCTTCTCCGGCCAAGGCAGGGGAGGACTCTCCCTAGAAGGCTGACACGTGGCTGGGAAGAAGTGGGTAGCAGAATTGAATACCTTGGCCAAGTGACAAGCCATGCAAAGAGGTGCATTCTCATTGGCTGTTTGAGAGGCAGCTTAACATTCCAAGGTGCAGCTGTTAATTCTCAGTCAAATGGCAAAAAAGAGGAGGAATACCAAGAGTCATTCGAGCAGGGAATGGGCTGAGGATGTGGACACAAATGATGAAGTGGCAGGCCTTGCAACCAATGAAGAAGACATTTCTAGCCATGTAGATATGCCAACTCATGTGGAGGTCGAAGAATCAAGAGGAGGTGGAAGAATCACTTGATGAGGTGGAAGGAAGCCATGAATCTGCTAGGGGGATGCTCAGCCATGCAACAACAGAGAACAAACTGATCAAAACAAGGAGGGTGATTTTCCGGCCAAGGAGGGTGGCTCACTGGAAGAGGATGGAGGAGATCAAGAGGAAGGAAATGATGCACCGGCGGCTGATGGAGGGGCAGGCACTCGGAGGGCAAATGAAAGCAAACAAAAGAAGACTTGGGCAAGCCTCTTCAAAGACAATAGAAAGACAAAACAAGCTGTGATGTTGGATCAATATCAAGCCAAAGGTGAAAGGTTAGTTTTTGGTTATGAAGACATTGATAACATGGAAGATACTTTGGGATTTTGTCTTGTTGGATGTTTTATGGGGCAGCGGCCAGACAAGAATGGAATTAGTTGGATGGTCAACCGATGGAGAGTTCCGTACAAGTTCTTTATGCATAAGAGCAGATGGATTATCTTCTAATTCGAAACAGAGCAAGATATGGACAGCGTGTTGAAGAAGGGACCATACTTTGTGTATAAGATCCTCATTTTCCTTAAAGTCATGCCACAATGTTTCTTGTTCGATGAAGATTGTAGGTTAGTGCCGGCTTGGATTCAAGTGCATGGATTGCCTCCAGACTGTTGGTCGTAAAAAGTCTTGAGTATGGTGGGATCGGAGGTTGGAAAACCACTCTATACCGATAAGTTGACACGCACAAGGGAAAGATTAGAGTATGCAAGGCTTATGATGGAGATTTCGGCTTTCGGTGAAAGGGTCATAGAAGTGCCAATTACACTACCTACGGGAGCACAAACCAAACTAAAGATTGTCTATGAGATGCTATCGGATTTCTGTGACGTTTGTAAGAAAATTGGGCACAAAAATGGGCACTGTGGACGGGTTGATCGAAATGGACAGCAACATCAAAGGAATGCAAGAAGCCGGCCAAGGGAGTACAAATGTACAATGCAAGGGCAAGATCCCAATCTACTCGAGGACGCGGAAGAACAAGAGGTAACACACGTACAAGGAGACAATGGCAACCTAGGCAGCAACAACAACAAGAGCCAAATGACCAACAACAACAAGATCAACCACAAATGTTGAATGAAGAACATAATCATGAGCAACAAAGTGGACAGCAACAAGTACCAAATGATGCAGCCCAAGTTGATCAACATTCCATGGCAATGGTCCTTCATAGGCCCAGTCCCATAGAGGAGGATCGGTCGGAGATGTTTGGTCATGATGGTGGGGGATTGCCGAGCTCTACTATGCCAATCTATTGTGTGTATAGGAGAAGGGTAAAGGAGAAGGGTACAGCAGCTAGGGGTGAGGGCTCTCCTTCTTTGGGAGGGCCTTCTTTCCATCAAGGTTAGACATCAAATCAAGGAGCACGGAGGGGAGGACAAAAGGCACGAAATACACGGGTGCGAGCAGCCTGTAATGGTGTACAATGAATATAGCATCTTGGAATATTAGGGGCTTTCATAAGTCCCTAAAACAGGGAGGTGTTCAGCACCTTCTAAGGAGTAAGGAGATACGGCTCTTAGCTC
This sequence comes from Boesenbergia rotunda, assembly GCA_024364735.1. NCBI lineage: Eukaryota > Viridiplantae > Streptophyta > Magnoliopsida > Zingiberales > Zingiberaceae > Boesenbergia > Boesenbergia rotunda. The sequence goes on from JAGFNQ010004052.1 coordinate 204,652, forward strand.
TTTTGGAGACACAGTTGAAGGAGGAGTCACTTATGCAAATCTTACAAAGGAAATTTTCAGGTATGGATTATGTGCATAACTTCAATACTTCTAACCATGGGCGAATAGTACTTCTATGGGATATGCAGAGAACGGAGGTGGAGGTCATCCGTATATCGAAGCAACTTATTCATTGCCATGTTCATTGCCGGATTTCGGAAATTGGTTTCTTTGTGACTTTTATTTATGGACTTCATTCCGTGGTAGATCGAAGATCCCTATGGGAGGATTTGATTGATATTGGGAAGCTCATGGAAGCAAACTCTAGTACATGGATGGTTATAGGGGGCTTCAATTTCATTCTATCTATTCATAACAAGAAAGGGGGTTTGCCGGTTAATAATTATGAGATGCGGGATCTACAAAGGTTTGCACATGTATGTGGCATGGCGGATCTAAGATATATTGGATGTCGGTTTACTTGGACAAAAGTGGAGGTCTCTTGCAAATTAGATAGAGCAATGGTTAACTCACCTTGGCTTCTTAAAGACTTTGATGCGTATGTGGACTTCTTGGTGCCGGGATGCTTATCGGATCACTCTTGTTCCATTGTGCATATATTGCCCAAGGATAGGTCACCTAAGAGGCTAAGAGAGCTTTCAAATTCTTGAATATGTGGGCATTACATGAGGATTACAAGAAGATTGTCGAAGAAGCATGGGTAGCCACGATTTTTGGACATGCGCAATACGTCCTAAAATGCAAATTACAATGGTTGAAGGGAAGACTAAGGGAGCTGAACAAGAATCGGTTTATGCACATTTCGGAGAAAGCAAAGAGGGCAAATGAGGCTTTGGAGGAGGCACAAAGAGTGGGACTTTCGGATGGTGCTTTCCCTCCCGATTATAGAGACATCCGACGAAAGGCAACACTGTTAGCGGAGGCGGAGAAGCTATTCTACCAACAAAGAGCCAAAAATATATACTTGCGAAGTGCGGACAAATGTACCAAATTTTTTCATAGTGTGGTCAAAAGAAATAACAAAAGGAATGCCATCATAACACTCAAGAAAAGGAACGGGGAGCAAACCACTAGTTTGGGTGATGTTGCAGAGGAGTTCGTTGATTATTTCCATGACATTCTTGGACAAGAGGAGGAATGTACCCATATGGACAGCAACTCCATAACAGGAAGACGCCTAAGTCAAAGCTAAAGTAATACCTTAATCAGCCCGGTTAGTGATAAAGAGATAAGAAAGGCGCTATATGATATTGGGAGTGAAAAAGGCCCCGGTCCGGATGGTTATAGTGCAAAATTCTTCACTTCATCATAGGATATAGTGGGAGGAGACTTTATTGCAGCGGTAAAGGAGTTCTTTGAGGAGGGAAAGTTGTTGAGGCAATGGAATTATTCTTCGATATCCCTAGTGCCAAAAGGGGATCATGCGGAAAGTGTTGCGGATTATAGATCGATCTCTTGTTGCAATGTCTTCTATAAAGTCATTACTAAGATATTGGCAAACCGGCTTTCTAAGGTAAAGGATTTCTTACTTAATCCGGCTCAAGTGGTGTTTGTTCAAGGAAGAAACATTGGGGATAATGTCCTTCTTACACAAGAACTACTAAGGAAGTATGCAAGGAAAAGAATATCTCCAAGATACATGATGAAGGTGGATCTAAAGAAGGTTTTTGATATGGTTAATTGGGATTTCTTAATGAATGCTCTTGTTGGTTTTGATTTTCCCCAACAATTTTGCAAATGGATAAAAGAATGTGGCATGACAACCTCATACTCCATAAATGGGGGTGTCTATGGGTTCTTTAGCGGAAGAAGGGGATTACGTCAAGGTGATCCTATTTCTCCTCTCCTCTTTGGTTTATGTATAGAAGTGCTATCAAGGAAGATAAAAGTTGCATCCGATCAGCCCACTTTTCACTTTCATCCAAAATGCAAGGAAGTTGGTATTACACAAGGAAGTTAGTATTATACATTTGATATATGCGGATGACTTAATGTTATATGCACGCGCTGATGAATCTTCGATTGGGCTATTGACGGACTGCTTGGAGGAGTTCGGTGTGGAGGCGGGACTCAAAGCAAATCCTATCAAATCACAAGTTTATATGGCAGGAGTGGACAACAACACAAAGGGCCGACTATTGCAAAGAATCAGGTTTCAAGAAGGGTATTTTCCTTTTAGATACTTGGGCATTGCTTTAAGGGCGGAGAAGTTGCGCATTGCTAATTATGGTTCACTCTTGGAGGCAATCACAAGAAGAATGAATGTGTGGCCTAAGAAGACTTTGTCTCGAGCCGGAAGATTGGAATTAGTCAAGACAATACTCCAAGGGGTGAAATGTTATTGGTTATCCATACTCTCTATTCCGATTGGGGTTATTGAGAAGATTAAGACTCTTTGCCGAATGTTTGTGTGGGATTCCAAGTATCCACCTATTGCATGGGACAAGGTATGCTTGCCAAAGGAAAATGGAGGTTTGGGGCTAAGGGACCCATTAATATGGAATGAGGCATTACTTTGTAAGATGTTATGGGAGATCCAAATAAGAAAAGAGTCTTTATGGATAAAATGGGTGCACCAACAATATGTGAAGGGGGCTGATTTTTGGGAGTGGGAAACAAAATCAAGTGATTCTCCATTGATAAAGAGGTTAATAGAGATTAGACATAACATTAGATTGAAATCAAATGGGTTTGGCCAAGCAAACATGAAGCTAATAGAATGGTTTGCATCAAGAAGTGAAGGAGTGGGGAATGCATATGGTTTTCTCAAAACAGCTATTGACAAACTACATTGGGTGGGATCATTATGGAGGTCGGAAATCATGCCAAAGCACCGGGTTATTATGTGGTTGCACAAAGAAAGTTGCGTACGGTGGATAGAATGGATTTCGTGGAAAACAAACATTGTTTGATGTGCTGGCAAGCAGAGGTGACAATAGATCATCTTTTTTTTTGCATGTTCTTATGCTAGTACCTTATGGCAAAGGATAAAGCAATGGTTGAGCATAAATTTTAGATTTAAGACGGTAGAAGAGTTTCTCCAAGTAATGGGACAGCGGTACAAAGGAAAGGGAAGAATGGTCAAAGCTAAACACCTTGGTGTCTCTAGTACAATATATCTTATTTGCCGGGCAAGGAACAAATGCAGATTTGAAGGGGCAACAACCAACATAAAGGACGCTTTTCGGAAGGTCCAGATTTATGTGCACCGGTTCGTGGACCTCACCTTTACCTAACCTCATGATAGAGTAAGCAAGTGGAGGTTACTATGTGTTGTTATGCTCCTGTTTTGAGCAGTTTTTTTTCCTTGAGGTTTGCTGTGATTTTCGGCCAATATGGCATGTTTTGTGAGTGTGTTGTGCCCATGTGTGGGTTGTGATTTGTGTGTGATGATGTGCCCGTGTGTGGGCTGGGATTTGTGTGTGATGTGCTGGCCATACGTGGCTGTGATGGTGTGTGAGATGTCGCCCATGTGTGGGATGTGGAGATGAGTAAGTGATGTGAGTTTTTGATGTACGCCCACGTGAAGGGGCTGATCTAATGTGTTTTGTTCTCATGTGCTAAGTGGAGTTTTTAATATATGAACCATTTTCTTTTTTTTCTTTTTTTTTTGGTGGTAGAATGAGAGTCAAAGAAAAAATGAAGAAAAAACGAATAGCCTATAAGGAATTATATATTTGTAAGAACAAGGAAAACTTAAAAATATATAATAGCTAAGAAATCAGTGAATGAAGCAAACAATAAAACTTTTGAATGATTATATCAAAACTTAGATACAAAAAAAGAGGAAAAAGACATTCATAAAATAGCTAAAGCGAATGAGAGGAAAACAAGAGACCTTAGCCAAATACGATATATTAAAGATGAATGCAATACAGTACTAGTAGATGATAGTGAAATAAAAGAACGGTGGAGGATTTACTTTCATCAATTTTTTAATGAAGGATTAGGGGATCAACCTAACTTAAGTAATTTAAGTAGTTCAAATAAGTATAGAAATTTTAATTTTCATCGTAGAATTCAAACTTCAGAAGTAGAACAAGCTTTGAAAGGGATGCAAAATGGAAAAGTCGTGGGACCAAATGATATCCCAATAGAGGTATGGAAGTGCTTAGGGAAACAAGGTATTGAATGGCTTACAAAATTATTTAATATGATATTAAAAAAAAACCTAATCAATGGAAGGTAAATACTCTAGTTCCCTTATATAAGAACAAAGGAGACGTACAAAATTGTGCAAACTATAGGGGTATTAAACTAATGAGTCATACCATGAAACTTTGAAAAAGAGTAATAGAAAAAAACAATTAAGGAAAGAGACCATGGTGACCGAAAATCAATTTGGATTCATGCCTGGAAGGTCGACAATAGAAGTTATACATATTCTTAGACAATGAATTGAAAAGTATCGGGAGCAAAAGAAAAATCTACACATGGTATTCATTGATTTAGAAAAAGCTTATAATAAGGTCTCAAGAGAAATTATATAGAGAATTCTAGAAAAGAGAGGCGTTAGCGTAAAATATATTAAACTAATTAAGGATATGTACGAAGATGTAACGACCAGAGCGAAGGCTTCAAGCGGATTAACTGAAGTATTTCCAATAAGGATAGGGTTACATCAAGGATCAGCTCTAAGTATCTATCTTTTTACAATAATCATGGACGAACTCACTGGACACATTCAAGATACAGTACCATGGTGCATGTTGTTTGCAGATGATATCGTTTTGATAGATGAGATACGTGAAGGAGTAAATGCTAAACTAGAATCTTGGCAAAAAACACTAGAAGTGAAAGGTTTTAGGCTTGGTAGTGTAAAGACAGAATATATGAAATTTAAGTTTAGCAATATTAGACGTAATGAGACAATTGTTAAGATAGGAAATGATCAGTTGTCTAAAACTGAGAACTTTAAGTATTAAGGATCATTTTTGCAAAGTGATAGAGGGATTGAGAGATGTTTTAATACAAGCAGGATGGTTGAAATGAAGGTTAGCGTCGGGTGTTTTATGTGATCGTAAAGTACCTCTAAAACTTAAAGGGAAGTTCTACAAAACGGCAATTAGACCTACTATGTTATATGGTGTTGAATGTGGTGCAATGACTCGGGCACATGAGCAATAGATGAAAGTTGCAGAGATGAGATGTTAAGGCGGATGTGTGAACATACGAGGATGGACAAAATAAAGAATGAGAACATTAGAGAGAAAGTCGAAGTTGCATCTATTGAAGAAAAACTTCGAGAGACACATTTGAGATAGTACGGCATGTACTTAGACGACCAATAAATGCCCCTGTTAGGCGATGTGAAACTATGATAAATACGCACATTAAATGAGGGAGAGGAAGACCAAAAAAGACTTAGTTGACAACAATAAAATAAGATAAATTTTATTTAAATATAGATGATAATATAATAGGGGACAGAGCCCAATGGCGTAGAATGATCCATATAGCCGACCCCACCTAGTGGGATAAGGCTTGGTTGTTGTTGTTGTTGCTAACTTTTATTAGATTGACTATAATCTTAATTCCTTTTACAACTTGCACTTTCCACTCCAATAGATTCAACTTTTTTAATTATGAAATTTTTTCAACATTTTTTAACATTTTCATGTCATCTCAACCTATATTTTTTCATTTTATCATCTATTTATGTACCTAATTTATCACAAATATTTGTATTTGTCATTTTATCCATTCTCATAACTCCACATATCCTCATTATCATTCTCAACTCTAGTACACTAGCTTTGTAGCTCAGCAATCGAACCATAAAGTAAGGTGGATCATACAATAGTCTTATAATGGTTTCATTTTTAGTCATCTTAATTATTTCAAGATTCTTTTTCTTTTACCAAAATCACATTTTATATATTTTTTTTAGTTCCAAATATGTTAGAAGTTTTTGTTTCTAAATTTTTCTTATATACACTCATCGGTCACATATTGTTACATCAAGAAGATATATCTTGAATATGATTCATTAGTTAATTTATCTAATATTAATATCAAAATGATAATGACTTTGAGGTGAATGCTATTGTAAACCTATTGCTTTAGAAAAATCATGTGTGCCACAGAAAAATCATGTGTCCTACTTCTCGAAGCTATAAAAAAAAGATTAAGATTAAACTTCAGAAGTTTAGACAGCTTGACATTAATTGTCTAGAGCTAGCACAATGCCCAATCATTTTCATTGAGACTTGCCGACTTGCTGTGAATGTTAGTGGTTTTCTTATATTTGGTTAAAATAATGACAATAATGCAAAATGTGCAGATATAATTCATACTACTAAGGTTGAACCATGTGCATAGTTTAGAACAAATTCCAATGTATATCCATGGTGATATCCTTGCTCATCATCATCATCAACTTGCGTAAGTCCCAAGTATTGATGGTGGGCCCCCACGCACTAGCCACAGCATCCGAGCTAGTAGCCCCCGTGATTTACCTCCTTCGTGTTGCCCCTGGGACGGGTTGGCGGGGGCGCTGGGGGCGAGCGAATCGCCTTTTGCCAACAAGTATTGAAGGTGGGCAACATGAGTCTTTCGTCTTAGTTGGTGGTGGGGTCTTCTTCCTTCATAGGCTTCATGTAAGGCTATATCACTAATAATTTTTTAATTAATTTATATCATTTTTAATTAATTAATTTGTTTTTCCTGTATTTCCACCCCTTGCACTTTCACTTTAACAGATTCAACTCTTTTAATTATAAATATCTATCTAAACATGTCTATACAATCTCAAACTATTTTCAATCAAATTTTCCGCAAATCAAACTATCCCTAATTGCTGTTAGATATTAATGTTTTTATTTTGTCCTTTATAACAACTTTATATATTTCATCCAACAACAACTTTTAATGTGTTGCTTTCTATCAGCCAGACTAATTGATAAAATATAGCAATCACAAATGTCTCCAGCATCTTCTCTTCATTATGAGTATCAATTCTTTATCTAATTAATAATATATTCTATCAATATCTCCTTTCCATTAAATACTAGATCCATGATATCCAAAACTATTACAGACCATGCACGTTCATCTCAAGTATTTGATCCTTTTCTTATTACTAAATTAACTGTTTTTCCATTTACTGTAAAAAAAATAGTTTCTAATTTTTCTTGTATAATTCAAGCTTCAAATTTAATTCAATCCATTCTCATTACTTCACAATATTATCTGCAAATAATATAACCAGGGAAGTTTTTCGTGAATACAATTTGTTCTTCGCATCAATGTAACTACTAAATTTTTTTTTCTTCTTAAAAAACCAACAATAATAGTTGTTTAAGGATGCTATTAAATGCTCAAATTTAATTCAATCCATTCTCATTACTTCACAATATTATCTGCAAATAATATAACCAGGGAAGTTTTTCGTGAATACAATTTGTTCTTCGCATCAATGTAACTACTAAATTTTTTTTTCTTCTTAAAAAACCAACAATAATAGTTGTTTAAGGATGCTATTAAATGCAAAGCCTTCTCTTCTTTTCTTCTCTATGTTTCTTCATAAATAAATAACATCTACAATTAATCTTCCAGACGTGAAACCAAATCCATTCTTAGAAATGTTTGTCTCATTGCAATAACTCTTACCAAAGTTTTATAATTATAACTAGTCAACTTGATCCTTTATGATTAAAAAAATTGTATATTGCCTTTATACTAGTAAATTAGTTCTAAAAATCTTTTCTTTTATTCCATATTAATTCTCAAAATTCTATTAAACAACCTAGTTAACAAAATTATAACTTATTTCCAAACCCTTCCAAACTTTAATAGGAATATAATCAATCTACACCTAAACTTTTACCTACCTTCATTTTCTTTAAAGTTACTTTAACCTCAATCTAAACAATGGAACAAATCTATGCTTCCTAAATTTACCATAGTTGTCAATCTCTATAAAACCAAATTATTTTTAAATGCTCAGTAAAGAGTATCAAAAATAATTTCCCATCTTTCCTTAACTGCATTATCAACAAAAATCTTTTCAATTACATTTCGTATGCATCTAATATTCCTCAAGTCGGCATTTTCTATCTTTTGCAATCCAATAAATATCCTTTCTGTTGATTCAGGTAAATTTAGATCAGACAACAAAATTAAACAAGATATGCAATGGGACAGTGATGGAATCCTTCTTTGCAAACATAATATCAAAAAAAATTATGGTTCTTACTCCCCAATTTTGTGGGCGAGGTGGAACATCAATCTTCATTACTTCGGACTCAAGTGCCTTCTTTGCCCTGTAATAAGGGATATTTTTAACAATTATTGGATCATTCCTTGCACGACCAGGATCCAGCGTGATTAGAGCCTAAGAACATAAAAAGGAATAAGAATGAGATTGGACAACATGAACATCCTCATGGGTTTCAAGAATACTAGCATGGATGATAACCAACCAGACATATGTCATTGTTGCCAGAAATTTTGAGGGTTAAAATAAAAAATAAGCAAGTTGAATTTTCAATTGAATGTAAGAAAAGAGAATAGTGAATTTCAAATAAGATATGCAGAATGCACACATTAGAAATCTAAATTATATATTATAGAATAGAATGTACATATTTTATCAAAACTAAGATATGCAATCTGATTATTGGGATGATTTAGCTCATTACAGTTAGCAATCCAAGTATCTAACCACCAGAAACAAGTGTTAATATTTGAATCAGGGTGTTAATTAATTGGTTAAACCCAAAAAATGAATCAATATATATATATATATAGAGAGAGAGAGAGAGAGAGAGAGAGAAAATTGCTCTACTGCGGACCGCTCGCCGCGCACTCATACGCGCCTGCCTCCCAATCGATTAGGAGGCATCTATGCGCACCCAACCGCCTGGTTCTACCCAAACTATAACTCGGGAGGCAGGGGCGTAGCCAGGATTCATAACTACCTGGGGCTCGTCGTCGTCCAAAATTTAAAATAATAAAATTTTTAACAAAATCCAAACTTAAAATTTCATAAATATTATTGTCCAATATTATGACAACTCAAATAATCACAACTTATTTCTAAATATTCAAAATAATTTTAGAGTTGTTACATTTTATTTCGAAGTCGCACAATTTCAAAATCTACAACAATAAATCAATTAATAAATAATATTAGCGCAATATATGAGACGAAAATTAAACTAAATCAAATGGGTAAAATTTTCACTTGAGACGACCACAAATCAAACATGTACAACAAATCATAATTAATTCAAATTAACTAATTATTTTTCAATATCAATAAAAAATTATTTATCAATTGTATGCTAAATTGATTGTTGTACCTATAACAATTTCTCTGAACGAGAATACAACAAGATTCAAAAATAAGTAAAATTATGATTCCTCTTGATCTAAGCAATACGAGAGTTGTCAGGTGAAATTGTTGGTACATGAAGAGGGTGATGTATAACAGTGGTTGCTAGGTTAATCTCGACCGTGCGAGGTCGCTAGACCGAACATACGGTATGATCGTGCGATACAGTTCTATTTTTATATATATAATTATTAATAAATATTTATGTGTATAATAAAATAATTGTATATGATATATAAGTTTTAATATTGAACAATTCAATATTATTAGAAAAAATAATTAAATATAGTTTTTTTTAAAGAAATTAATGTATCAATAATTTGAATTAAAATTGATACATCATAATTATATAAATTAATTGGTTATTCATTTAATTATTGTTAATTTAATTAACATATATTTAAAATAGTAAAAATATTCACCATATCAATTGTAAAAAATAATTTAAAAAAATCAGAATATAAATCTGATTTATAAATTTTTTTAAAAAATTTTAAATAATTTTTTTAGAATTTTTAAATAAAATGTAAAATAATTAATTTTTATAATATCAATTAATAAAATTTATTGATTTTTTAATTTTAAATATATTATTAATAATTTTTGTGGAATTGTATGAATTAATTAATTATTTTCAAAAAAAAATTGGTGCGCGCGAGGCTTCCTGCACCGGCGGAGGCCTTGCGCGAGGCTTCCGGCGCCGGCGAATGCCTCGCGCGAGGCTTCCAGCACCGGCGGATGCCTCGCGAGCTTACGACGCATCGTAGAATGTGACATGTAAATTGTTCTGTTGAAGTGGAACGAGTTGGGGGAAATTGAAAAATTTTTATAAAAATATTAATTATTTTAAATAAATCAAATTAATTTAACTTATCATTTAATTGGATCATAACTCGATCAAATCAATTCCAATTTGAATAACATACTATTTATCTCCTTACCTAATCATTAGATTTATTTCATATCACATCTAATTTAAACTAACATCCTCATTTTATGTTAATAATTTAATAATCTCTATTTTATTTATTTTTCATTCCAGATTTTATTATTATTTTTTCCCAAGTACTTAATTTATTTTTATGGGGCTCAAATATTAATAAAATAAAAAACTAATACATAGTTTTTGAAAAGTAGGTGGGGCTGGAGCCCACCCTAGCCCATGGGTGGCTCCGCCCCTGTCGGGAGGGGAAGGTTAACCCTAGGGGGAAGACTACTAAATTCTGGCAGAATTGCAACCAAAAGTCAACCGTAATTGATCACGACACGATCGAGACGCCTCAATCGATTCCTCAATCTATTGAGGAGACCTCAATCAATTGAGGAATCGATTGAGGTCTTTTCTGTTGCGGTCGCGCATGGGCGCGTGGCGTAGTGTCCGCAGCAGAGCAAAATTATATACATATATATATATATAGGAGATTTTTAGCCTGTACACCCATGCGTGCACGGTTTTCTGGGTGTCTCTCTGCATGCGAGGCGCCTCGGTTGCATGAGAGGCGCCTCGTATGCAGAGAGCCGCCCAGAAAACCGTGCACGCATGGTTGTGCAGGGTATCAAATTTCTCTCTCTCTCTCTCTCTCTCTCTCTCTCTCTATATATATATATATATATATACCCTTCTGGCCACTTAGAAGAAAGCGAATTTGGTTAAGTTTAATGAATTTCTAAATAAATTTCAGTTTGGCTTGCTATCTACCCAAAAGCAACCAACTCGAACAAAAAATGAGAAATCCTATTAGTTTTAAATTCAATTACTATACTAACTAATGTTTTTGTTTTATTTCTTTGAAAAAACAAACAACTTTAAACTACCTATTATTGGTCAAACCGAGATAAGATATTCCACTTTAGTTGTGATTTCATACAAGAAAAACTTTGGTTGGATTCATTTTAGAGAATTTACAATTAAATTCCAGATCTGTTTGGTTTCTACTAAAGACCAAAATAAACCAATAAAAGATGAACCTATATTGGTTTTAAATTAAATGAGATTTTTTTAATATTAGTATTTTATCTCAATTAAAAATAATAATAGTTAGCAAACCAAATTTACATGTTGATATTGGTCAAAACAAACTAGATATTCCAGATTAGTGCATTTTAATTTCAATTGAACCTTGATATGGTGAGGTTACTGATTGTTTTGCCAAAAGAAATCGATCAGATCTATTTGGTTCAGATGGAACCAGATGTCCTTACAGTTGAGTATTTTCAATTACAAATGAAGAAAGAAGATAACTCCTTCCTAATATTTACGAGATGATTTCCCACTTGAATGGAACTCCATCTTTATTAATCATGGCCCCAAATTACAGTTACGTAATTCTATGAAATAGCAAGCAAGAGGTTTCATAAATCCTGGAACAACTAATGCTTCTCAGATGACACAATATTGAGGCAATTTGGCATAATTTCATAAAAATTGATGAAGCACCAACATGGAAGTGACATTTTGAACACATTCTTTAATCAAATGTATTGTACATAGAACAAGAAACAATAGCACCAGATAGACTTATGAACAAATTTTACCCTGGAAATAAATATTCTAAGTTATCCAAAACATTTGAAATGAGTATTGTACTCACATCCTGCAGTGTTCCCAACCAAGTTTCCGTTTAGCAACCAAGTCCCGGAGTTGATCATACCTCATAGATTCCTAGAACAAGTAAATCCAACTCCAACAATCAAAATAACTTCAAGAACTCAGAAGAAATGAATAATGTCGAATTTTTACTTGATAAAAAAAAATTGTATCTGAATATAAAGCCACAGGACGGACAAAAGGGAACTCTCTTAAAGTTGTGGGCCCCCCCCCTTTCCTTCACATTTTGCTACTTTTTCAAAATGGCTCAAACTTTCACTTTATCTGCTTTATGCTTTAAGTGATCTTGAGGCCCCATGCATTGGAACCGGACCCCATCCAATGCCTCCTAAATGTTATTCATACAAGAATTGACAGTCATCTGAGAAGACATCAAGCTACAAGGACACAAATTGCCTCCATAAAGATAATCCATAATCAACTGAAGATGTCATATTGTTTGTCTCACCTCAAACAATTAAAATGTGAGCAGAATTGATGTTGCCAACAACATTAGGATAAGCAATGGAAGATAACGGTGCAATACGCAAAGGATCTCGTTGAGAAAGCTACTTGGAAAATAAAATTTAATTAATGTTAGGGAATTCTCTTTTGTTTTGGTAAATAACTTTTTTTCATTTAAACCTAGAGGTGGCTCCTCTTCATTTACTGAATTATCTAAGTCTTTCTCTACGATTCGTATGAGAAAACAAGCACCCAGAATAATCGCTATTCTGACTTGGTACCAGAGCTTATAAGAATTCGTTGATTGGCTTAACAGAACGGAAAGGATTTTTTATTAGAAAGAAGTGAAACTAAAGTTGGTTTCCATCAAACTCAAGGGTCAAGCATCGGCATGATGGGAGCAATTGAGACAATCACGTAATGCAAGGGCAAGGCCAAGATCACTGATTGGGAGAAGAATATAAAGAAGATGAAGAGTCACTTTCTTCCCTTCGGTCACACTCAAACTTTATTACAATGACTTCATGCATTGAGGCAAGGTGCTAGATCGGTCGATGATTATACGAATGAGTTTTACCAGTTGATTGTTCGGCGTCAATTGGTAATCGCCATGGCCTCCTTCGATTCCGCCCCATTGTCACTGCCTCAAGCCTTGGATGGACCCTCTCTAACGCCGACTGAGCAATCAATGGTCTCCACCCCTAAGGACGAGGATGACGTTGTGCCCAAGGTGGAGACCCTGACGGGTAGAGAAAAGCTTTCTTAGGTCGAATCTAGACCTCGGGATGTTACAGATGGCGTCTTTGCGAGAGAAGATTCTTGGTACGATGTTGTGCCCAACACTCTCATGATGCAGTAGGGCAAATCTCTAATCTCTTCCGGTGGCACAGTTCCTTCTTCCTTCCAGGGAGATGGGAATCTATCTTGGTTGATGAGGTATCGAGCCTTACTCAGGTTGGTGACGAACGGATGCAGGTTTCTAGCACTAATAATTCCCCCAATAGAGGCACCGTTAGCGGAAAAGTTGAAGGGAAAGAGCCTTCATCTTTGGATTCTCATATGGAGACATCAAAGGGTGACCAGAAAGTTGATGAGAAACTTTGGGATGGGAATGAAGATGATAATATTGAAAACCATTCAAAGAAATACGAGCCAGGTCCTGCCGTCAAGCAAAAAGATTCAGGTAGTAGAGAGCTTACTGCTAAGGATGACAATGCTATTGCTGCAGATGATTTAGAAGATATAGACAAAAATCAAGATATGATAAGCTTAATGAGGAGGACTAGGGATGGAAACAGGCCAGGCCAGACCAGACTTTTGCCTTAACAGGTCAGGCCTGTATAGTAATAAAATGGCCTGAGCCTGGCCTGTGGCCTGTTATAGGCTTTGTTCTTGGCCTAAGCCTGGCCTGTTCAATAGCCTAGCCTGGCCTGCGCCTGTTTACAAGGCCTGTAAATTAAAACACTTTATGCAGGCCAACAGGTCAAAGCATTAAACAGGCCGAAAATCAACCTTAACAGGCCTTGCATCATACAGGCCTCAAAACAGACCTTGCATCATACAGGCCTCAAACAGCCAGGCCTACAAATATTACATATGTATCTAATCTTAACAGACCCAGGCCAGCCTGTCAGGCTTGGTAGTCTTTATATTGAGCCTGGGCCTGGCCTGATAAGAAAAATAGGCTTTGAAACAGGCCTGAATATTATCCTATTTGTAAACAGGCCAGGCCAGGTCAGGCTAAACACAGGCCAGGGCACAGGCCCCTGACAGGCCGCCTAACCTATTTCCATCCCTAAGGAGGACAATGATTCCAAAAAAATAGAAGTTGATCTTAATTCTGATGATATGATTGCAGACAAAAACCTAGCATTTGAATATCCTTCAGATATTCAAATTGAGGAAGAAGAAAAACAAACTGAAGATGCTGATATGGATGAGCCTCAAGGTTCTGATATGGATGGATAAGAGTTGAGATCCGAAGGTTCCTTCGGATCTGATGAAGAAATGAATGATGCGGATGAAAACTCCAAAGAAGACAATGTTGTTGATGAGGATGTTCCTCAAGTGCACAATAACTCGAGGATCGAAGTGGAAGAGAAAGCTAAAACTGCAAATATGGAGTGAGAGTCAAATAAGGAAACATTCTTCTGTTTGATACAATGGAGACCTTTGAATATCCATTGGAAGGGGAAGAATCAATCTAAGTCCTCTGGTAATTCTCATAGAATAGAGTCCTTAATGGTGTCAGACATGCTTGAGGCTGACAACAATGGTATAAATAGTAGCATTGCTCTGTCAAGATCTTTACTATATGATGAAATGTCCAAAATCAAAATTGCATCCAATTTGGTTGACAATTCTAAAATTTCATATGATCGGTTGCAGATGAATCAAGTAGAGAAGTCTAGAAAACTTAAAGCAACAGATGAGCATTGGAAGCAAATTATTGAGGCACTTAAGATTGGCTGTTATAATTCACTAGATACCAAACACTGGATTATGCTAGAACTGTTAAAAACAAAACTGGTTGTCAATGAAACATCAAAACAACAAACTAGCAGAATGTTTGTTATCCAAGCAAGAACATGGCATTATACATCTTATTTCTGGTCTTGGATACGAGTGGGCTTTGAATCCCATTCTTGAGCATGGTATTGGTGAGTATAACAAGCTTAAGCTTAAAGATCGAAATATTGAACCTTGTGAGATATTGCAAAGATCAATGATAATGTTTACATGTTGCGCCTTCATAATCAATTGAAAACTTCTGATGTCTTCAATATGAAGCATTTAAGTCCTTATTTTGTGGATTCTAATGACACTATTCTAAACTCGAGGACGAGTTCTTTTAAACTCGAGCCAACTGATGCAAAAAGCTCTGAAAATTGTCTTTTTTTTTTAGAGCCATTTTCATCTTTTACATTTTAAGGTTTTGAGTCCGTTTAGGTCTTTTAAAATTCTTTTCTTTCTGCTAAGATTTTTTTCCTTTATGTTAGGATACTTTTCTTTCTTTTGAATCCTAGGGTTTTTAGTCTATTAAAACAATTGTTTAGTTGATGTTAGAGGATTCTCTTTTGTTTTGGTAAATAAAACCCTTTCGTTTAAACCTAGAGGCGGATCTCTTCATTTACGAAATTCTAAGTCTTTCTTTACAATTCTTCTAAGGAAACAAGCATCCAGAATAATCAGTATTTTGCTTAGCATCATCATGAGTTATCATTACAATTTCAGTATTTATTTAATTGAATTATTAATAATAATATAATTAATTTTAGTTAACATAAGTTGTAATTTGTAATTGACTTTTTATTGTAATTATTTTATTTTCTGAATAATTATTTAGATTTCTATATATAATTAGTCTTTTATTTGTATCACATCAGTCTTCATAACTACAAATGCTTGAAACTATTTTAAGTTTTGATTTTTAGCTTTGGACACTTTTAAATTCTATACTTCTTTCATTTCATAATAACTCAAACTTATAACCTATTCAACTTTTACAACTAGGACATTAGAATATGCAATGAAAAAATAAAACATTAACCGGTCCTTTATAAATTAGAGCATGTTTTGCTTTTGAATTCTGCAATAACAAAATGAGCATATATCCTTATAGGCTTATGTAAATGCTTTTGAAACTTAATATGAGCATTTGATAAGAAATTATTTTATATTTTGTTTGATAAAACCTAATAAGACTCTTGGATCCAACAAAATAATTTAAAATCTTATTGTTTAATTTAAATTTAGCTTGTTTCTTCCATGTAATTATAATATTAAAGTGAATGAAAAATAGAAATTTTACAATTTTACAATTAAATTTATTTAATTTCATAAGTATAAAATTTTAAAAATAATAAAAAATATGAAACTTGGCCCAAACTCAACACAATTAAATTTGAAAATTTTGGATTAAAGATTTTTTTGATAAAATGACATTCAAATTCAACAGGAGCTTTTTAAATAATAATAATAATATGATATTATAGCGCACTTCTATTGCAATCATAATATATGTTAAAAATAATTCCAATGAAATAAATTTAAAATAGTGAAATAAAAATAAATAAATTATTTTAAATTTAATTAGATAGTTTTTATTTAATTAAAATCTTGTGTTTTTCTTGATGCTCAAATCAAAGCCAAAAGAAAACATAGAGGAGAAGTGACAGGATCTCACCAAACTATACTTTTTTTTCACTTGTTTGCACAATATTTTTTATCTCATTCAACTTCATAAAAGTGAAAACACGAAAAGAAAAATCATCCAAAATTTATCCCATTTAAATTTTATATTTTAAATTATTTTTTAAGAATTTTTAAATAACTAATTAAGTTAAATTAAATTAATATTTTGATTTTGAAGATGAGTGTCAGTCATGCAAAGTTAGATAAAACCCATCAAATAGACATGATGATTAAAATCAAATGGGTTCAAACCAGACTCAATTTAGATTTAATTTAGCTCATTTAAAACTAAACCAAATTTATATATGAGATAGTATAATTTAGCCATATTCAATCATATTTAATTAGGCAAGTTGTATTTTTATAAGATTAGATATTATTTAATTTACCTATTCTCTCTAACTCCTCTTGATCCCTCATCTTGTAGTCTACCTACAACAACTGCAGGTGAATGCCCGTCGTGGATGACGCTTGTACTCCTAACTTCTTCCCTTTCCTCCTCTCCCTCAGCCTCTCTCCTCTCCCTCTCGTCTTCATTGTTTCCATCACTCCTATGTTAGAGTCAAGGTCAAATGTTACAGGTGTCTGTCGGCGGATAGAACAATCAATTGCACCTATGACAACCACTTGGCTACTTCAAACTTTGTTTTCACTAAGACCTATTGAGGGGTGAAAGAAACTTTGCTTACAAAACACTAACAATTTTCTTATAATAATATTAAAGAATTAAACATTAACTGCACTAAACATTAAAATAATACTTAGGATGAATGGACACAAGCAAGCCCCAGGCCTATACAATAACTGTAAGTTTGCTAATAAAATAAAAGATAATCTGGACAGCATGAGCATAGGCATCACAAAATAGATTTAGTTACTTTCCGAGGTGCAATTAGATATTTGAAGTATTGTGATATCTAAAATGAACATTCATGGGCCTGTAAAGTTACACTGACCTGGTAAGCCCACCAAATTTTCTGCTTAACGTCCTCATCATAGTTGAATCCTCCCACTATTTGAGGCATGGTAATCAACCAGAAGGTGGCAATCTTTGGATCTCTCATGCTTTGAACAATGTTCTGAGAAATCATAAGTTCAGTCACACAAAAAAAGGACTAGGAAAAAGGAAGCATGCATTTTCTTTGAAGTAATATATGGTGTTACAAGTCTAACAGTTAGAATTACTCTACATGCAAACTCAAATATGAGAAAAAGAAAACTCAAAAAAGCATTTCTCATTTGCTTAAGATAATAATTTTGTTCAAGTTATGGGAAATTAAATTACACAGCAAAGACATTAAAAGGAAATTAACATGTGGAGCCCAATTATAGGTGTTATATAATAGCTTCACTAAAGATGCCTTCTAGTGTTAATTGTCTTTTAACCTCCCCAACAATTTGCCATTATTTATGAAGAAATAAGGAACCATATTAATCTCGTATAAGGTGACAAGTGACAACCTTAACCAACCCTCGCCAAAGAGTTACATCAATTATAGTTGTTAGTGAGCCATTCAATATTCACAGTAATCCACTTTTATGGTGAAAATTTTATTTGACCAGATCAAATATTTTACTCCAATTATAACCATAAATAAGAGTATAAAAATTGAGATTAGGGGAATTATTCCTCATAGAATCTCTAGGTAGTCTTCCGACCTATATATGATATTATTAAGGATATGAAGAATTAATAATAGACTTTTGATCTTACATAGTTATAAATGGGCCTAAATACCCCATAACAATAGTAAATGGATGCCTTCCTGGAGCAACAGTATATGGGCTGGAGGTATAGCAACTAGAAGATGTGGAAAATTTTCCTAGCCATATAGCACATAGTAGTGTGTGTGTGTGTGTTATATTTCAGCCCTCTGCAACAATTGCAACAATTAATGTAAAGCTAAAAACAATGTTACATTAATATATTGAATTATATTAAGAGTTACTATAACAACCACAATATGTACCTCATAGGGGTAGTCCATCTTCCTCATGACATTATATGCTTTCCACGGAGGTTCCATGATCTAAACAAAAAAGTAGAATTGTGAGGTGGTTTATAGCAAGTACAAACAAATTATAGAAGATTAAACACTCTGGTCAACTCTATATTCAGTAACCAAACAGATAACACAATGATGTATGATATCCTGCATTCAACATATGTGCCTAGTGGGAATGCAATAGTTGCAGTATGTAAAAGAGAAAGAAGAAACTCTTTATGTATATGTTAATTTGCTTATATGTAGATATTTATATATATAAGGAGGGAATAGAAAAAAATCAATCTCAATCCCTACAATCAAGGGAATACAATCAAAATCAATCTCAATCCTTACAATCAAGGGAATCCAAATCAATCTCAATCCCTACAATCAAGGAAATCCAAATCAATCAAAATCCCTACAATCAAGGGAATCTTTGAAAATATTCAACACTCCCCATCAAGCTGGAGCGTATATGTCAATCATATACAGCTTGTCACAAAGTTTTGAGAATCATTTTCCTCTTGATACTTTAGTGAAGACATAGGCGACTTGGTTCGATGATGATGTGAATGGAGTAGTAATTTTCTGGCTCATTACACACTCGCGAATAAAGTGACAGTCAACCTCAACATGCTTTTTTTTTTTTTTTTTTTTTTTTTTTTTTTTTTTTTTTTTTTTTTTTTTTTTTTTTTTTTTTTTTTTTTTAATTTTTTTTCATTATAAATGACAGTCAATAAATAATATTTAATTTATATCAAAATTATTTTAATAATAATATATTAAAATATAAAAAAAAAAAAAAAAAAAAAAAAAAAAAAAAAAAAAAAAAAAAAAAAAAAAAAAAAAAAAAAAAAAAAAAAAAAAAAAAAAAAAAAAAAAAAAAAAAAAAAAAAAAAAAAAAAGAAAAAAAAAAAAAAAAAAAAAAAAAAAAAAAAAAAAAAATTATCTTCTCATGAAAAACCAGGTTACTTGAATGTGAATAGCTGCTTGATAATCTCAGTACATTGGTAGAGATTCATTGTAGGTGAACCCTAATTCTTCAAGCAAATTCTTTAGCGATAACTCGGTGTTAGCCATGGCTCTGTACTCGGCTTCGATAGTTGACCTAACAATCACTCTGTTTCATATTCACCATGTTACTTTATTTCCCCTATATAAGTGCAATACCCAGAAATATACCTTCTGTCGATCTTAGATCCAACATAGTCCGGCATCAAAATAAGTTTCGATCTTTAGGTACCCATTTCTCTTAAAAGACAACTCTTTTCCTACAGATATCTTAATGTACTTAATAATCCTGATATCGGCATCCCAGTGAACTTGCTTCGACTTATCCATAAAACGATTACTATTCCGACTGCAAAAGAGTTGTCAGGTTTCGTTATTGATAAGTAGATGAGTTTTCCAACAAGTCGTTTATATTTTATCTTATCCTCAAAGAACTCTTCAGTATCATCCCAAACACTTGAATCAATATACATAAGCGTATCAACTGGCTTCGTTCCAAACAATCCAGTTTCTTTAAGTAAATCTATAGCATACTTCCGTTGCCATATTTGCTATGAGCAATTTCAATTCCCAAGAAATACTTAGGACGTCCCATATCCCAGTTCACAAAGTGTTGTTGCAAATATTTTTTAGTTTCGTCTATCCCATATATATCACTCCCGGATATTAGGATGTCATCAACATGAACAATAGGAATAATAATCTCATTCGCGTTTTGTCGTACAAATACAGAATGATCATATTTGCACTGTTTGAAGCCAACAACTTCGATTATATTATTGAATTTGTCAAACTAGACTCTAGGGTTTGTTTAGGACCATAAATAGTCTTTTTAAGTCTGCAGACCATAGTAGCATTCATCTCCTGAGCAACATACCCTGGAGGTTGCTCCATAAAAACAGTCTCATGCAAATCGCCATAAAGGAAGGCATTCTCCACGTCTAGCTGATACATTGGCCAAGATTGATTGACAGCAAAGGAGAACAAAACTCTAATAGAATTCAAGTGGGTGGTAGGAGAAAACGTCTCAAAGTAGTCAACACCATAAGTTGTGTAAACCCTTTAGCTACAGACAAGCTTCGTATCAATCAATAGTACCGTCCGCTTTACATTTCAAAGAAAACACCCAACGACAGACAATAATATCAACAGATGGTGGTGCAACCACTAGCTCCCAAGTAGCACTAGAGATAAGGGTAGACATTTCCTCATCCATTGTTGTTCGCCAAGCCAAGTATTGATAAGCCTCAGAGTACGAAGTTGGAATTTTTGTAGATGAAAGAGAAAAAGCAAAAGCGCAAAACGCAGGACCAAGATAATCAAACGAGATATGATTAGACAAAGGATGAGTAGCGCACGACCGAATACCTGTAAGAAGAGCAATAGGCAGATCAATATAGGAGGGGCGAGAGGCATCAGGAGCTGCAGGAAGAGGTGAGGGACATGAATTTGGTTTTGATCGAGCACGCCGCGTGTACACCTACAATGGTCTAGTAGACGAAGTATATGTAGTGGGAGACATGGATGGTGGGATAGTAATGGAGGAGATGGTAATTTATCATGTGTCTAATCCAGACAGGGAGAAAAGTATAGTTCAGACTCAAAAAAAACTTAACATCAGCACAGGTATGACTACGTTTTGTGAGTAGGTCAAGACAACGATATCCTTTTTGTGTGCAAAAATATCCAAGCAGGATACATTTAATATAGCGAGGAGACAATTTATCCAAGCCAAGAGTAAAATTATGAACAAACTAAACACAACCAAATAAGCGAGGAGGCACTGAGAAAAGAGAAGGGGATATCCCCATATAACATAGTAAATGGCATCCTATTTATAAGAAAGCAAGATGTGCGAACAGCATCACCCCATAAAAACTTAGAAATATGCATGTGATAAAAAAGAGTACGAGCTACATATTTTCGTTCAACAACGCCATTTTTGTTGGGAAGTATATGAGTAAGAGGTTTGATGAATTATGTCATGAGAATCACATAATGTAGACACAGTCTTTTGAGTGACCTCAAGTACATTATCGGTACGAAGAATGCGCAAGACAATAGAATATTGGTTTTTATTTCATTATAAAATGATATTAACACTTCAGAAACCTCACTCCTATTTTTGAATAAATATAACCACGTCATGCAAGAATAATCATCAACAAAAATTATAAAATACTGAAAGCCCCCTCTAAACCCAACTCTACTAGGTCCCCAAACATCACTATGAATAAGTTCAAATGTAAAAGAACTACGCTTATCAATTCTAGAAGGAAAAAAATACGATGGTGTTTGCCGAACTCACAAGAACTAAACTTTTAAGAGCGAAAGAAGATGGGTGACCTAGACGACAATGCCAACGATAAGGAGACACAGTTGTTAAGAGTGCTTGGGAACTCACAGGTGTAACCAAATCCAATAGTATAGGTCATCATGCTCATGTCCTCAACCAATCATCCTCTTCGTTTGCAGATCCTTAAAAATACAATAGGATGGATAAAAAAATTCAGAATGGTTGTGAGTTTTTGTTAGTTGGCTTATGGACAGTAAACTAATTGGAAATTTCAGTGCAAATAAAACATTATCAAGAGTGATATTTTCATTGAGCCTGACAACACCTATTCCTGTAATCGGAGAATAGGTACCATTGGCTAGACCAACAGAGGAAAAAGATGAGGAAACAAAAGAGAAAGAGAAAACAGACTTGTTACTAGTAATATAAGCAGAAGCACCGGAATCTAACATCCAAGACTTATCAAAAGATACAGCAAACGCGCCTATAGAGGATGAGGCAACAGTGGCAAAGGGAATGCTAGCAAAATAGTGAAGCAATTTCTCATAATCAGTACGAGAAATCGAGATCACATCACAGTGATCGCCAGTGTCCAGTGATGGAGTCGATAATTCAGTAGATGCATTATTAACCGAGTCAGACTTACCAAACTTCGCCCAACACATCTCGAAAGCATGGTTGGACCGGCCACAGTGAACGCACAAACGGCCTTCCGGGTGTATCAGTTCCACAACCACGATCGCAACCCTGAAAGAACCCCAACCGTGAGTAGCTAAAGCCGAAGTGTCGGAAGATGAAGAAAAACTAATGTCAGGATGGCCCATGGTCACACGAAGAACCCGAGACAGAGCATTCGATAAAGTGAGAATGTTAACACTTGCCAGCAGATTATCCCAAACCGATCGTAGAGTAGAATCTAAACCGATAGGAACTTTGCGACCAAAAATTCCTCCCACTGATTCTTTCGAGTCTGAGTGTCACAAGAGAGGATGATATAGCATAATTTCATCGGCAACAAAATAGTTACTAACAGAATGACCGTCTTGGCGAAGAGAAAAGAATTTTTAATATAATTCGAAGACTTGAGAAACATAACATTAGTGCTTACGGACTCCTCCATACTGTTGAAGCCAAGCCATAATAGAACAATTGTCCTAAATCCAATCTAAATATTTCAGATCTTTAGAGTCGGGAGGGTCGGACAGAATATGATCATCCTTCTTGTGAGAACCTAGGAATAGTTCATATGAGTGTGACCATAGGAGATAGTTGGTCTCATTCAATTTGATAGTGGTAGCCAAATTAGGTTTAGAATCAGAAGACGTCATTGCAGGAGAAATTCAAAGATAGAAACCTGAGTAGTAATAGATTAGAACAATGTTGGTTAATTCCCTTTCTAGGGATCCAGCAACTCCTGAGATCAAGCAGCCGATTGATCAAGAAGCAACCAGTTGATCAAGAAGTTCCAATCTGCTTACTCCAACTGTGTGAGATCCAATAGATTTAGATGAGGCTGAAAGGAGAGGGCTAGTAGTGACACAACAATCGCAGCTCAGCTGAATTAGGGTTTCTGGTAGTGTCGGTAGAAAAAAGAAAAATAGGTTAGAGAAGGGTTAACCTTACTATGATACCATGTAAAAGAGAAAGAAGAAAATCTTTCTATATATGTTAATCTGCTTACATGTAGGTATTTATATACATAAGGAGGAAAAGAAAAAAAAACAATCTCAATCCCTACAATCAAGGAAATCCAAATCAATCATAAACCATACAATCAAGGGAATCTTCGGAAATATTCAACACAATACAATCTCTATTCTCTAGTTAAACCTTTCTAGATGAACAACCAATATTATGTAGAAAGAAAATTAAAAATCTATTTGTTAAAAGAATACTCAAATTCCAAGTCTAGACACGCAAAAAAGCGGAGACTCCAGTTTTTATGTAGTTGCACATCCTTCTAGCTGACCTTGCCTCTTTTTCCAACGACAGCTATTGCAGTTTGTTCACGCACAAAACAAGATAGCCAACTTGAGCAACCATTATCTCAGTTAGCAATTGAGACTCTCAAGTCTCAATCATGGTAAGCACATTTCAATGCTAGCTGTACTTCCCCAAGTTGCATGCCATCCAGGCATCAATCATTGTATGTTGAAGTAAAAACAACCATGGATCATGATAAAAGTTAAGAGAAAAAAATTAGAAGAAACATAATCCTACTCACTTCGTCAGCTGAAATCCTAACTTGCAACTTGTGTTTGCACTCTGGACAGCCCATTACTCCCTGCAGAATTGATAGGTGTGCCTCAGTGGTTTCAAATAAACATTAGAGAATGATATAGCAGTAGCTACAAAAGAAAAGTAGACATAATTCCTATGCTCCTCTGGATATTCGTTTCTTTGCCCCTTCCAAGCAAGCAGAAGATAAGGAATAGTTAATATACTAAAGATAATCAAATATTTATAAAATCTCATCTCAATTTATTCTATTTCATTCTTGAACAAAAATCAATTTTTTTGATTTATTTTATGTATTTCATGACTGGAACAAAAAGAGATACCCATTACACCATGAATTTGAATCAGAAAACCCGTGACTTAAATAACTAAGCCGAATCTAGTGTATTATAGGAGATTTGCCTTTTCTATCAATTCCTACACATTAGATAAAAAAAATTCTTACTTTTGTATCCAACTCTAAAGATGAATTGAAAAGGAAATGTTTACTGGTTTTACCACCTCTTTTTCATCAAGTGAATGGATCTTGTTATCAAAGGATCAAAAAAATATCAACCCGAATCTACTGCAGGAATGATATGGAAGATCCAAAACAACATACAGCAGTACTTGATAGCAACAACATAATGGAGGCAGTAATGAATATAGATTGATACAAAATGTGATTTAAATCCAAAGATAAATGAGAAATGTTTTCAACCAATTCGTTCTAATCGACTTCGAATATGGAATTCAAAGGGGAAAAATATGAAGTGATACTATTTAATCATATGACTATAATGAAATATATGATCAACTGACATTTTCAAATTTGAAAAAGTCAAGTAATGTTTGATGCACTTATTTCTCATACAGTCAAACCAGGAGATCGGCCTAACATATATAGCTACAAATGGTCTAATTGGAGCCTGATTTTAAAGGAACATTGGGAGCATTTCCTTACTAAACAAAACCATTTTCAAATAGTATTCGATCAGCTACATATTAACCAATACTTAATTGGTTGGTTTTAGGTTATAAATAAACACGAATTGTCTAAGTCACTTTATTCCTTTTGTTCAAGTCACTTCTCTTTTTATCTGGGATTAATCTCAAATTAATTAATTGGAAATTTTTACCGCAAAATTTCACAGCAACATAGTTCAGAGAGAAATATCAAAGGTTTATATTTCAGCAACATAATCAAGGCAAAAGAATTGTCTTATTATAAAAGTTCACTAGATTAACATTGTATTGGAGGGAGTTCATTAAATGAACATTGAAGAGAAATGAACTTACATGAAATTTCTAGTTAAGCAACTGAAAGTGAATAGCAGGGAAGAAAGCTTATACAACATAGGCCAAAGATAGTTGAAAGAAATGATGTAGCATGCTTCAAATTAGATGAGACCCTTCATTCTCACATAAAGGCTTCAAGTGAACCCATTGTCGTCAATAGGCATGCAAAATAACTTAGGTGCTAGGAATCAAGTTAAATAATCCGATAACGTAATTGTTGGGGTGATTTTGAATTGAGCATAAAAAAGAAATAATGTGTGGACCATGGTATAAAATACCATGACATGTCGATCAACATAGGCAAATTTTTTCATTCCGCCAATAGACTAGCATCGACATGGTCCTCCACGAGATCGCGAGGCAGCCACAACATCCCAGCATCCTCCACGAGGTCGCAGAGGCAACCATGAGGTCACGACGTCCTCTGTACAAGCATCCATCATGTTCTTTTTTTTTAATAATTTTTAAGCTTTTATTTCTTTTTTTTATTATTTTGAAAAAAAAAACTATCTTAAAGATATTTTTTCTCTAAATTTGTCCACAAGATAAATATAAATAAATAAACCTATTTAAGATGGAGGGAACTAATTGCTAGAAAAAATATATAAAAAATAAATATAATATAATTTCTAACCTTATAAAATATACTACTATGAATTACATTATTATTTATATATATTTAGTTTAATTTTAAAATAATCAAAATAAATCCAAATTAAATTCAATTTGATCCTTTAACTAATCCTAAATTGACTTTTATTCAATAAACATCAGACATTTCACATCACGAGATATACAAAACTTGAACTCAACATTCAACATCTCAAATATAACTCAATACTAAATAATCTATAACAATCAAATATTAATAAAAATATTTTAATTAATATATTTATATTAAAAAAACAAAACTGTATCGACACAATACGATACAATACCGAAACCATATCATTTCATAAAACAAAACTTCCATAGGCTTAAAATTTTAAAACTTGGTGTGGATGACTCCAAATTTCCTACGGTGTCGCAAAGGTTACCCAATGAAAGCTTGGGTCATGATGATGATTAAATATGGGTGTCAAAGTCTTTGAGAGGTTTATAGGATCTGAGCAAATGTTCAATATGGGATTCTCAATTGAAAATGACTTAGATTATCCAAGCTCAAGTGAAGAAAATTTCTGAAAACAATAATGATGAAATTGCCAGAGGGATATGAATCCTATGATGCTCATGCTACCGACTTTTGACCAATGAAGATGTTTGTATCCTTTAGATAGAATAAATTGAAAGAAAAAAGTGGTGCTTTTTGGAACATATGAATTTTGATCTCTCTACATATCTATAGAAATGGTTTATAGATCGAGTTCTAATATGTGCTTTAGTAATTTGCATACGACATCTATATGCATGCAGATTGTCAAGTTACTTTTAAAACAGACACCTCGTACTTGCACAAAATCTCTCCCGGGCTCTCCTTTCCACTGTGCATAACCACAACAAACCCCTTTACGCAAACACATAAAAGGATGCCTTCTGGGCAAGATAAAGTGACTATTGATGATGACAAAAACTATTAATACAACACAATATGAGAAGTTTCAAGTGTTACTCTACAATGCCATCAATTCGTCAAAGTTTGCTTGCGCTATTAATACAACCCTTTTAGGTACTTATTTTCTAGTAACATCCAAGTCTATGTGAAGGATAGATTCAGGTGCTTCATTGCATACAACATGAATAGCAATATGTCTTCTGCTTTTCCTCTTTCAACCCTATCATCTATTTCCATCATTAATATTTGTGTTCAAAGAAAAGACTCTTTACATACCTTCTCATTATTATTAAACAAAGTACTTTACATTCCATAGTTTTCTATATAATCCATTAGCATTCTTATGAGAACCTAAGTTACTGAGCAATCTTCTATCGTAATCATTGTATTTTTATGGATTTGTGGATGTAGGTGGTGATCAGTGGCCATCGTGAATATGATGGAATCTAAGAACTAGACAAATGAATCTTCTCCAACACCCTTACAACTATAATATCACCCCTTACCAATGGCAGTGTTGACATGGTCATCCATCTTAGCCTACACTAAAGGAGTTTGCCAGTCTTCAACCCTTACTAACCAAGTTCTAATAGTTCTAATTAGAGTGTATGAAATTGGTAATATCACCATGCATCCTTCCCTCTAGTATTGGGTTGTTAGGAACATAATGTACAAGTGAACATAGCACAATTCTAAGACAGAAATGTGGAGTTATTAAAAAGGATAAAATAAACTATCATACTAATATTTGAGAGTAATTAGATAAAGTTATTAGATAAGAGCAAATTAGATGTAGCATCAACGGATAATAAAATGAGAGAAAATAGATTCAAATTGTATATACATGTTCAAAAATGCCCAATAGATTTTATAGTTAAAAATTTTAAAATCTATTGGACTAGAGATCAAACAAAATAATGATCCATGTAATAAAAATTGATTTGATTAATTTGAATAATGCTACTGATATTGACTTGCATAGCTCAATGGAGTGTTAAATTCATGTGACTATAACTAACTCTAAATTGTAGGGGAAAACACTGACGATAATGAACTAAATTCCATCTTAAGAGACATATCTCCATAAACAGCCTTTGCATGCAAAGGAGGAACTAGGAATTTTGTGCATATGAATCACCAATCACAACATCAAGTGTAATTATAAGGATCGTAGCTATAACTAGTCTATTATAATTAGAACAAAATGGGAACCGCATGAATGACTTATTGCAATACTAGTGAGATTTAGTTATCATATATATAAATCTTGAAACTAATAGCTGGGGAAGATCAACGTATGCAATCACAAACAGATGGGAGTTGGGTAGTCATACTAAAACATCTCTATTTTTTTCATAATATTTCCACTTACCTTTTAATCTTCTTGAGGCTCTCTCACTAAACAACATAAGTGACATAGGATTTAATCCTTAGTAATCAGTTGGAGATAAGATGAAATCAAAAGGCTTATGCGAGTAATTAACTGATCTGAGTTATTCATTGGGTTCCATAGTTATCATATTTATTTGTTCTATGATGTCAAACAATGGGCTCGACAAAAACTTTAATTGAGCATTTCTCAAATATTTCCCGAGCTGGTAAGAGTAAAAAACAACATGAGTTGCGATCAAGCTTACATACTAGAGTGTAAATGGGAAGTGGGACAGTAGAGTTTTACTCAGCCACTCAGGGCATGGTGTATGGAATGAAAGATTTTCTCACAAATTGTTGGGTGATCAGGATAAGAGGTGGCTGCCTAATAATGCCTAATA
Source organism: Boesenbergia rotunda (assembly GCA_024364735.1). NCBI lineage: Eukaryota > Viridiplantae > Streptophyta > Magnoliopsida > Zingiberales > Zingiberaceae > Boesenbergia > Boesenbergia rotunda. The sequence goes on from JAGFNQ010004052.1 coordinate 233,370, forward strand.
AACACTGCCTACACCTTCAGGTCGGCTTATGATTTTATCAAGGGCAATGATCAGGATACAGTAAATAGGGCTCATCTTGTTTGGTTTCCTGGGTATATCTCTACATGTATGCAAACACCAAGTAAAATGACCTTTATCTCCTATATCTATCATACTTCAGGAAAAAGAAATAGGAGGGTATTCGATCATGTAGAGAAACTCTCTAACTGTGGCTAAACAGATTGTTGCTGATGTATAACCTAAGAAGGAAGGTTGAGTGGTCACCTTTAATGCTGTTTATAGGATTTCTGAACTCAATCCTGTAAATATAGGATTTGCTGAGTTGATTGGGGTGGCTGCTGATGATGATTTGACAGATATGTTGGAAGGTCTATTGAGTGTTGATAAGTTAGATGGTACAATGGAACTGAGGTGGACAGGCTTGATTCACAGGTCAGAATCTGTTGCTGCTGGCTCTCTCAGTGTTCAGCTATAGTGTTCCAGCTCAAGCATTCGGATATGGATTTGTGTAGATCAAAACAGAAATAAGTTTGTGGAGAAATCTGAACTGTTTGTCACTGAACTGCAGAGAGTTCAGAGTTGAGAATTGCATTTGATGTGCTGAAAGTTGCAGAGTATAAAGCTGAGTTTTTCAGACTCGAATTCTGCTGAAACACTTGGCTGGATTATTAGAACAATGAAGTTCCCATGGAAGCTAAATGCTGATTTGGTGGTGGATCATTTTACTGGAAGTCTGGATGTTCACATTCTTCTATACTTTTGCATCTTTTACTTTTTTATTTCTATGATGTGCTTCTTCAACACTCACTCCTCTAAGTGGAAAAATAGAAATTAGCACCTCAGCGCATTGGTGAAAGGCTAATTCAATAGGGTTTCAGAAAAGGTTCAACTTCCAGCCAAAACCCATTCTTCGTGTTCTTGGGAAGTCTAAAAGTTGATTGAGCAGGATCTGAACCTATAAGATATGTAATTCCAAGAATAAGAGCAGTTTAACCACTAAGAAATAACTACATTGGCATCAATTTAGAATGAATTTTACCTGTCGACAAAATTAATTAGATTACAGAGCAACTAGGCTAGGATGATGACATAAAATAAGGTTAATACACAAAATTTAATCAACAAGGTAGTGTGCATCTTACAGATCCATCACAGCTTGGACAATCTTTGGAAGGAAGTGGTACAGAAAGATCAACAGAAGCAGGAAGGTGAAGTAATTCAGCACGGCTTTCAGCAATGGCATCTGCCACAGATTCTGCTGTCACCCTCTCCCCACTGGAACAGATTGCTCATAGTTCAAAAAATAAGGGACTAGTTGCTAAACTGAACTTCAAAATCTAGCAAAAGTTATGCTGAATTTCAAAATTTAGTAAAAAAAAGAAAATAGGTGCTTTGTTGGCTGCTCATCACAAAATGCAACTCTAGAACAAGAAAACATAAAATCTGATAGAGGTTGCAGTAACAAAACATCAGTACAGAGATTGATTTCTAACCAATTAATCAACATGAACTGATGCATGCCTCATCTTAGATTGAGGGTGGTAAAATAAAAGGATAGAGGAGCATAGAATAAATTGTATAAAAAGAGGGGCATATTTATATTTTCTTTTCTTTCGAGATTGTGGACTGTAAAATCCTAGAAAGCAACCAAAACTGAGCCATTTTGAGAATCCCAACAATATGAAAAGTTTCATCTAGCCAGACCCAAATAGTTGGGAGTGTCACAGATTCATCATGATGTTGATATAAGAAAAATGCAACACCTTATTGTGTTCTTAGCAAGCCAAAAACGAAGTCAACCACAAGTACAGAATGCTTTGAGCATGACTTGCTAGTTTGACGAATAGAATACCTTTTCACAAAAGAATAATCACTGTAGGTATCAATATAATTGGCAAAATCAGTAGGAAACGGTATCTAATTAGTTGAAAATTTGAATTATTAGTTGAATCAGATCAGAAGGATTGGTGAAATTCAAATCAGTTGAAAAACAAAAAAAATGAGAAAAGATATAATAAAATTATTTATATTATAACAAAATGTTCTAATCCTTAAGCAAAATGTCTATTTGAAGATATTTTATTATTAATAATGCAATATCCAAAACTCAGGTGTAGTGCTAAATATACAAGAGTTCGCGTTGCAGGTCCAACTGTAACGTATCAACAAGGACTACCACATCTCCATGAGAACTTGAGTGTAGTGTTAAATACGCAAGAGTTCTCACACATAAATGGAATAAGAACAAACATTATAGAAAAACTAATAGTCTAAGATTTAGAACATGAAGCATAGAAACCCTCACCGGTAAAGCAATGGAAGTAGTAGATACGATGATTAGAAGAAGAATTAGTATTTAGTATGTACAAAAGATAAAGTAGGTAGAAGAGAAGGCAAAAATGATAGAAAACTAGGGTTTTAAGTTATGATACACAAAAAAGAGTAAAACAAGAAATGAAGTGGGTATTTTTTAAATAGTTCTTTAAAAGATGAAATTGTTAAAATAGTTAGAAAGAGGGACAGAATTATAGCTTCAAGAGATATCAAAGCATATATGCACCTCAAGTAGGATTAGGTAAAGAAATCAAATAAAGATTTTGGAAGGACTTAGATGAGGTATTATAAAACATTCCACCAAATGAAATGATTTTAATAGGAGACGATCTAAATGGACATGTCAGAGTGAAAAATAAGGAATATAAGGGGCATATGGGGTTATGGGTTTGGAACAAGAAATGGAAAAGGGAAAACTATATTGGATTTTGCATAGCATAAGACCTTATACTAGCTAATAAATTTTTTAAGAACAAATAAGAACACTTGGTCACATTTAAAAGTGAGAATAACAAATCGCAAATTGACTTTTTAGGGTTAGGAAGAAAGATGAAAGATTTGTAAAGATTATAAGGTCATCCTTGGAGAAAACTCAACTACCCAACATAGGTAGTGTTAGATATATACCTTAATCATAGTATAAAGGAAAATATACATAACTCATAGAATTAAGTGGTGGAAGTTAAAGGATGGAAAGCAAAATATATTTAAGGAAAATGTAAGAGTACAAGCATTAGGTGAAATATACGGTGACTCTAATACGACATGGATAAGATGGTATCAAAGTTGAAAATAATAACCAAGAGTGTATTCGGTGAGTCTAAGGGTAATGTCCCACCAAGTAAGAAATCTAAGTGGTGGAATGAGAAAATACAGGAGAAAGTGCAAAAAAATGAATATCCTATAAGGAATTATATATTTGTAAGAAAAAGAAAATTTTAAAAAATATACAATAGCCAAGTAAGAGACTAAGAAAACAGTGAATAAAGCAAAAAAATGAAACTTTTGAATGATTATATCAAAACTTGGATACAAAAGAAAGGGAATGAGACATTTATAGAATAGCTAAAGTGAGAGAAGAAAACAAGAGATTTTAGCCAAATAAAATGTATTAAATATGAATGCAATAGGGTAGTAGTAAATGATGGAGAAATAATATAGCAATGGAGATATATTTTTATCAACTTTTTAATGAAGGTTTAGGCGACCAACTTAACTTTGGCAATTTAAGTAGGTCAAATGAGTATAGAAATTTAAACAAATTTATTTCATTTATTGACTACTCCCCGCATTTCCTTATTAAAAAGGGTGACTAAAAGGAAATAAAATAAAAATAAAGAATCAATTCCTGAATAAACAAAGTAAAAAAAATACACTAGTTCTTTAATAATTGGAATGTAGTGCCAAGGAAAAATACAAAGAAACCATGATGCATGAATTTGGTGATGTGAATTTTACTTGCACTTAGCAACAACATAAAAAATGCTTACAACTCTCCTAAAGTTGAATTCTCCTTGGTGGGAGATAAGAACATGGTTTAAAATTAGATTTTAAATTAAAATTTTGACATTGAAAGTTTTAGAATAAGAAATCTAAATTTATAAAAATTTATAAAGTTGTAAGTTTCTGTTTCGATGCAGTCAAAACAAAAGCATGGAATTTATATTTTAATAGGATAAGTCGTTTTAGGGTTTAGGGTCGCAAAAGATGTGTGAGATGGAATGTTAAGGTAGATGTGCGACCATACGATCATGAACATAATAAGAAATGAGAACGTTAGAGGGAAACTCCAAGAGACATGTTTAAGATAATATGGGCATGTACTTAGATTCCAAAAATGCTCCATTTGACGCATATTAAATGAGGAAGAAAAAAACCAAAGAAGACTTGGTTAGCAAGGATAAAACGGGATAAAATTTATTTAAATATAGATGATGATATAGTAAAGAATAGAGCCCAACGGCATAGGAGGATCCATATAGCCAACCCCATTTAGTAGAATAAGACTTGGTTTTTATTGTTGTTATTGTTGATAAGTCATTTTAGGATTAATTATTATTTACTTGGTAATTGGAAAAATAAATTACTTTTTATAAGAATAATTCTTTTTTGTTCTGTAAAAAGGGCTTCCAACTCTTACATAAGGAATTCCTCAATTTTTAAAAAAAATCTTAAATTTTTCTTCTCTATGCAGTAGAGTTCTAATTTCTCCTTATAAGATGGTTATTCTCATGTTGCATCACAAGCAACTCTAATGATTCAAGAATTCAAGGATTTTCCCCCTAAAAGAATCCCACCGTGCACAAGGGAGTAATATATTGCCATTTAAAAAGGTAAAAAGATCTTCAATCAAGGGGATTATTGATTCAATATGGCTCGCATTCATGAGCTTGATAGCCCAACGACCACATAACAAAAACATAATGCTAGGAAGGTATTCTTTCATATGTATATCAATTGACTAAGAAGGTCATCCCATCATGGTGCACTCAATTGCAAGTGTAATAATTAAAAAATTTTGAACCATTTAATTTTTCATATGTGCCAAGACTATTTAAGACTTGAAGCTCTCTTATACAAGTATTTCATCACTGAAATAATCCATTTTAACTTTTAATTGGCATGCATTGAAAATAGTGAAAGGAATGTAAAATTACACATTAGATAAAACTAGTGTGTCCAACTCCATGTGACACTGAAAACAATGTCCAACTAACTTTGGTTAGCACTTCGGTTTTCATTTTCATCAATACAATAATGTACAACCCAAGAAGACGATTCACCTGCTAATTTATTACTTTTTCCAAGTCTATGCTAGGTTAACTAGTATAAACATATGAAAAATAGTTTGATGCTATCACCTACCTACGAATCATGATATGGAGCACAAGATGTTTAACACATCAATAAATACATGAGATTACAAGTACAAAAATTTGGATTTGTGAGATTACTAGAGTTAAACTTCTATGTCAAAACTATGAACCTAACCCTAGAATGGCCAATAATGCTAAAAACTGGCAATTCCTTTTTTCAGAGATAGACAGAGAGAGATGCTGGAATGACCGTTTCATTCCTCAGAGACAGACAGAGAGAAGAAGGAGAAGAAATGTTGGAATGAAACACCAACATTGATTTTCAAGATCATTAAGATGGCTTACCTTCTTGGACTATAATTTTTCACTTGATAATGCACTTTTCCTGCACCCTTGCACATAGTACACCGCAGAGCCTGCCAGCCATTGCAGGTGCTACAATTCCTACAATAAAGAGGAGCGGTAAGTTGAACGTATGCAGATGTAATAGGTGTATATCAATAGTAATTGATCAGAAACATTAGGTTCGATGGATTTGTGAAGTTCAATTACCATTAATGAAGTTTTAGTTTTACTATCAGCCCGAAATAAAGATCAAATTTTCAAGTTAAGCGTAGGAGAGAGAGACCCTTCAACAATAAGGAGACTCATTGACGAAATTTCTGCTCGAAGGCAATAACGCAATCTAGAGCCATAATAGACATAAAGGATCAAAGTTACCTAGGGCACAACACCTTCTTGCCCAATTCCAAAGCGATGTCGTAAGTCCCAAGCGTAGCGACCACCTACATCCAGACAAATGAAGACCATTTACGGAGCAGGAATAAAAGCACCGAGAAGCTAGCACGAGGTTTGAGTTGTGAAAAAAAGGGAAATTTTGTGGGCAAGTACGAAGATGGCAGAGAAGGAGAGCTTGGAGGCGAGCTCGGGAAGGCCGAAACCGCGTGGGGCGGAACCAACGACTTCATAGAAGATGTCGAAGGGAGCGAAAAGGATACGTTCGGGAAGGTGGAGGAGGTCGATGAAATGGTGGCCGTAGCGGGCAGTGAAGAGCTTGTACTGCGTGTTCCATAACCGCTGCGCTGCCTTCATCATCTTGTCCGTCCCCCGGCCCATTCTTCTTCTCTGGTAATTGTTCTCTCCCCGCTAGCTTCTCGGTTGGCTAAGCCACAGTGGATAAGACAACGGGGAAGAAGGGAGGTGGGCGAAGAAAAAATAAAACAGATTTCCCAACGCTGGTAGGTTTTCAACTGTGGGGGAAAAAAGTTGAAAAAAAAAACAAGTGTATCCCTTCTTTATTTAAAAGATATTTTTTCAACATCGGACGATCGATTCAGTTTCGTAAAAATTTCTCATCGAATCGCGAATACCTGAAATAGCGATTAGTCATCCTACCACTACACCGTAACCCCGGAGACAAGTATATCCCTTCTGATCAAATATTAAATGGTAAACAAATTATTAAAAACATCCCCTAATTATTCATATAATTAGAGGACTACCCAACCTTCTTCTATTCGTAGTAATCGATGAATTACAATGGCAAAATAACCAGTGAATTATTTGTCTGGTGGTATAAGGGACTAAAAATATATATACATATCTTTTCTCGCTATGAATTTGAAGGGCATGAAATTTCATATTCTGACTGATCCAATGAGACTATAGTGATTTTATTTAACTTAGATTAATCTAAGTTGAAAATAGATCTAAGTCAACATGATACTTCCTTGAAACATTTTGATATTGCTCCCAGATCAAAGTATAAATAATAGCTCACAGCATATAAAATCATCTCATTATCTTCAAGACACTAGATCATTTGAGATAAATGATGTCATTTGTTCTCGTAATCGTATTAATTACTATCCTAGGGAAATGATTCCATGGCAAGACATCTCTTAATTTCTCAAGCATCTAGAGTCTGCATATAAACTTTAGGGGAAAAAAAGGGGTCAAGCTATATCCCATACGCCGTCCCTAGTGCAAATAATAAGGGTAAATAATAAGGGTAATTAAATTAATGAGTTATGTCATAAAATTTTGGATAACAGTAATAGGAAAAAATTAAGGAGCTCATGATAACTGAAAATCAAATTGGATTCATACTTGAAAAGTTGACATATATAAGTTATACATCTTCTCAAATAACAAATTAAAAATTGTAGGAAACAAAATTAAACAAGATTTACATATAGTATCCGTTAACCTAGAAAAAGTTTATGATAGAGTCTAACAAAAAATTATATGAATAATTCTAGAAAATAGAGGTGTTAACGTAATATATATTTAACTAATTAAGGATATGTATAAGTATGTAACGACGAAAATAAAATTTTCAATCGGATTAACTAAAATATTTCCCATAAAATTAGGCTTACATCAAGGATCGGTTATAAGTCTATATATTTTTATACTAATCATGAATGAACTAACTAGGCACATCCTAAACAAGATACTAAGGTGCATATTATTTGCAGATTATATTGTTTTGTTAGATATGTTGAGGCAATCTATGATTCGGGGTGATCATGTGTTTTGATGTTTGGGCAAAGGGTTTAAGTTAGGTTTTTCCTTGTGATCTAATATGTGTATTTGAGTGTGCAGGATGTGCAGGTTACATATATTGACTTGGCTGGACGGCTTCGGTACAGTGAAGGGTGGCATGGAGACAAGCTGGAGGCTTGTGTGCACCCGAGGGACCTTGGTATAACAGGGATGATGATCCGAGGGGTGCGGACTTCGAGGCGTACGTGAAGGATGACATAGAGATAAGTTGGAGGCTTGTGTACATCCGAGGGACAAGAGCCGAAGACGAAGAGGGCGCGAAGGCAATAGTCAAGGCTGTTGGTGAAGAGCCAGCTGAGTCATGAAGGGACGAGAGCCGAGGGAAGATGACTCCAAGGGCAAATCGGGAAGTGGACTTCAAGGGACACACGTGAAGGGTGGCATGGAGGCAAGTCGAGGACTTACGTGCGCATCCGAGGGATGATTACCGGTGGAAGAGGACTTCAAGGAGCAAGCCAAGGGAGTATGCTTGAAGGCACATGTCGACGAGGGTCGTTGGAGTGAGGAAGAGAGCTTTTGTAAGTTGGGCAGTCGACTGGTAATGTAGCAGTCGACTGCCAGCAAGTTCTGAAACTCACAGTAGCCTTCTGACCCTGGACCAGTCGACCGCTCTGGGAGCAGTCGACTGGTAGCTCCCAGAATTCGACCGTTGGGTGTCAACGGTTGAATTTGAGTGGCGGCAGTCGACTGGTGGCCACCAAACAAAAAGTTAAGTCCTATTTAAGAGGGCTTCATTTTGGCTAGGATCTCTGACGAATTTGGCTTTGGGTAAGAGCTAAATAGTAGTCTAAGAGCTCAGATATTGTCGAGGTGTTATGGTGAGGTTTCTCCACCCACAAGGAGCGACAAGGGCTAGCCGGAGGGTATCCGGGGAGTGATCCACCGAAGGATTCTTGGATTAGTCATATTTAGGGGTGGATACCAAGTAAACTCTTCTTGTTAGCATTGGGTTTCTTATTGTTCATTGTATATTTGTATTGTGCTAACCCTTTTGTATAGAAAGATCAAGAAAGTTGATATTCACCCCCATTTAGCAACCATCAACGATCTAACAAGTGGTATCAGAGCTTGGTCCGCTCTTGATTGGAATAACCGCAAAAAGGAGCAAGAAAGCTAGAGGGAAAATGATGGAAGATAAGCTAGGAGATGACATCTACACTCCACCCCCCCTACGACCATGAAGATTTGGGATATTAAAAGACAAGGATAGAAACATGGTTCGAAATGGAGTGGAACCTTAGGATTGCTCTTGAAGAACCATTCGAAATTCCAAAGGATAAGCACAGGAAGAAGCTTAGGTCTAGATATTGGAACCAAGAGTAACAAGATCAATCAAAGGCGAATGAAAATGTAATTGGTATATTACTTAACATTTTGCCTACTAATGTGTCAAGTGGTGTAGGGGAGTATCACAATGCATATGTGCTATGGAAAAAGATAGGAGAATTCCATATAAACCCTACACAAGGTCAAGAGCCCAAAGAGACAAGTCAAACGGTCCAAGAAGACAAAGAAGAAGAAGAATTGCTCATTTCATCAAGTGAAGTAGAAGAATTAAGTGAAAAATCATCAACCTCCTCAAGAGAAGAAGAGGAAGTATCAATCATAAGAATTGAGGGAGAGGAGAGATCCACTTCCTTACAAGAACAAGAAGAAGCTCCAACCTCCACCAAAGCAAAGACTAAGGATCACATCATATGCTTTGGGTGCAATGAAAAGGGATACTACAAGGATAAGTGTCCAAATGGTAAGAAAAAGGAGGTAAATCCAAAACTCATTTCAATTCCGTTTAAATATAACATGAGTTGTAGGAATGGAGAAGCCCAAGAGAAGAAAAAGAAAATTATAGATGCTTCACGTGTGATGAGCTAGGACACTACCACACGAAGTGCCTAAAGAGTGGAGAGCTCAAGAAAATGGAACACTTAAGAAGGTGGGAGAAGGAGGAAAAGAAGAAGAGAAACTCACAACAAGGAGAAACTACAAGGGTAAGGGAGGTAATCCCTAACTTTAAATTACAATGCAATTCGAATTCAAGTTCCTCCATGCATGCTAGAATCAATGAAAATTGTTTGCTTATGCATAATCATGGTTTTAAATATAATGATAGGAGTAAGGTTAACAAGGTAGATCAAAACCCTAAGAAAAACATGCATCATGAAAAATCCAAAACCTTAGGACCTAAGGATCAAGGCATTAATCCCAAGAAGGGGAGACACATACCTAGGAAGATGGGTAGGTCTAGGAATGTCCAAAGTGGACATATGGATTCTAGGGTTAAAGGTCTAGAAAGGGAAAATCAAGTCTTGAGGGCAAGGCTTGATAAATTGGAAAAGACCCTAGAAAGGTTCAAGGTTGGATCTAAGGGTTTAGACATGGTATTGGGTAGTTTAAAACTTAACTATGATAGATCGGGGTTGGGATACCGGTCTAAGGTCTCAAATGCCAATGGAAAGAAGTATGCTAGGGAAATATATAATTATGGCAAGAAGGAGAAGTCCAAAAATGACAAGAGGGTGCCATTTAGAAGGAAAGAGAAAAACTTAACCAAAGACAAGGTGTCTAAGGTTAATTTTGTAGGCCAAGAATCACCGGGGGCACACCGGTATGGTCTAGTATGAATTGAGTCACTTAGGGAGATAGCTAGGGCTAAGAGCTCAAAGGAGAGCTCTAGGAGCCTTTGGGATCCATGGTAAATGGATCTCAAGAGATGATTTTTCTAGGAAGTCTAGGTGGACTAGAAAATATGTCAAAGAATTTGGAAGACTAAGTTGAGTCTTAATCCTAGGGAATTGGTACATTAAAAGGAGATTTATGGAGAAAAAGATGAAAAAAAAAAGCTTATATTTGATAAAATTAGGGTTTAATGAGCAAATACCATATAATTCAGTGCTAGAAATGTATCATGGTCAGGTATGAGAAGATATATCAAGAAGAGACCAAAATTAAGACTTTTGGATGAGTTTAAATGATACAATTTAGGAAGAGTTGAGTTTTGTGCCAATCTTGGGATTTAGAGCACATTTATTTGAAAACATATTTTTCCCAAGTAGACATAGGTTCCACAAATCTCTCCACGAAATTTTAAATTTTTTGGAGATGTGTGGAATTAATTAGGCATTTCTGAAATCTGCCTGAAAACTTGAAATTCAGATACCAGTCGACTGGTACAGGACCAATCGACTGATCTCAGCCCAGGAACATTTTGTTTGTTTTGCCAGTCGACTGATCCATAGGTTTAAATAGAAAAGGGTATATTGAATAGTAAGAACTTGCAAAATTAGAAGCATAGGAAAGTGTCATGGTATCTTGTGAGATTTTATGTCATGGCTTAATATTGTATATGTTGAAGGTCATAGATTGATATTGAATGATAAGTTCTTGATAAAAGGGTATGGAAGTCTCACATATGTATTTAGGACTAAGAGATAAAAAGGGGAGGTTTTTTATCATATTGAGGATATGGAAAAGGGAAGAATTGAGGACAATTCCTTGTGTAAATTGATAATGGTTAGAGTTGGCAAACACAAGGAATCATGAATAGAGTTCAAAGTTGATACAAAATGCCAATGTTTAAGGAAATTAGAATTGATACCAAAAGTTAAGCACATTTGATACTTTTCATGAAACCATACTTTTCTAGGATAGGGTATATTCTAACAAATGTGCTTGCAAACTTCTAGATGTTTCTGGGTTTTGTTGAGTTCTTGTTGGCACTAGGGGTAAGGTTGCTTGGGGCAATCCTTTGATGGTGTCAAAGGGGGAAGAACTTGGGTGCTAAGTTAGGTAGAACTTAACATGATGATTTGTTGTGAAAATTGAAATTTTGAATGAGCATAGGTTAAGGGGGAGGTTGCCTCTTGTGTGTTATGCCTTGATTTTCATAGAAAGTTTGGGGCGTGTCAAACTTGGGAATGGTGATAGATACATGGTTGAATGTATTTTTCCCAAGTAGGTATGGGTCCCACAAATCTCTCCACAAAATTTGAGAATATTTGAAGATTTGTGGAATTTCTGGCGCATTTCTGAATTTGGCCAGAAAAGCTGATTTTCAGAGTATCAGTCGACTGCCCTGGGGGCAGTCGACTGGTCAGGGCTGGATTGGGTGTCCTGCAGCCGATTTGTATCCAAGTGATGTAAAACAAGTGTATGGGGAGCTAGTACACTGTGTTTAGAATCATTGGGGATTAAAGGATCAATAATTGGGATATTGTTGGAGTCTTTTTGATATTAGGCAAAGGGAGAGAAGTGTTGGGTTTAATTTGGGAAACCAAACACACCTTTGCAAGAAAATCCTAGGTCTAGGGGAGACTAGGTGAAGGGGGAGCATTGTTGCTCCATTCTTGGCGTAAGGGGAACCTCAGAGAGGTTCTTAAAAAACCTTTGTAAGTCTAGTGTAGGGGGAGCTTTGGAGAAGCTTTAAAAAGCTCGTTTTGGTAAAAATTTTGAGAAGATTAGGTGTGGGATGCCTTGGGATTGGATCCGTGGTTATTTGCATTGCATATGCATTGGCGGTGTAAGTCCAAGATGGAGTCTTGGCAACGTAAGTCCAAATGATTGATTAGCATTGGTATTGCTATTTGTTTTCCCTAACTTAAACGTATTGTCAAACATCAAAAAGGGGGAGATTATTGAGGCAATCTATAGTCCGGGGTGACCATGTGTTTTGATGTTTAGGCAAAGAGTTTAAGTTAGATTTTTCTTTGTGATCTAATATGTGTATTTGAGTGTGCATGATGTGTAGGTTACACATATTGACTTGGCTGGACGGCTTCGGTACAGTGAAGGGTGGCATGGAGACAAGCTGGAGGCTTGTGTGCACCCGAGGGACCTTGGTATAACAGGGATGATGATCCGAGGGGTGCGGACTTCGAGGCGTACGTGAAGGATGGCATAGAGATAAGTTGGAGGCTTGTGTACATCCGAGGGACAAGAGCCGAAGACGAAGAGGGCGCGAAGGCAATAGTCAAGGCTGTTGGTGAAGAGCCAGCTGAGTCATGAAGGGACGAGAGCCGAGGGAAGATGACTCCAAGGGCAAACCGGGAAGTGGACTTCAAGGGACACACGTGAAGGGTGGCATGGAGGCAAGTCGAGGACTTACGTGCGTATCCGAGGGATGATTACCGGTGGAAGAGGACTTCAAGGAGCAAGCCAAGGGAGTATGCTTGAAGGCACATGTCGACGAGGGTCGTTGGAGTGAGGAAGAGAGCTTTTGTAAGTTGGGCAGTCGACTGGTAATGTAGCAGTCGACTGCCAGCAAGTTCTGAAACTCACAGTAGCCTTCTGACCCTGGACCAGTCGACCGCTCTGGGAGCAGTCGACTGGTAGCTCCCAGAATTCGACCGTTGGGTGTCAACGGTCGAATTTGAGTGGGGGCAGTCGACTCGTGGCCGCCAAACAAAAAGTAAGTCCTATTTAAAAGGGCTTCATTTTGGCTGGGATCTCTAACGAATTTGGCTTTGGGTAAGAGCTAAATAGTAGTCTAAGAGCTCAGATATTGTCGAGGTGTTGTGGTTAGGTTTCTCCACCCACAAGGAGCGACAAGGGATAGCCGGAGGGTATCTGGGGAGTGATCCACCAAAGGATTCTTGGATTAGTCATCTTTAGGGGTGAATACCAAGTAAACTCTTCTTGTTAGCATTGGGTTTCTTATTGTTCATTGTATATTTGTATTGTGCTAACCCTTTTGTAGAAAAAGATCAAGAAAGTTGATATTCACCCCCATTTAGCAATCATCAACGATCTAACAAGATAAGGTAGGTGAAGAATTAAATGTTTAACTTGAATTTTAGTGGGAAACACTAGAGTGAAAAGTTTTATGCATAGTAAAATAAAGATAAAATATATATAATTTAAGTTTAGCAATATTAGACATAATGAGATAATTGTTAAGATAGGAGATGATGAATTATTTTCAACTGAGAGCTTTTTGTTTTTATGATATTGTTTACAAAAGAATAGAGGGATTGAGAGAGACGTCTTACATACAATAATAGCAGGATGGTTGAAATAGAGAAGACGTTGAATGTTCTATATGATCGTAAAAGACCTCTAAAATTTAAAGAAAAATTATACAAAATGACAATTATATTTGCTATGCTATATTAAATTGGAATATAACTTGAGCACATGAATAGAAGATGAGAGTTGTAGATATGAGAAATAAGTACTAGAGAGAATGTTGAGGTTGTATTTATCGAGAGAAAACTCCAAGAGACACTAGATGATGACGACGACGACATTGTTATTAGTGGTAGAGTTGGTGTTGGGTTGGGGGAACTGATTGTTGATGAGGATGACTTATTAGGGGACGCTGAGAGGAGGCAGTGTGCCCGTAGGTGACCTTCTATGTGAAGAAGAGATAAGGATCCTCAATGCACACCGCCAACAAGAAGACAAATGTATGCAAGAGAATTGTTATCAACGTTGATGGCACACTTCTTCATGGCTAAATTTACTCCAAATACACTCACAGAAGGCCGATGAAGCCCTTCACACATGTTGGTTTCCTGGGCATCTTTGCGGGGCGGAAGGCAGAGCTCTAGAACGAGAAGGGCGGCAAGGGTGAAGACGTCGTCACTATTAAGGAAGAGGAAATAGTTCATGCAATCAGCATAGTTGATATCTACTGAGTGATTATTTCAATTAGTCTTGGAGTTATTTTTAACTAATACCAAATCATTTATTAGATGTTTGACTAAAATATTTCATTAGGTTAAGATAAAATATTTTTTATAATTTATTTATTTATATTTGTTCGAGAGGTCGTTAATATTAAAATGTACAAGATAAATATTATAATCTTTACTTCAATATTACAAGGAGGAGAAAGGGTTTTCCTACAGGTCGAGGCATGTGCCATGGCCAGTTGTGGTGACGTATTTCCTACATCCTAGCACAGCTACAAAAGCCAAAATAACGAGGAAAGTAAAAACGATTCTAATCAAGCGGCCTTCGCGGTCCGAACCGCGTGTTATACAGCAAGGGGATATTTTTTCGGAAGAAAATTAGAAGTATTTAAGGAATATCTTGGTCGTTCCTCTTTTTATATTTCAAATCAGAATTAATCTTGGGTGGCATAAGAGCAAATAAAAAGTGAAAAAGTAACTCGAATGACACAGATAGTTTGGTTACATTTCTATATATTTTTATTAATTGATCCTGTTGTGAAGCGAGGTGGCGATCTCAAGGGTCGGAGGGTCTCTCGATTGGCACGAGCTGGTGAGGTGGCCGCGAGCTGGTCGCGCTCCAGTGTGGCTCTGCAAAACAACGACCGTTAGTAAACCCGCCGGGGATTTCCCTGGTCAGGCACTCCGACGGTCAAGTCAGTATCCGCAGACATAATAGTGGAACTGAGTTGAAATGAAGCAATAGATGAGAGAGCTCGCGCGCGCATACCTGCGGTAGGGGGAGTGCGAAGTTTATATAGCCGGGGGAGCTGACAACCCTTGTCCGTATTGACGAGACAAGAGTATGATAACTGTCAGCTCGTAGGGAGCGCATAGGAGTGGCGCGACATGGCGCGAGGTGCTCGAGCAGTACGAGAGTACTAGATTGGCGGACTGACCGCGAGAAGTGTCAGAGATGAGTAAGGTGCACAGAACCCCGTTAGTAGGGTCGTACCCTGGATATGATGATATAGGGGGCATAGGGGCGAGACAACCCGTACCCCAAGAGCCGACTGGCGGGTCCACGTGCTGGGGACCGAGTCAGGTAATGGCCAGTGAGCGTGGACAGCCATGCGGGCGACTGGTAGGGTGGAGGCGTAGGGTACGCCCTGAGTCGGGGGTTGGATGATTGATTTCTGTCTGATTCTGTTGGGTATCTAGTCCTCGTGATGATACTGGAGCATGGATCGCCCCGCGTCCGACTGTGGTGCACGACCTAACTCTACGTCGGGGCATGACCAGAGAGCGTGGGCCACCGTACGTCTGACTGGGTTAGGAGCAGCTGGTGGTCAGCCCGGCCGACCCCGTTGGTGGCCTGCTAGACACCGCCCCGGGGCTCCCGGGCTTGGGAGCCCATCCGGGGACACCTTTGCTAGCCGGTCCACTAAACCCTCTTGGCGCTAGGCTGGCTGGAGGGCCCGGCCGGCGAACCTACCCGTAGGCAAGGCTGGGATCATAAGCGTCCCCCTCGAGTCTAGTCGAAGGAGGCAGCGAGTCCAACTGACTGGACCATCGCTCGTTGAAGTAAGCCTGGCGCGCCAGGATATCCTGGTCCCCTCTCGAGGGTGCGCAAGCATCACACTGTTCTGGAGGCCAAGCTGAAGGCGGATCGCAAGGAGTGGGAGAAGATGCAGGGTCGGGCCCCATCACAGTCTTCTGTGCTTAAACCGTAGTTTCGCGCTGCTTTTTTCTATTTTCTCGTGTAGGCGGAGGTCGAGTTGTCTTCTATGAATGCTACTTTCCCTTTTCCATCGTCCTCGTTCTTATATACTTCTGCCCATGTGTGCTTGGCGCTGGAGCGTAAGCGACCCGCATGGGGGAAGGTGTGCTCATCCGCCTCTTTCCGGCGGGCGAGCGCTCACCCTGTCAGGGTCGTTGTGTATTAGTTACTCAGGTAGTTTAGCACTTAGGATTCTGCAAGTAGGAAGTGCTCCCTCAGTGCCCCCTACTTGGGCGAGCACGGAGGAAATCCTAAGTCCGTGGTGGTCCTATGAACCCGTCGGGAATTGGCTGAAGCGCGCTTGATCAAGAAGTTAAGTTATCGTAGTCATGAAGACTTAGTTGTCCTTAACCCATGTGCGAGCCTGGAGTGAGGCGCTTGGTTTAGACAACGCCCCCGAATCGAGGGCTGAGCTGGGAGCTGATCCTGCCCCCGCCTTGCCCGCGAGGCAAGAGTAAGTATGCCTGATTGACGCCTCAGAGAATGGGAATCGCCGCGCGCCCGGCTGAGAGCCGGTTCGGTGGTGGGGCTCGCACGGGGCGAGAATATAGCCACGCGGTTGGGGGATTTCTCAGGGAGCGTGGGCCGCCACACGTCCGACTGAGAGCCGATCCGAGGGTCCTGAGGCTTCTCGGTCGGAGACATCTTAGGGAGCGTGGATCGCCACGCGTCGCTTTAGGGCCACGCCGAGGCTTCCCGGTCGAGGACATCTCAGGGAGCGTGGATCGCCACACATCGCCTGAGGGCCGCTCCGAGGCTTCCCGGTCGAGGACATCTCAGGGAACGTGGATCACCACGCGTCGCCTGAGAGCCACGCTGAGGGATAGTGAGAGCGGATCCAGATTCATTCTTGGCACGTAGTGAGCTGCTAGCTTGCCCTCGAGAGGGTCGGGACTTTCCCCAGATGCACAGAGGTTACAAAATATGTCTTTTTACTAGCTCAGAGTGTGAGGGCTCCCTTGGACTGACGTGCGTAAGGCCATACACGTTTGGTCCATCCCCGTCCGGTAAGATATAGATGCTTCCGGGCCAGACCGCGTAAGTTTGCCCGCGATGCGCGGGCGGGGGGCGAAAGGGGCATTCGTATTCTTTAGGAGTGATAGTCATCCAAACCTTGTTGGGCTCCTCCATCTTCGCTTCCGATCAGGCTGCTGGTTGCCCTCATTGTAGCGCCAAATTTGATCCTGTCGCGAAGCGATTGTTGGTGCAGGCAACACCTAAGTCAAACCTGTATTTTGATAATGGCAAAGGATTCAGAAGTTAAGGTGTAATTGTGATCTAACATGCTTACTGAGTGTGCAGGAAAAGTCCTAGGTACATTAGGCAAGAAGTCCTGGCAAAGGGCTGGGCAAAGAAGTCCTGGTCGAGGACTGGGTGTCCATCTTCGCTTTCGATCAGGCTGCTGGTTGCCCTCCTTCTAGCACCAAATTTGATCTTGTCGCGAAGCGATTGTTGGTGCAGGCAGCACCTAAGTCAAACCTGTATTTTGATAATGGCAAAGAGTTCAGAAGTTAGTCGACTGAGTCAGTTACCAGTCGACTGGTAACTTTGAATTGCCAATTTACAGAATGTTTAGTCGACTGCCCCAGGGCCAGTCGACTGATACATATCAAACTGAAAATTTCATCCTTTGAG
Source organism: Boesenbergia rotunda (assembly GCA_024364735.1). Taxonomy (NCBI): domain Eukaryota; kingdom Viridiplantae; phylum Streptophyta; class Magnoliopsida; order Zingiberales; family Zingiberaceae; genus Boesenbergia; species Boesenbergia rotunda. The sequence continues at coordinate 251,111 of JAGFNQ010004052.1, forward strand.
CTGAATTCAGAAATGCATAAAAAATTCCATAAGATTTGAAAAATTATGAAATTTTGCAAACATATTTCTTGCCTAGTGTACACTAGGCAAGAAGTCCTAGCAAAGGGCTGGCCAAAGAAGTCCTGGTCGAGAACTGGGCAAGAAGACCTGACCGGAAGTCGGGTAAAGAAGTCCTGGTCGAGGACTAGGCAAGAAGTCCTGGCAAAGGGCTGGGCACCAAAGACCTGACCTGAAGTTGGGCAAGAAGACCTGACCGGAAGTTGGGCACGAAGACCTGGTCAGGAGGATTGGGCAAAAGTCTAACCGGAGGAGCCAGTTGGCAAAAGGTAAACTCTCCTGAGTGGAGTAGGTGAGGACGTGTTCCCCGTCGAGGAAACAGTAGGCGTCGGTTCGACCTAGGGTTCTATTTGGGAGACCCAAAGTCAGAACCAAGATAGCTACGGCTGTAACTAATAGCTAATACATTCGTTTGTTGTGTTTTGGAACTAACCCTAGTTGCAGGATCGAAGGACTGGTCTTCTGCAAGTGAGGTGCCTCACTGGGGCTAGGCGCCCGGATGGATACGGACGCCCGTATGGATACAGGCGCCCCAGTGTGAAGGCAAACTCCAAACCACAGCCGCGAAGCCTCTGAACCAAGGCAGTTCAGGCGCCCGTGAGCTCACGGGCGCCCCCATCAGCTCAGGCGCCCAAGTGGAGATGGATAAGCGCTGACCAAGCCCGCGGATAAGGGTTCGCGCAGGGAAGGCCACGTGTTAGGCGCCTCCATCGTCACAGGCGCCCGTATGGGTGCTATAAAAGGGGGTTCACCCCCAAGGCTTCGAAATCAATTGGTCTCAACGCTCCAGACACTTTCGCTCAAGCGCTGTGCTCCGGCAAACTTCAACTTCGAGATTCCAATGCCGACGATGACCCTCTGCTCTGAAATTCGATCCACCTCGGGCGTCGGTAAACTTTAATTAAGAAAGTGTTGTCAATTTCAATTTCCAATTATATATCTGTACTTTCAATCTGTAAAAACTTTTCTGAATATAGAATTGCCCAAAGTAAATGGACAAGGACCATGGGCCTTGGAGTAAGAGCCGACCGCGACTCCGAACCAAGTAAAACTACCTGTGTTCGCGATTTGTTTCTTATTTTCTGCTGTGTATTTTCTCTATGTGTTCTGAAAATTTTATAATGATATTCACCCCTCTCTATTGTTTTCTCCGATCCAACAAGTGGTATCAGAGCCGGTGGCTCAAACTTGGTGCAACCACCAGTTTGAGAATTTTTTTTCGGATTTTTCGCCTTTTATTTCAAATAAATAATATTTGTACGTCATTTTAAAATATTCTTACGTCTTTTTCAATTTTGAATTTTCATCTTTTCACCATTCATTAGAATTGATAAAACGATCAATTTTTGAAAATTTATCATAAACTTTATTATTATTATTTTAATATTTTTCTCGAAATTCGAGCAATCTCTTTTAACTCCTATTTTTTTCACCATTAATCAGAATATTCATTTTCTAAAAATTTGTCCCAAACTTTTTATTGTTATTTTATTATTATTCTGCCTCGAAATTCGTGCAATATTTTTTTGGACTAGTTTTTTTCTTCTCCCGCACTACTAATCCAAGACCAAGTCTTGGTACATTTTTGTTATTTCTCTTGTGTACGAGGTTTAAACTAAATGGTCAACCAAGAATGGAACAGTGCCCGTCCACCGCTCTTCTCTGGCGAAAATTTCAATTCCTGGAGAAGTCTAATGGAAGCCCACCTGAAGGCCAATCTGGATTTATGGTTGAAAATCCAAACAGGGTTCACATTCCCCACAGAAGATGGAACATCGATCGCCTAGGACAAATTAGATGAACCAACTCTGAGGAAGATCGAGATTGATGCTAAGGCAACAGTAATCTTACAATGTGGCCTGACCAAAGAAGAATTGAAGCGGATCGGATCCTTTAACTGTGCCAAAGAGATGTGGGAATAGCTAATCAATCTACACGAAGAGAGCTCCGATATTGAGATCTTAGAAGGTGCGATGTCCGACTTATCAAAGGATTCGGATGATAAAGAAGAAGATCAAGCAAGTTATTTTGCATTCTCGGCTCAAACACAAGTAGCTGAGACAGACTCGACACCCGACGTCGAAATCGAACCAGAGTCAGAAGATGAGTTTTCCAAGACAAAATCGGTAACTAATTTTGAATCATTTTCTGAATTAAGGTTAAATAATCAAGCTGATACTGCAATGGTCGAGGAATGTATAGTTTTCATTGCAGGGAAAACTCCAAGAGAACTGCAAAAGAGGCCTCAACCGGTACCTGATTCTGACTCAGACTTAGAATCTGACAACGAAGAAGGGGATCCTCGGAAACTAGTCCGGTTGACTCGCGACCAGTACAAAATGCTAAAGAAATAATCAAGCAAAAGAAAGATGGCTAAAATCAAGGGGGAGACCTCCAAAAAAAAAAAAAATCAAAAGGTAACATTGTAGATTTAAAATCTAACAGTCATATAATATGTTATAAATGCAGGGAGAGAGGGCATTACCAAGACTAGTGTCCCACTCATAAGAGTTGGTCTTCACCGCCTACAATAAAAAGAGCTCCCAAGAATGCCGGACGACAAAGGTAAATTTACAGTATTTGAAAATCCAGTATTTACCTTAAATAATGTGATTGATTCATGTAAATTAATTAAGGAAAATTTCAGAAAATTGAAACAAGAAAATGAAACCCTGAAACATAAGGTCAATAGGCTAGAAAATTTAATTCATAATCTTGCTGATTTAGAAAATTCGGAGTATTACTCCAATTGTGACCTTACTTAGATAATTGTTTGCTTTAATTGTGTGTTGCCTTTTATTTTAATTTTTATTTATTATGCTTAGAATTAGGATTGATTAGTTTAACGACTAAAGAGTTACTTAAAATTGAACAACCTAGTATTTGGTGGAGGTGAGATGATAGTACGTTAGGGAAACCTTACTGGTGGAACTAGCCGAAGCTACTGATCCGAAACTTAAACTAGTTAGACCAAAATTTTTCAAGAAGTGATTTGAAAATGAATTTTCGGTAAAAGGCTTTGTCAAGGAAAGGGTTGTTGCTCCAATAAGGCTACGGCCAAAGAAGGCCTCTGTGTCTCGCCAAGACCTGGAAGCCAATTATCGAAACTCAAATTTAATTTACTATTTGATAAATTTGAATCTAACACAAGTTTTAAGTAAATCTTAGATTTAACACTAATTTGAAGATAAAAATGATACATCTCATAAAACATATAAGGTAACCTGTTTTGTCATGTAGAACTGGGTGAGATGTCTAGGACCTAATAATGTAGTTCAATACTTTTCAACTCAAAATCAACTCAATTTTTTTTCAAAATTAATTCTAAATTAACTCTATATGTTTCCCACTCAATATTTTTTAAAAATTGAATTTCATTTGTTTTCAAAATTAACTCATCAAACTAAGTCTTGATTGAATTATACTAAGACCTAGGACTTGATTGGGTCAATTATTGATTTGTAAAACCAAGTCAACATAATCAAACCTAGTCAACACTGAAGTCCTTTAAGACACTTAGATAAAGTCAGACGGTGTCGGATACCAGGAGAGTTTTTTAATATTTTTCAAAAAATTTAGATTTAAAAAAAACCTTATGCTCTAAAACTTATTATCATTTTAAAATAAGGTTTTCAAAAATTGATTCAAAAACCTTCGTATATTACTATCTCTTTGAAAAATTATCATCATTTCAAAATTTTTTTCGAAAACTGTGCTATCATTCCAAATTGTGTTTTCAAAATGTATCTCCTTGAAAATTATCATACTCAAAAGGTTGTTCAAAATTATTCTTTTAATTTTGATAAACCCTAAAGACACAGAGGAAGTCTTCTTCATGATATACAAGGACTCCTAGGAAGTGTCAAATTTAGGGGTAGTCTAAAACTTTCTTACTATCATTTTTCGAATTTTTTTTTGGCAATTTGTTTTTGAAATTATTAGATAATCCTTTTGGTCTGAACCAAACCCTAAAGACTCAGAGGAAGAGTACTTGTAGTCAACAAGCTTCTGAGGGGCTGTGTCAAGTTTAGGGGGAGGTCAAATTAAAAGAATTATTGAACATTTCAAAATAATACATTTTCATACACTGTATTTTCAAAATCTTTTGAAAACCTAAGTATTTTCTCTTTCAAATTACTATCATTTTAAACTCATTTTAGTAAAAATCACTTTCAAAAACCTATTTTGTGAAATCACTTTTGAAAATAATATTTACTTGTATTTGGAAAATTTTCCAGGATACTTAGGGAAATGTCCGTGTAGTTAACAACGTTTCCTAGGAATGTGTCAGACTGGAAAAAGAAACCAAGTCAAGTAAAATATTGTATTTTCAGAAGTATAAATATTTTTCAAAGCACAAATATTTCTCAAAGTACAAATATTTCTCAAAGTGCCAATATTTGTTAAGTACAAAATATTTTTTAAAGTACAAATTGTTTTTGATATTAAGTTCAAATTAAAAGTTTCCAAGTGCACAATACTTTTCAAAGTATAATTTTTTGGGTGCAATTTAAGTACTTAATTCTTTTCTAATATTTCGCCCTTTTCAAAAAGGAAGATTTTTTTTTTTCAAAAATGATATGTTTTTCAAAAATAATACTAAGTACTTTGCAAAGGAAAGAAGTTTTGTTGGTGAGATTCATAGATCAAATTCAATTCAATGAGATCTTTCGCTCACAAGTTTTTTTCATTAAGAACGCTTTATGAAACCTTTTTACTCCCGAATTTGACAAGTCTAGATTAATTTGGTTTGGTATAGTTTATGCTTATTAGAGTTGGTTCAATACAAAACTTTATTTTTTTCTCTAATTTACCTGCTGTAATTAGTTCTTTTTGATATATGACAAAGGGGGAGAGAAAGAAAAGTAGAAAAGAATTTTTTTTCAAAATTTTATTTTTCAAAACTTTTATATCCTTTTCAAAAAGTAAAGTAAATGCTTATAAATGTTTTTCAAATTTAAGCATTTCAAAAAAATAAATAAATATTTCTAAGTATGGAAAAACTTTTGGAAATTTTTTTTCTAAGTATGTAAAAACTCTTGGAAATTTTTACTAAGTATGGAAAAACTTTTTGAAATTTTCTAAGTATGGAAAAACCTTTTCTAAGTATGGAAAAACTATTTTAGATTTTTTCTAAGTGTGAAGAAATTTTTTCTAAGTGTAGAAAACTTTAAATTTCTTAGGCACTAAGTCAAAATCTAAAGCACTTAAAAAGGTTTTCAAAACCCCACTTATTTTTTGAAAAACTCAAGGGGAGGAAACTAAATGTGTTTAATACACTACTTGTTTCTTTAACTTAACTTTTTGAACCGTGTTGCCATAAATAAAAAAGGGGGAGATTGTTGGTGCAAGCAGCACCTAAGTCAAACCTGTGTTTGATAATGACAAAGGGTTCAGAAGTTAAGGTGTAATTGTGATCTAACATGCTTACTAAGTGTGCAGGAAAAGTCCTAGGTACAATAGGCAAGAAGTCCTGGCAAAGGGCTGGGCAAAGAAGTCCTGGTCGAGGACTGGGCAAGAAGACCTGATCAGAAGTTGGGCAAAGAAGTCCTGGTTGAGGACTGGGCAAGAAGTCCTGGCAAAGGGCTGGTCACCGAAGACCTGACCGGAAGTTGGGCAAGAAGACCTGACCGAAAGTTGGGCAAGAAGACCTGACCGGAAGTTGGGCACGAAGACCTGGTCAGGAGGATTGGGCAAAAGTCCAACCGGAGGAGCCGGTTGGCAAAAGATAAACTCTCCTGAGTGGAGTAGGTGAGGACGCGTTCCCCGTCGAGGAAACAATAGGCGTTGGTTCGACCTAGGGTTTTATTTGGGAGACCCAAAGTCAGAACCAAGATAGCTACGGCTGTAACTAATAGCTAATACATTCGTTTGTTGTGTTTTGGAACTAACCCTAGTTGCAGGATCGAAGGACTGGTCTTCTGCAAGTGAGGTGCCTCACTGGGGCTAGGCGCCCGGATGGATACGGACGCCCGTATGGATACAGGCGCCCCAGTGTGAAGGCAAAATCCAAACCACAGCCGCGAAGCCTCTGAACCAAGGCAGTTCAGGCGCCCGTGAGGTCACGGGCACCCCTCATCAGCTCAAGCACCCAAGTGGAGATGGATAAGCGTTGACCAAGCCCGCGGATAAGGGTTCGCGCAGGGAATGCCACGTGTTAGGCACCCCCATCATCACAGGCGCCTGTATGGGTACTATAAAAGGGGGTTCACCCCTAAGGCTTCGAAATCAATTGCTCTCAACGCTCCAAACACTTTCGCTCAAGCGCTGCACTCCGGCAAACTTCGACTTCGAGATTCCAGCGCCGACGATGACCCTCTTCTCCGAAATTCGATCCACCTCGGGCGTCGGTAAACTTTAATTAAGAAAGTGTTGTCAATTTCAATTTCCAATTATATATATATATCTATACTTTCAATCTGTAAAACTTTCTCGAATATAGAATTACCCAAAGTAAACGGTTAATGATCGTGGGCCTTGGAGTAGGAGCCGACCGCGACTCTGAACCAAGTAAAACTACCTGTGTCCGCGATTTGTTTCTTATTTTCCGCTACGTATTTTCTCTAAGTGTTCCAAAAATTTTGTAACGATATTCACCCCCTTCTATCGTTGTCTCCGATCCAACAGCTAGGTGGCGATCCCAAGGGTCGGAGGGTCTCCCGGTTGGCACGAGCTGGTGAGGTAGTCGCGAACTGGTCGCGCTCCACCGTGGCTCTGCAAAACAGCGACCGTTAGTAAACCTGCTGAGAATTTCCCCGGTCAGGCACTCCGACGTTCAAGTCAGTATCCGCAGGCATAATAGTGGCACTGAGTTGAAATGAAGCAATAGACGAGAGAGCTCGCGCGCGCATACCTGCGATAGGGGGAGTGCGAAGTTTATATAGCCGGGGGAGCTGACAACCCTTGTCCGTATTGACAAGACAAGAGTGTGATAACTGTCAGCTCGTAGGGAGCACTTAGGAGTGGCGTGACATGACGCAAGGTGCTCGAGCAGTACAAGAGTACTGGATTGGCGGACTGACCGCGAGAAGTGTCAGGGATGAGTAAGGTGCACAGAACCCCGTTAGTAGGGTCGTACCCTAGATATGATGATAAAGGGGGTGTAGGGGCGAGATGGCTCGTACCCCGAGAGCCGATTGGCGGATCCACGTGCTGGGGACCGAGTCGGGTAATGGCCAGTGAGCGTGGGCAGCCACGCGTCCGACTGGTAGGGTGGAGGCGCAGGGTACGCCCTGAGTCGGGAGTTGGATGAGTGATTTCTGTCTGATTCTGCTGGTATCCAGTCCTCGTGATGATACTGGAGCGTGGATCGCCCCGCGCCCGACTGTGGTGCACGACCTAACTCTAGGTCGGGGCATGGCCAGAGAGCGTGGGCCATCGTACGTCCGACTGGGTTAGGAGCGGCTGGTGGTCGGCCTGGCCGACCCCGTTGGTGGCCTGCTAGACATCGCCCCGGGGCTCCCGGGCTCAGGAGCCCATCCGGGGACACCTTTGCTGGCCTGTCCACTAAACCCTCTTGGCGCCAGGCTGGTTGGTGGGCTCGGCCTACGAACCTATCCATAGGCAAGGTCGGGATCATTAATTAAATTGTGAGTTGACCAAAAAAAAATATATATGATATGATCAGTTGATTCATTTATATTATATTATATTATATTATAATTTATTATATTTCACACCATTGTTATTGTTTTCTTTTCATTTTTACTCTTAACAACTCCATGATATCATGGATGACTTTCCATTTGATATCATTTTATATCTAATATAAATTTTATTTGATACTTCCAATTGCATAAATATACTTTTATTTCATCTTCTATGGTAAAAGACGATTTATTCATCTAAGCACTTTACTAATCTATTTCAAGACTAATACGGAGAAGATAAATCACATGGACTAATATCCTGGATAATATGGCTATGACGTGGAGATGACGGGTACATTAATTTTATTAGATTTTGATCTTCAGACTTTAATATGACAATACTCACGCACTAATCGTCCATCTGATAGGGATAATTTTTATTTTATTCTCTTTTCATATATAGGTTACCCAATATACATAATTTATTGAAACACGTTTAAAAAACATACTTACTCATTTAAAATTATAAAAAATAGAAACAAAATGTATTTAAATATAAAAATAGAAATAAGAAGTATGATTTTTTATCATATACAAAATTATAACATTCTTAAAACTTAAAAGAGTGTTTACCATTCAAATACTCACAGTTTAATTTTCTTTTAGTTAACTTCAATTTGGCTAACTGTGTATTTAATTTAAAATAATAATATATTTAATTTTCAAAGTACTTTTTTTTGAGATATATTTTAAACAATGAAAACTATTGTTTATAAGGAAGTTCTATTGGGCAGGGATCCTCTGATCCTAAAATTCCTAATCTATCCCTGGTCCACACTAAAATTGTAGTCAGATCGTGATTGCGATCCGGTCGCAATTTGTTTCGATCCCCTCTAGGGTTCACCGTGCCCCTCAGGTTATAGTTTGGGTTCGGGCGGGTGGCCGGAGGCCACCCGACGGCCTAAACCCTAAATCTAAAACTCTAAACCCTAAATCCTAAATCCGGATTGGGTGGCCTTCGGCCACCCGCCCAAACCCAAACTATAGCCTGAGGGGCACGGTGAACCCTAGAGGGGATCGAAACAAATTGCGGCCGGATCGTAATCACGATCCGACCGCAATTTTTGTGTGGACCAGGGATGGACCAGAGATTTTGGGACCAGAGGATCCCTGCCCAGTTCTATTTGCTCCAATACATATTGATTTTTATTTGAGTTGATGAATAAAATAGAGACTTTTAAATCACTTTTTAGAATCGACAAAAGGTTTGCGTCTAAAACACCCTGTTTGAAAAGGGGTGGAATTGAATTCCTTCAGAAATTGAAATTCAATTTCACCATTTGGAACACATTTTTAACTAGGAATTGATAAGGAATTAGAATTCAATTTCCTTCAAATTCTTCAAAAGAGATCTGATTTGTTAACGTCCTGTTTGAAAACTTCTTAAGCAAAGGAATTGAATTGAATTCCATCAAAAATTGAATTTCATTAAGAATTGAAGTCAAATCTCATGTTTGGAATGAGTTAGTAAATAACAGAATTAAATTGAATTTCTTGATTTGGAATCTATCAGAATTGAATTCACTTCTTATATTTTTATCATTTTCATTCAAAATGATATTGAGTTAGAAATAAGGGTTATTTAGTAATTTTCATTTGTCAAAGCAATTCTTTTCACAAATCAGACCTCTTTATTTTGAAGGATTTGAAAGAAATTGAATTCCAATTTCTTATTAATTCTTGGCTGAAAAATGTGTTTCAAACGGTGGAATTGAATTCTAATTCTTGAAGGAATTCAATCCACCCTTCTCCAAATAAGGTGTAAGGGAATTGCTCTGACAAATAAACATTACTAAATAATATTTATTTTTTACTTAGCGTCAATTTGGATGAAGGACAAAATAATAAAAATATAAAAATTAAATTTAATTTTAATATATTTTAAATCAAAAAATTTAATTTAATTCTGTTATTTACTAACTCATCTTAAATATAAGAATTGAATTTAAATTCCAAATGAAATTCAATTATGAATGAAATTCAATTCAATTTGTTTGCTTTCCAAATTCCAAACAGCTGAGTTCGGACTGGTTCTGCTTGGTCTTTTTCCGTTTCCCGGCGATGTGAAGGAAACTTTGTCCTTCTCCCCGGTCATCCTTCATCGCAAAGAGAAGTAAGTTACTGGACTCCTCGCGCTTCCTCTACCACTCGCTTCCTCGCCATTGCCTCCTCTTCGTCGTCCTTTTTTTTTGTTTATTAGTTCCGTCTCCCTTGATATCGGCAGGATGTTTAATCCCTAGGCTGATTCGTGTCAATCACAGTGTAAGGTTTGAATCTCTTATTGTTGTTCTTTACATCGGATTTATTTCCTTTCGCGTGACTTTGTAATGCCTGGGGAAACCAGGGACAACCTTCTATTCGATCATATCAACCATCTTTGCGAAATTCCTAGTTAGATTGGCGCACTGTCCATGCGACTTTCTTTTGTTAAGCTCTAACTTTATTGGATTGCTAGTGTGTGTCAAACGTCATTCGAGATTGGGTTGTTTCATGTAACTTATGAAGTGATAGTTAAAATTTTTCCCGTTGTTTTTTCTTCGTTATATCATTCTGATTCTGACGTAGGCTCACCGATAGTGAGAGATAACTTGTATATTCTGAGTTACATGTATCTATGTACTTTTTTTTAAAGTATTGGATAATAATTCTTCTATGATGTCAGACTCTGTGGAATTCTCACAAGTTTCAACAATAAATATAAAATGGGGTCGTTCAGAGACTCTTACTCATTGGTTCCTGTTTCAGAATTGCCAGCCCCCTTCCGAGCCATATTTAGTTTCAGGTTAATTCTAAAAGTATCAGTTTCGCACAGTTCTTGATTTCTTTTGTAAACTATGAAATGGGATTAAATTTTAGACTCTATGACAGCACAAGCCTTTATCATTATCTCTCCTGTTGTATATATTTTTTTATTTCTTTTGTAGATTATATTACTCTTAGCATAGTAGATATCTTTACTTTTTCTTGACAATAAGTTCATTTTTTTTATGGTCATGCAAATTACTTCATCATTTATCTGCTGATTTTAAAATAAATGTTGTTATTAGTGTCAGTCTTGAAAGTCACATACAATTGAATTATTGTCATGGACTTACTTGTGGATGCTACATGAATAATATCTGAAGAAACTACTCGTACACTGAAGCAGGATAACAAGTTCATACTTCTTACTGAGTTTGCCTTTTTTATTAGATCTAATATGTTTGTAAAGTACAGGTACTTCAATTCTTTACAAAGCGAATGCTTTTTTGGCTGCTTCTTTTCGGATATGAACATGGTAATCTCAGCACCAACTGGAAGTGGAAAAACAGTGCTGTTCCAGCTCTGTATTCTCCGGCTCATGTCAAAATTCCTTTCAGAAGGAAGATTTTCTCCTATAAAAGGAACACTTAAGACAGTAAGTTTCTCTTAATTTTTGTCTAATATTCTTATGCATTATCCTACAAAATATGGATGAATGTTTGTTAATCTAAACTTCAATACTGCCAACTCGAGTTGTTAGTGTTTGCCTAACCTCTTAACGTTGTTGTTACTCATGAACTAATTAAGATTTATTTATTTTTCTTCTGATTAATATTAGATTTGCAGTTACAAGTGCTTCATATATTGGGAGAGATTTACTTGAAACTTTCTGATTTATCAAGTGATTATGAGGAGAATGTGAAGATGTAATGTTCCAACAATGTGTCGACATTGTTACATGCATTTTCACTAGATATTTTTTGCTTAGGCCGCCTAGTGCACCATATAGAGTTGGATATGATGATCAATAACTCATTCAGGAAGAATTTTAAATGTTGAGAATCACTAATGTAAAAAATTCTCACATAACATTATTCATGAACCAATATACCCTTTTATAATTACAATGGAGATTAATAACTAAGGAAAGAATAAATAATTAAAAAAAGAAAACTATTCTACCAAAAAATAAATTATTCTCAATCAAATCAATCCAATTGATTACATCCTATTTTCACCCATGATTTGATTGGCTCTCCACAAGGAAAGATAAAATATCTGATTATTTCCTACACTCCCCTTCAAGCTTGGTTGTAATTATTGATGAAACCAAACTTGCCTTCAAGAAACTTATGAACTTGTTTAGATAATCCTTTTGGAAGAAGATCAGCTAGTCAGTGAGATGTAGGAATATACTTAATACTGATAATGCCTTGATCCACCTTTTCTCTAATGAAATAACAATCAACCTCTATTTGTTTCGTCCAGTCACGATGAACTAGGTAGTGGGCTATACTGATAGCTGACTTATTATCACAATGGAGTAGCATAGTATCTTCTTTTATCACTCTTTTGATCCATATGAGTTCACAAATTTTATGAGCCATAGCTTTGTATTCTGCTTCAACACTACTTCTTGCAACCACATATTGTTTGTTGCTACGCCACATCATTATCGTGCAATACCCAAAACTTTATTTTCTATCATCAATGATCATACCCAATTTGCACGCATACACTCTTCTATCCTTAATTTTTGCAAAGAACAATCCCTTCCCAAGAGTTTGTTTTAGGTATCCCAAGATTTTGTATACTACATTCACATGAATTTAACGTGGTGAGTGCATATATTGACTTACTAGGCTAACTACAAAGGCAATATATGGGCATGTATATGAGAGATAGATGAGTTTTCCGACAAGACGTCGATAACTGTCTTTGTCAATTGGGTTTCCTTCAAACATTTTTCTACATTCCCCAGTTCAATTGACGTTTTACTTAGCTTATATCCCAACCATAGTTGTCACAAGCGCAAGGCGTAAAAAAGCGCTCAAGGGTCTTGGGGCTTTAATGTAACATTAGGAATAAAATATATACATAATGGTGACTACTAAGGATCATTAACCTTACTAATTTCACCTCACTAATATAGGCCTAACAATAGCCATACTCTCTTAAAACCAAATCATTTTACAACAATTGAACATTCATCATTTTAATATTCATGTCTACCGTACAAAATTGCATGATCTTCTAAAAACTTGTGATATTTTCCCAATATAACCCTACTTCCCAGAAAAAGTCTCCAAACTCAAAGATTCAAAATTAAGCTCGATCAAGTTGTGTACAATTTATAAGTGAGTGGTAATAATGAATCATTTCATCTGGAAATCATAGTCGTCACAAGCGCAAGGCACAAAAAAGCACTCAAGGGTCTTGGGGCTTAAAACGCAAAGCAAAGCGCAGGCTTTATGGAAAAAAGCGTAATAAACAAAAGGACTATTGTATCTATTAAGAGTCTTTGAAAATGTCTTTGAAAATCCAAATGACCATAACAACTTGATAAAGTTGTAGATTATTCAAAAAACTAAAAATAAATCAAAAGTCTGAATGGATGCTTAGATGCATTGTTGTAAAAGTCGGCGCCTAGGCCCGCCTAGGTGCCACCTAGGCGCCGCCTAGGCGCTAGGCGGCACCCCACCGTGGTGCCGCCTAGTGCCGCCTAGCACTGCCTAGGCGCCAATTAGGCGTCGACTAGGCGCTAGGCGGTAGTCCTCCGCCCGATTACCGCCTAGCGATTTTTACAACCTTGCTTAGATGAAATATCAAATATCAAAATCATCATCTTCTTCATCTTCATTATCCAAATCTACGTCATCAGCTCAATTGCTTGATTTGTATCCATCAGTATCTTCTTCTTCAATTTCATCATTAAGGTTATCTCTTCTTCATCTACAAGACTAGTTTGAGCCGAAACTTGTTTTCTTTTTCCTGAAGCAGATGATGATGCTCCTTTGGAAGAAGATGCATTTCAACATTGAAAGCCATATGCACTTTCACTGGTTTCATCCCAGATCCAAATTGTTCAATAGCTTCAATACAAGGTTCAAAAGAATCATATTTAATAGCATTGAAAGGAATTCCAGCATCATACATCCATCTTGCAAATTTCTCAACCGCAATATCTCTCAACTTCTTTTTATTTTCATCAAATTGTCCTTTGTTTTTTTGCACGTCTTTATTTGACAATTTCATTAACATCTTTCATAAAATAAAGATTAATAGGTCCAGTTTGTTTGCACTTTTTACCTTGGACCATACGATGGATGCTTGAATCAGATATTGGTCGTTTTCCTTTCACTTTAGTTGGATGATCATCTTCATGTTCTTCCAAATCTTCCAAATCATCAATATCATCAGAATGAGGAATATCATCTATTTGATTTTTCAAATTACTCATTTTTTGCATGAACTCTCTAATTTCTTTTTTAGCATGCTCGGGACATTTCGGACAAGTTTTCACATTTCTATTACCTCCAACTAAATGTAGCTTGTGTCGATAAATTTCACCATTTGTTATTTTACCACAAAAAATACAAGTGACAATATTTGGATTTTTAGGATCTGAACATGTTGCATAACTCCAAGCAATATCTTTTCGAGTAGATGGAATTACTGTATTTGACATGGTTTAGAATCTAGTCAAATCAACTCAATCAACACCGCTGAAAATTGAAATCAATAACAATAATAATCAATGAATAAAAAACTCCATCATTTTCTTGATTTCTTCCAATTCCTTATTGGTATTTTCATTTATGATGATATCATTAACTTACACTATATGAATGGTGATCTTCCTTCCCTTTATCAGAGTGTTTCACAAATAGTGTATGATCTACGTATTGGGGTGAGTATTTTGTTAAAATCGAATTGAACCTATTTTTTCGAACTAACTAATCCGATTGAATTTTTAATAAAAACCAAACAAACCATTGAAAACCGAATTAACCAAATATTTTTAATTAGGTTTAAAAATTCTGTTTGGTTTAATACAAATTTGGTTTTAGTTCGGTCTATTTGGTTTAACTGAATAGGAATTTTCAAAATTGAACCCCAATCGAATTAATTGATTTTTTTGAAAAAAAACAAAATTTCGAACAAACCGAACCGAATTTTTTAAATTGTTTGTTCTGTTTAACTTAACTTTTTTAACTTAACTTTTACTCACCTCTATCTGCTTGCCCTTGAATATATTGCAAGTTCTTGATCACCTTAGAGAATCGATCAAACCAAGCATGAGGTGACTGTTTTAACCTATAGAGAGATTTGTTGAGCTTGCATACCGTTTTATTCCTAAATTTTCTTTAAATCCTGAAGGTTGATTCTTATAAACCTCCTCTTCAAGTTTTCTATTGAGAAAGACATTTTTTATATCAAGTTGATTTAATCGCTAATCTAGATTACTTGCCAATGATAGAAGAATTTTGTTAGTACTAAGTTTGGTAACAGGAGCAAAAGTTTCAGTGTAATCAATCCCATAGGTTTTAGTAAAGCCTCTGACCACCAGATGAGCCTTGTGTCTTTCAATTGAACCATCAACCTTGCACTTAATCGTGAAAACCTACTTGCAATCACCAACGCATCTCCCCTTTGTAATTCCACCAAATCCTATTATTTTGTTTGGGAGCATGTGTTTCTTCAAAAACAACAGTCTTCCACTCAAAAATAGCTAGTGCATTCATGATAGACTTGGGAATCAATTCACTAAACAATTTTGAAGTAAAGAACAAAATGTAGAGGATAAATTTGAATATGAGATAATGTTTGAAATGGGATATTTGGCACGGGATCGGACACTCTTTGTGAATGCAATTGGTATGTCAAGATCGAGAAATGTACCGACTCGTTATAGAATTCTACCATCGGTTCATCTTCTTGGCTGTGGCTAGAATTCACAATTTTATCATTAGCTTGAAAAGTTTTTCTCCTTGAATAAACCAGGATATTCGGTTTTTGACTTGATATTCCCCTTGTTTCACCAATTTGAGCGTTGACTTGGATAGGATTATACATGGATACAGTAAACGCGGGAGGGATATCTTCATCATCCTGTAAGGACATTTTATGATCATCACAACCGTCACCACAACCGTGTGGTGTAGCACAGTGAGGCCATGTCGAGCTCAGGAGATCATGATCATCATCACAACCTTCCTCACGGTCGTGTGGTGTGACATGACGAGGTCGTGATAGACTTGGGAATCACTACCACGACCATTGATGTGACACAGCCAGGTCGTAGCACACTCTGGAGATCACTACCACGGTCGTGTGGTGTGACACAGCTAGGCCGTGACACACTCTGGAGATCACAATCATTACCACCACGACCGTGTGGTGTGACACGGCCAAGCCATGGTATGTTCTGGTTCTCCTCTTCCGCGAATTTTAAAATTTCATCATCCTTTCCCCCTTTTAAGTGAAGTATGAGAAATAAGGGGTACCTTTAAAAAAAAAAGGTGACATCACAAGTAATATATGTCTTCTTTGTGTGTAGACAATAACAACAATAACCATTTTGAGTAGGAGAATACCTGATAAAGTCAGTTTTAAGGGCTTGACGGTTAAGTTTGTTTCTCTTATGGGCATGGATATGCACACAAGCCATACATCCAAATGTCTTCAAAGATAGATTATTGTAGGTGGAAATTTATGGATATGTTTGGGTGAGAAGAGACAAAGTTGTAACAAAGTTTATGAGCTACTAGGGAGACGATTGATAAGATATGTGAGGATTGTATCTCCTCATAAATATTTTGGAACATGCATGGGGAACATAAGGGTACACTCAACCTCCAACAACGGATGATTTTTATGTTAGAAACTCCATTTTGTTGTGAAGTATTTACATATGAGCTTTGATGAGTAATTCTATTTTCCACTAAATAGTCACCTAAAATGACATTGAAATATTCTGTCATTATCGGTTATAAGAATTTTGGATATTGATTGAAATTGGGTTCAAATCATTTTGTGGAAGACTTTGAAGATGTTACTGGTTTCAGATTTGTTCTTGAGAAGATAAACCCAAATAACCCGTGTATGATCATTAATGAATGAGATAAACAGTCTTTTCCCATGAAAGGTGTGAATTTGTGAGGGGTCCTAAATATCAATATGTATTTATGAAAATGAAGTAGATACTTTATATTTGGGAGAGAAATGGATGCGAGTATGCTTGACTAGTTGACACATTTCACAATTGGAAGACAAAGGATCTTTATTAGTAAATACTTATGGAAACAAATGCTTCAAATAACCAAAACTATGATAACCAAGACGATAGTGCCAAGACATTGTTTCCTTATTACTAGAACCAAAATTAAAATCAACATGAGACACTAAAGGCCGATTATTTTTATCCTAATAAAGACCTTTATGAATTCTAGCATTGCCAATCGTCTTCCCCAATAGTAGGTCCTGAAATTGACACGCCAAAGGTAAGAATTTAGCAAAACACTAAGTATCAAGAGTGGTGGCTTTGCTGACAGAAATTAGATTGCATTTTAGAGCAGGTACTTGAAGAATAAATTTTAGAATAATGTACTAAGATAATCGAATATCACATATGCCAACAACTACAGTTAATGATCCATCAGCAATCCTAACCGTAGTTTGGTCAGAACAGGGATAATGGAGCAAAAAAGACTCGAATCACTTGTCATATGGTCAGAGGGCCAGAATCAATGATTTAAGGGGTTGTTGAATGATTAAGAAAGGATGAATTGAGTTTACCAGATTGAGTCATGAAGCAGGAGCCAACATTAGAGTTGGAAGACGCATTGAGGTTCATTTGGTTCAATAATTTATAATATTGTTCTATCCCTTCTTTGGTGAAGGGAGATAACAGGTTATTCTTGGCTTGATTGACTATGAACCACGACCTTCTTTTTTTTTCGTGGTTACCAATTTGTTGGTTTCCCATATATTTCCCAACATTTATCCTTGGTGTGACCTGGCTGGTTGCAGCGTTCACATCAAGGATGTTTATTTTGACACTAAAGGCTGGTCATACATGTTTTTTATGGAAACCAAAGCTGAAACATGTAATGGATTGTGGTGTAATAACCTCGTCAATAAGCATGAACTTATGACGGGCTTCTTCCGGTCAGACTTTTGTGAAGGCTTCTTCAGGAGATGGAAATGGGTCACCTGCAACAATATGATCACATACCTTATCCAAATGATGATTTAGATGGCCAAACAATCAAACACATGCTCTTTTTCAATATTATGGCGAATTTTGACATTACAGTTAGCACACGCTGAATCTTTTTCAAGAAATAGATCAAGTTTATGCCAAAGATCTTGAAGATTAGAAAAGTACTATCACTATGTCACATAATTTGAACTTTATTTCAATTCTTTCAGCTTGGATTGTAGTTCGAAAATCTGGGAACTATTGCTCGGATCGGAATACATCTTTTGAGCTGCGTCCCACCCCTCCTTGGCCGTCTTGAACGAGAGATAACGACGAAATGTTGGGTTTCATGCAGTTAATCAATCATGCAAGCACAATTGAATTCTTGGCCAGCCAAATCTAGTACGATGCATCGCTTGATCTGGGCTGAGAAGTATCACTCGTGATAACCCAACTTTCCCCAGCTGCAGATAACTATCTTTACTGACTAAGCCCATTGTAAATAATTATGGCCGTTAAGCTTATGGGCCGTAATTTGCAAGGATGAGGGGTCACTTCTAGAAAAAGAAGAGACGACAACAAATGTTTTTTCAGCTGAGTGGAAGACTTAGTGGACATCGTGGTTGTCTTCAGAGGAGAAGAATCACACGTGCTTATTTAAAGAGAGGAACCTCACATAACTTTGTTCATGAACCAATACACCTTTTCATAATTACAATGGGGATTTATAGATAAGGAAAGAATAAATAACTAAAGAAAGAAACTATTCTACCAAAAAATAAATTATTCTCAATCAAATCAATCCAATTGATTATATCCTATTTTCACCCATGAGTTGATTGACTCCCCACAAGGAAAGATAAAATATCTGATTATTTCCTACAACACGCAGGGCATAAATCAATATGGATAGGGATACTTTGATTATTCCAAAATTAATCACATATTCACATCTATAACTTATATTCTTTTGAGTTGGATAAATTATCACTAAGAACTTAAACATAATTTTGCATTTGAAGTCTCAAATACTAATACCTTTGAACTCTAAAGTTGCGATATGAAAATGAAAATTATAAAATATTTGTTTAGATTAATATTCAAGGAAAAATATGAAGAGACCATATCATTAAGTTGTGGAAGAAAAAGTAGCATAAATTTGTTGGCAACAATTTCCAGCGGTGTTGTCACAAGCGCTCGCTTCGCGCACTTAAGCGCAAGGCGCAGCGAAGCGAGCGGGCATCGCTTCTGCGAACGCAGAAGCGAGCGTGATCGAAGAAGCGACACTTCTCTTCGCACGACGCGCGACGCGCTCTTGCACAATTTTTTTTCCAACTTAGGCTTTTGTTTTGTTTAAAACCCTAAATCTCGTTGCAATTGCGCCTCTTCATCTTCCTCTCGCCATCGTCGATTCGCCACTGCGTCTGCCGTTGCGTCTTCTTCTGCTTCTCGCCGCCGCCGTCTGCCGCTGCGTCCCTCTTCCAGGTATTCTCTTTCTCAGTCCAAACTCCAACGTGCGACATCGCTGGCAGCGTCGAAGATGTCCGACAACCCTTCTGGAGCCGCTGCCCGCTGGCCTGTTTGCGATGTCCAGCGGCGTTGGAAGCGTCGCAGGACGCCTCCGGCGACGTCGGAAGCAAAATCGAACGCCTTCGGTGCCGGAGGCGTCGTGCGACGCTTCCGGCGCCGCCGGTGTGATTTTTTTATTCATGTTTAAAAAAATACACAATTCTTCAAAAAAATCAAACAATTTCTCAAAAAAATCAAACAATTTCTCAAAAATATCTTATAAACTTTATTAATTCGTATAAAATAAATTTAAATATATAAAAAATATTTTTTAAAAAATATTCTATTAAATTTTATCATGTAATATACATCAGATTTAAGATTTATTAAATATATATTTTAAATATAAAAATCTGATAAATTTTAGTAATTAATATAAATCAGATTTAAATATATTTAATATTAAAAAATTTTAAAATTTTGTATTAATTCTTATAAATCTTTAAAATTTAAATCAGATTTAAAATTTAAAATTTAAATACATAAAAATTATATTTAAATAACATATGAAAAATATTAATTAGATATTTATATTTAAATATATTGAAATTATAGTTTAAATAAAAATTTAGTAAATTATATTAATTCATATAAACCACTAAATCAGTAAATAAAATTTAAATATATAATAAATATATTTGAAATAAAAATTCTAATAAATTTTATTAGTTCAAATAAATTAAAAAATCATATTTAAATTTTAAAATAAAAAATTATAATAAATTTAATTTATTCATATAAATCAGATTTATATTTTGATATTAATTTTTTTTCCAGTTTTATATTTTTGTTGAATAAGTTGATGCTTCAGGCTATTCTCACACAGCTGACAAGATGTTTGAGTTACTTTCTAAATTTATGTATCGCATTGGAGAAAAAAATGTGGTTCAGATCGTAACAGATAATGTAAGTTGCAATGGCAGTGCAGGTAATATTTTAAATATATATTACTTTCAAGTTTCAATTAATAATTGGATATTTGGATCATATTTTTATTTTATTGACTAATTTTATTTTTTTCAAGTCGTCTTTTGGAAAATGGATTTCCACACTTGTACTGGACTCCCTGTGCAACTCACTGTTTAGATTTGTTGCTCGAGGATATATTCAAAATTCCTCATCTTAGAAAATTGCATTAACGGGCGTTAATGGTGAATGATTATATTTATAACAGACCACAAGTATTGAGCATGATGAGAGAGTTTACTGGACAGAGAGACATGGTAAGAACCGCAAGGACACGTTTTGCAACCGCTTTTTCGACTTTAAAGTGGTTTCATGTACAACAAGCAAATCTGAGAAAGATGTTTACATCTGAAAAGTGGGCAAATAGTCGATTTTCAAAGGAGGTTGCAGGAAAACGTGTAGTAGAAGTGATATTGATGCCTTTTTTTGGAAATATATGGTTTTTGCATTAAAAGTTGGTGACCCATTGGTGAAAGTATTGCGACGGGTAGATGGTGAAAAAAGATCTCCTATAGGTTATATTTATGAGTCAATGGACAGAGCTAAAGAAGCTATTGCTGCGTCATTTAACAATAATGAAGAGAAATATCGAAGTGTTTTTGAATTCATTGACAAAAGATGGAACATTCAACTCCATCGACCTTTGCACGCAGCTGGATATTTCTTGAATCCAGAGTGTTTTTACTCAAACCCTGACATAGAAAATGATACAGAAGTGATGGAGGGTTTGTACAAGTGCATATCTAGATTGGTGAGAGGTGAGGATTTACAAGATCAGATCACGAATCAATTGGAAAAGTATAAGAAAACAGAATGACTTTTTGGTTTGCCAATGGCTATCAGACAAAGAACTTTAAAATCACCAGGTAAATTTTCAAATAATTATTGTGATATTTCAATATTGGATGGTATCATTACAATAAAGTTAATCTTATAATTTATATGTTTTTGTGTTTCAAGCTGAATGGTGGTCTTCTTATGGTGCATCAATGCCTGAATTAAAAACATTTGCAATGAAGATTTTAAACCTCACATGCTCTGCTTCTGGCTGTGAACATAATTGGAGTGTTTTTGAACATGTAAGTTAGAGTTTTTTTTAATACAAATTAAAAATTATATTATGGACTTAACCTTTGACTTCTTAATTTTTTTTTGTAGATACATTACAAGAAGAGAAATATGTTATCTCAACAATGATTGAATCATTTGGTATATATCAAGTATAATAGAGCTTTGAGGCGAAGATATGACATGCGAGATAAGATTGATCCTATTTCTTTGTCAGAGATAGATGATAGTAATGAATGGTTGTTGGGAAAATTAGATGACAGTGATAAAGACAATGAAAATGATTTTGTCTTTGAAGGTGAGGATTTGCGTTGGAGTGATGTAGCACGAGCATCTAGGGTTGGTGAAAGTGCATATGACTTTCGATCTCGAAATGCATCTTCTTCCAAAGGAGCATCATCATTTGCTTCAGGAAAAAGAAAACAAGTTTCGGCTCAAACTAGTCTTGTAGATGAAGAAGAGATTAACCTTGATGAGGAAATTGAAGAAGATACCGATGGATACAAATCAAGCGATTGAGCTGATGACGTAGATTTGGATAATGAACATGAAGAAGATGATGATTTTGATATTTGATATTTCATCTAAGCATTCATTCAGACTTTTGATTTATTTTTAGTTTTTTGAATAATCTACAACTTTATCAAGTTGTTATGGTCATTTGGATTTTCAAAGACATTTTCAAAGACTTTTGATAGATATAATAGTCCTTTTGTTTATTACACTTTTTTCCATAAAGCCCGCGCTTCGCTTTGCGCTTTAAGCCCCAAGACCCTTGAGCGCTTTTTTGTGCCTTGCGCTTGTGACAACTATGATTTTCAGATGAAATGATTCATTATTACCACTCACTTTTAAATTGTAAACAACTTGATCGAGCTTAATTTTTAAATCTTTGAGTTTGGAGACTTTTTCTGGGAAGTAGGGTTATATTGGGAAAATATCACAAGTTTTTAGAAGATCATGCAATTTTGTAGGGTAGACATGAATGTTGAAATGATGAATGTTCAATTGTTGTAAAATGATTTGGTTTTAAGAGAGTATGGCTATTTTTTAGGCCTATATTGGTGAGGTGAAATTTGTAAGGTTAATAATCCTAAGTAGTCACCACTATGTATATATTTTATTCCTAATGTTACATTGAATTTTATACCTTGTATTATATTGTATCTACAAGTAGGATCTCAATATTTATAAATCGGTTCCTAACGACCTATAAAAGAAATTCCAATGGCTTGTTCAATCACCTCGGCTTTTAAAATTTTGATAGCTCCTTTGGTGCTTTGAGCTTGATTATGCAAATTTTGCCTTTCCTTGTTATGATCTATTCCATAGCTATCTCCTTCTCATCCAATTCCACACTATGCATCTAGAGCAGACTATGAAGGATGTGGTTGCAAATTATTTGTAACAACACTTTGTGACACTCGAATAGTTTGTACAATTCTCACCAATGTTTTAGAATATTCACATGATCCTCGCTGACATCGTAGAAACCCTCAAGTCACCTTCACCTGTTGACATAGTTGTTTTGTGGTTTCATTTGGCAGGCAATATGGTAAATTTTGCCTTTGCCAAGTGTCATTAAACAATGTCTGAAACCATGAGTATTCTTGGTAGTAATCCCTTTATTGCTAGATCTATTGTGAATGCATTAATTAACACTTCTTGAAATTGTAAACTTTAAAGAATACAACCTGAGGTTGACCATTTAGATTTTAGATTTAGGAGTTTCTGAGAATGTGTTTAGTAATATCTCTTTTCTCTAGCCTAGCTAATATGTGTAAATGCTTCTCTAGCAAATATGGGCTTGTCATTTATGCAAGATGTTGATTAGGTTACTTCTCCATGATGCTTGCCCCTTCATTTAGTTCTCTATATATCTAAATTCTCTTTCAATTTACTTTATGCTTGCAAATTTACCAAGTTGCTTAATTGTTCAGTAATCTTTACTTTACTTTTTATTATATGTCAATTTAGGATTCATGCACTGAAAGATTACTTAGCATAGGGAAGGAAAGACATTCTAGCCTACAAAATTTAAAAAAGATGGATTATGAATTCTTGGAATTATGAAAATATACTGGATCTTCATTTTCGCATAGTAGGTATAAAGGTGCTATTATAATCCAAGTCGTGTGTAGTCAAAACTTAGTTTCAAATACTTTGTTTCCTTGATAGGAAACTACTCCATTATGACGTTTTCCTTATTAGAGGGGTATTTTGAATTGTTCTGCATTTTTTTTCCTTTTGTGAATAAATTAATGTTTACTAAAGTGCCAAGTGAGAATGCCAAACAATACTTATGCTTTTTAGTACTTCCTCAACCAGGATTTCCTTTACTAATCTTTATCTCCTTATACATACTCATAGAATAGTGTTGCTTGGATGAAAATTGTCACTAATTGAGATAACATTATTACTTTATATAGGAGTTCCTCTTAACAAGAATTTATTTCACTACATACTATCTTATAAATTGCATGTCCTTCAAATCCTCATACCCAATTTCCTTTATATTATACTCCTTTTTCATTGTGATGCTCATTACTTTTACCTCATGTTTAGGTGCACTTCTTTTGCTCGTTTTTTATCACTTAATAGTTAAATTTGTGAAGTGTACAGTTCTTGCCTCTTCTCTTATTTTTGGGGAAAGGTATATGTTGTGAGTTGAGTTACAAGGGTAGTTAGGTCTTTTCTTGTTTTTGTGTCATTAGGGTTTGACAGGTTATATAAATCTTGTATAGGGTCTTGATTTAATGCAATTGAAAATTTTACAACATGCTATCAAAGCCAGGTTTATCAAAAATCAAAATTTTCCTACGCGCCGTCGTCACTTCCTCTCCTCTCTGCCTTTTCGCACGGCGCCGTCACTTTTTCGTACGCGGTGCTGTCAAAAACCTCGACGCCGCTTTCTCTTCGCGCACACGCGCGCCGCAGCGCCTCTTCGACGCGACCTTGACACCGCTTTCTCTTCGCGCACATGCGCGCCGCTGCTCTCTCTTTGAGTACACGCGAGCTAAGGCGCTGCACGATCTCCGCTCCTCCTCGACGTGAACTTGACACCGGCACCTTCTTCGCGGAGAGGAGAAGACCAAGGAGGGAAGACGACTGATGCACAGGCACGATTGTGACGCCTGACGAAGCCGAATCTGCACATCGGCTTCTTCTTCTTGTCGCCGGAAGCAGTTGGCTCACGCGCCCGCGAAGAGGGAGGCGCTGGCCGACCCTTAGGCTTCCTTTCTGCCGGTGCCTTCTCCGCTTGGGCTTCTTCTTGGCAGGCTGTCTTCCCGCGGCTTCTTCTTTGCTGTCTTCCCGCGGCTTCTTCTTTGCTGTCTTCCCGCGGCTTCTTCTTCCTTCCTTTTCCGCCGGTGCCTTCTCTGGGGGGCTTCTTCTCGGCAGACATCTTCCTGTGGCTTCTTCTTCTCTGCAGCTTCTCCAGCATCCGCAGTCTCTTTAAACACCCACAGTGCCACCATCTCCTCTTCTTTCTCATCTCTGGCCGGCGCCAACCATCTCTCCTCTTCTCTTACCTCCCGAGCTTTCAAAGAAGCAAGCAACAGCAGTGAAGGTTTCCAGCGACAGCGAACTCAGAAAGTTCCAGCTCTTCTTGTGATTTGTTATGGCGGACACCTCTGAGGAAAGTTCTGGGATCTCTACAGATCCTTTGACTTCTTCTGGACAGGTACAACCAATTTTCACAATGACAGGAACCGGAGGACCTGGTTTTCAAATAACCTCGGAAAAATTGACCGAGACAAATTATGCATCGTGGACAGTTGCTGTTGAACTTTATGTTGAAGGCCATGATAAACTTGATATTCTTCACGGTATTAAAGTGAAACCAGATGAAAAGGACCCCAGTTTTCGTACTTGGAGGCGTGACAACATTCTGGTAATGACTTGGATACTCAATTCTGTTAGTTCTGGCATCAAACAGGTCATTCTTCATAACTGAACAGCCGGTGATATGTAGAGGACACTGGAGCAGATGTATGAGCGCAAGTATGATATGCTGCGTACTTATCAGATAAGTAGTCAAATTTTCAAACTTGAGCAAGGTTTTATGTCGGTTACAAATTATTTTGCTACTCTAAAAGGGCTGTGGGATGAGTTTGACTATTACAGGATGGACAATTGGAGTTCCACTGATGATTATCAGAGATATTTGAAGATTCTGGAGAAGGACAGAATGATTAAGTTTCTTGATGGACTTCATGCAGAGTTTGAAAATTTAAAAGGACAAATTCTTAGTCTTGATCCTACTCCCTCTCTAAAACAAGTTTACTACAAAATTCTGAGTGAGGAAGGTAGGAGAAGGACCATGAACAACAAGGGTAATATTTCTATAGCTAACACTCCAATTGGGGCGACTTCTACTTTTGTCAGTTCTGCTAACAAGTTCAAGTCTGGGGGAACAAAAGGAAAAGGTGGAAAATTTTGTCGGCACTGCAAGAGGACTAATCATGATTCAGATTTCTGTTGGGAGAAATATCCAGAAAAAAATCTAAAAAATTAAAATACAGTGACAAGAAGGCTCCTAGTCGTGGAATATTGTTGCCCAGAAATTAGTGGATGGGGAGACTACTGATTCTTTGGTACCTTCTAATATTGAGTTGTCATCTACTAATATTGTCAATCTTCAGCACCTTTTATCACGGCTCCAGACTTCAACCTCTGTCTCTACCAATTCGTCTCAAGCGCACACAGGTATTCGTGACCTGGAGTTAAGTATTGCTGGGTTAAGATCTTATAGCCCCTGAGTTATTGACTCCGGAGCTACGAATCATATGACAAATCTTGCTAATTGCTTCATTCTTACTCTTTGTCTTCTGGGCAGGATAAAGTGACTATTGCTGATGACACCAAAGTCACTGTTGCTGGTAAAGGTTCCATACAACTGGCAGATCACTTTATCCTATCCTCTGCACTTCATGCCCCTTCCATGTCTCTTAATTTACTTTCTGTTAGTAGTATTACTAAACAACTACACTGCTCAGTAACCTTTTTCCCTGATCATTGTGTCTTTCAGGATCTCGAGACCAAGCAAATGATTGGGACTGGCCGTGAAGTAGGAGGTCTTTATTACTATCATCTTGGGACAACATCTGTTCTGAAGTCTACAACCCAGTGTTTAGAAAATAAACATCAAGAAATCTTGTTATGGCATTCTCGTTTGGGACATTAATCTTTTCAGTCCTTAAAGGTCCTATTTCCTAGTCTCTTCTCTTCTGTTTCTCTTGAGTCTCTTCAATGTGAAGTTTGTCAGTTATCCAAACATTGTAGAACTCATTTTTCTGAGTCTATGAATAAAAGTTCGTCTCCGTTTGACCTTGTTCATTCAGCCACGCCTCTAGTGTTAGTGGACTAGCACTAGCACAACCACGCCTCTAGTGTCAGCATGCCCTAAGGCCATACAGGCCCGACGATGCTTCCAGAGGCATCTCTCTAGTCCAGTGACGAGTTTGGAGTCATCAAGCTAGCCCGCCGCCGCCGCCTTAGGACGTATCACTGTAGCTCGGAGGCCGCCAGCAATGTCCAGAGGCATCGCACTAGCTCAACAACTTGTCCGGAAACTGACGACACGTCGTGGCACAAAGCAGGTGGGCAGAACAGGGTAGAACGGGGCAAATGTTTTGACTTAGGTTTAATTAAGTTAATAATTTTAATCAATTCATAGCTACGGGGATAATTTAAATAGGCTCAATAAATTCTAATAAAATTATCTCATTAATTTAATATATATATATTAATATATATATATATATATATATTATCTAGATTAATTTTTTTATTTTTAGTTAATATATTTTATATTTAAAAAATAATGAAACTATTGTTTCAGTTTGGAACCGTAACCTCGGCATGAGTCGAGATTTTAAATCTTGGTATCGACAGCTTTAGATAAAAGAAGGAGAAGGCAAATTTAGAATACCTATAAGTGAGAGAGGGAAAAATTAGGGATCTTACCCAAATATCATATATTAAAGACGAATCCAATAGAGTACTAGTGAAACACGAGGAAATAAAAGAGCGATGAATGGTACATTTATCAACTTTTCAATGAAGATTTAAGTACCAACTTAGCTTAGGAAATTTAATTCGGTTAGAGGAATATAAAAATTTAAATTTTTAACAGAAAATTTAAATTTTAGAAATATAACAAAAGTTAAATGAGATGCGAAATGAAAAAACAGTTTTACTAGATGCTATTTCAATTGAGGTATAAAAGTACTTAGGGAAGGAGAGTAATTTAAACCTTATATTGAAAATGAAGAAAATGCCTCATCATTAGAGAGCAAGTACTTTTTAGTCGCTTGTATAAAGATAAAGGAGAGGTACAAAATTGTGTGAATTATAAAGGCATTAAGTTAATGAGCCATGCCACGAAACTTTGGGAAACAATGATAGAACAAATTAAGGAAGGAGGCTAAGATGATCGTAAATCAATTTAGATTCATGCCTAAAAGGTTAACGATAGAAATACATCTTTTCGGACAACTAATTGAAAAGTATTGGGAAAAAAGCAACACTTACACATGATATTCATTGACTAAAAGAAGTTTATGATAGAGTCTCGTGTGGAGATTTTAAGTACAAAGACTGAAAGAATGTAAATGAAACAATCATTTACAAAGATCTAGAACAAGATCTGATCTGCTGAATC
This sequence comes from Boesenbergia rotunda, assembly GCA_024364735.1. Classification (NCBI taxonomy): domain Eukaryota; kingdom Viridiplantae; phylum Streptophyta; class Magnoliopsida; order Zingiberales; family Zingiberaceae; genus Boesenbergia; species Boesenbergia rotunda. The sequence goes on from JAGFNQ010004052.1 coordinate 279,030, forward strand.
TGAGAATACACATATCATTCCTTCTGATTGTAGACCGAAGGAGGATCCACAACAGCTTGTAAATCAGGATCTTCCCACATGATTATTTTTTGTCATAGTAGCAGAAAAACTTTCTCAGGGTTGCTGTGCTTTAGGTTTGCATGCTTGTATTGTTGCATTCGTGCCTGCGCTATTGCAACCTCTTCTTTTATAGATTTTGCCATCACCTTTGTCTTATCCAATCATGTTGATTTATAGTATGTCTAAATCTTCGGGATCACCCAAATCATCTTTTAATTTTGTCATCAGTCGATTGTGGGCTTTGGCAGTTGACTCTGCTGATCATTAGTCAACTTCACCAATTAGCCATTCAAGCTTCTGTTCCACTCGGTAAAGTTGACTATTACACTTGTACAGTCGACTATTTAAGTTTTTGTTCCATTCTAAAATTCATTAGTTGACTTTCTCAGTCAACTGTTCAAGCTTATCAGTCGACAAGGAAGTCAATTGTTTAATCTTTTTGTTTCATTCTATGCTAAACCAAGAATTCAAACACATTGTTTTCCTTTGTCAACTGTACTTGCACAATACTCAACTATATGCATACTACAACCTCAACTGTCATTTGTAGTATCGATCAGCCCTATAACATGAATCAAAGTTGCTCGAATTTAGTGTTTGTCCCCTTGTGCAAATGTCGTTGACGGAGGCACCATGACTTGATCAAGTTTGCTTAGCTCTGAAACTACCCTTATCCCAGGGTTACATAATGTCCAAGCTCTAAAGTTAGAAGCATACCCGATGCCAAAAGGCCTCCATGCCAGCCGTTTTCGGTGCTTGGAGCCACACTGCTCTGGGTCTTCCTTGTTAAGATCCTTCTTGGATTTTCTTTGCCTAACATTCAACATCCCATACTTGCTAAGACTTTAACAATGTCCATCTGTCTAGATGTCCATTTGTCTAGCATCCGACATCCCATGCCTTCTAGGACTTTTCCTATGTCTTTTTGCCTAGCATCCGACATCTTCTGCCCAGTAGGACTTTCACCATGTCCATCTTCCTAGCATATGGCATCCCATGCTTGTTAGGATTTTCACCATGTTGTTTGCCAAGTCACTTGCACTTGCACACTTGACACATTATATCATATCACAAGAAACACTTAACTTAAACATGGTTCAAACATTAAAACCATGCAACACACATGCTTTATTGGACTGTATTACCAACCCACCGAAGCATGAAATGTACATACTACATACATGGGTGATTGCATCAAAGAGAACAAAAATTAAGTGGGAAAAATAAAGAAAGGAATTTGAATTAACTATCTAAAAAATAAAAAATAGAAATGAAAAATAAAAATAAATAAATTTAAAAACTAGTGGATGTTGCGATTTTGCAGCTTCCTCTGTGACGCTATGACCTCGCGGCTTCCTTTGTAACGCTGCAACCTCGTGGCTTCCTTTGCGATGCCACAATCTCGTGGCTTCCTCTACGACGTTGCAACCTTGTGGCTTCCGCTATGACACCAAGAGGTTGTGGTTGCCTCCTTGATCTCGCGAGGATGTCGTGAGGTCATGGCTTCCTCAACGACCTCGCGGAGCACCTTGTCGTTATCGATTCATGTGCAGAATAGAAAATTTAGCCCGTGCCAACCGGCACGACACAATATTTTGTACCTTGCCTTTGCTTGGCATCAAAAGGTCTAGGTAAGATTTCTATTGTTCTCACTTGACTAAGATAAGTTCTTTTGTAAAGAGAGACTATGAAACAAAATTAGGTCTTTAAATTTTACAATTTTTTGTTTTAAAAAAATATTGTATAGTTTTCATCATCCTTTCACTAGTCATAGCAAACCTCATAAACGTTCCTTGTTAACCAAGATCCTTAGAGCTACTGATAACAAGTTTTGAGGAGGGAGAGTAAGGATATCGTTGGGTTTTAATGTGACATTTAAGTTTTTAATAAAGTTTTGATCTCTTTTTGAGTTTTTTTTTCTCTCGTATTGCTGCATTAATAACCTTTTTAATGCAAATTGTATGATTTAACTTTAAAGAAAATTTTAAGTGTGGTAACTTAGTGCCAAAACATATTTCAAGGGTAATATATTACTAATTAACGAAGTGCTAGAACTATGTTATATTTTTCTTATTATGGCTACATATATTCCTAAGATTTTTCTGGAAATTTTGCAAGTTAAAAGATAGTAAATTTCCATCATAGATGGGTTCTGACTTATTTAATTATATGGTATGTGAAGATTTATATAGCCCCATCGAAGGCACTGGTTCAAGAAAAACTCCGTGATTGGAACATGAAGTTTGGGCCACTGGCTATTAATTGCTTGGAGATGACCAGTGATAGTGAATATTATAAATCAAAAAGCATACAAGAGGCAGATATTATTCTAACTACTCCTGAGGTTGGGAAGAGCTGAACATGTTTAATAATGGTTCTGGTTGCATTATTTATATCTTTTGTAATCTGAATATTAGTTTCACAGAAGTTCGATGCTGTTACCCGTCTTGGCATAAGGAATGGCGACTTGAGTTTTTTTGGTGATATTTCACTTGTACTGATTGATGAAGTTCACTTGCTTAATGATCCCCGTGGAGCTTCTTTAGAGGCAATTGTTAGCAGAATAAAGATGCTTTCCCACACTTCTCAGATGGGCTCTAGTCCTCTAGCAAATGTTCGTTTCCTTGCAGTTTCTGCTACAATTCCAAATATTCAAGATATTGGTGGGTTAACATGAGCATACTGTCATCAAATTTCTTACATTTAGAAGGAAATGAACACAACAGCAACATATAACTGTTGTCTTCCTGGTTGTGTTATTTTCAGCTGAATGGCTCCTGGTTCCATCAGAAGGAATTAAAAGGTATTGTATGATTTTTGGAAAAAAAAAATTCTGTCATGATATATGTATTAAATTATCCATTTATATGCATTACAGTTTTGGAGAAGAAATGAGACCAGTGAAATTAGTGACCAAAGTTTTTGGTATGGACAATTTCCATTTTAACTGTCTGAGATTGGTCAGATCAATTACTTCCTTTTTCCTTCTTAATGATGCCTTTATTTTTGTTAATAAGAGTTCATAAAACATAAATTATTTGTTGCATAAATGCAAATTTGCTTTCCGGTTGATGTGTATAGTCTAGAATAACAATAAGTCATACATAAAACGTCAGAGAAGAGCTGATTAAATCAGAGATTTCATTTGATTTTGTGGGTGGCATTCATGTGTCAAATGAGGTATAATCACACTATTGATTAGTTATTGTTCTTGTTACAATAAGAGAATTCTCAATACACAAAAGTTACAAGATGTAAGACCTATTTATATACAGTTAGGGATCCATTTTAGGAAATAAATAGACCTATTTATATACAAAGTTAGGGGTCTATTCTAGGAAATAAATTAGGATTCTATTCTAGGGAGTAATTTGTATAAAATACAAATTAGGATATATATTTATATAGCTAATACTCCCCTCAAGTTGGGGCATAGATATTAATCATGTTCAACTTATTACAAAGAAAATCAATTCGAACCCTATTTAAAGCTTTTGTGAAGATGTCCCCTAGTTATTCTCCAGTTTTTATATATCCTGTAGTGATCGAGCCTCGTTGAATTTTTTCACGAATAAAATGACAATCAATTTCAATGTGCTTAGTTCGCTCATGAAACATAGGATTTGATGCAATGTGAATAGCAGCTTGATTATCACACCATAATTTTGCTGGTACTGAAATTGTAAGTTCTACTTCAGTCAATAGTTGATATATCCACATTATTTCACACACAAACTGTGCCATAACCCTTATATTCTGACTCTGCACTGGACCGTGATACAACGTTACAATAACCTGAAGTAGACCTTCTATCCATTTTAGAACCTGCCCAATCTGCATCTGAAAAACATTCAATATGAGTGTGCCCATGATTTTTATATACAATACCTCGTCCGGGTGCTCCCTTCAAGTAGCACAAAATTTGCTCTAGCGTTGCCCAATGATGAACGGTTGGAGATGACATAAACTGACTAATGACACTAACCGAATATGCAATATCTGGACGTGTCACAGTAAGATAATTCAACTTCCCAACTAACCTTCTATATCTCTCTGGATATTCAAATTGTTCTTCATCTACTGTGAGGTCCACGTTTTGAGTTATTGAAGTACTACAAGGCTTTGCCCCTAATTTTCCTGTCTCAGTTAATAAGTCATGAACATATTTTCTCTGAGATAGAAATATATCTTTTTTACTTCTCATAACTTCAACACTTAAGAAATACTTTAGCACCCGTAAGTCTTTTATATGAAACTGACTAAGAATGAAAGATTTGAGAGATGAAATTCCCGTAGTATCACTTCCAGTAATAATAATATCATCCACATACACAACTAACAGAATAATACCCGCTCCTGACTGCTTGTAGAACACAGAATGATCAGACTTGCTTTTCGTCATACCAAAATTTTCAATAACTTGACTAAATTTTCCAAACCAAGCACGAGGATTCTGTTTCAAACTATACAAAGATTTCTGAAGACGACAAACTCGCGCCATCTCCCCTTGAGTAACAAAACCAGGAGGTTGCTCCATATACACCTCCTCTTGAAGATCACCATGAAGAAAAACATTCTTGATATCGAGTTGATGTAAAGGTCAATGATAAGTAGCAGCAGCCAATGAAATAAATAATCGAATAGATGTCAACTTTGCAACAGGAGAAAAAGTTTCAGAATAATCCACACCATTGGTTTGAGCATAACCCTTAGCAACAAGACGAGCTTTTAGTCTTGCAACTGACCCATTTGGATTGATTTTAACTGTGAATACCCATTTGCATCCAATAGCTCATTTTCCTGAAGGTAGATCAACTAAGTCCCAAGTATCATTATCATCCAAGACATTCATTTCCTCTATCATTGCATCTCTCCAACCAGGATGAGATAACGCCTCACGGACATTTGTAGGAATAGAAATAGAGTCAAGTGAAGCAATAAAAGAGCAAGAAGAAGACGTCAAGCCGTTAGAAAAACAAAAGAAGAAATAGGGTAAGTACACTGACGTTTACCTTTACGTAATGCAATAGGAAGATCATCACTCGAAGTTGGATCTGATGACGAAGTAGTAGGTGCTGGGCATGAATCAAGACATTGACGTCTGGAGTATACTTGAATAATAGGAGGTTTGACTAGAGCTGATTCCGAAACAGGTGCAGAGGTTGTGATAAAATATATCAATAAATCATCATCTTCCATTTGAGAAGTCGGGATAAGTGAGGAAGGGAAATAAGGTGTGTCTTCTATGAAGGTGACATTAATTGTGACAAGATATTTGTTAATACTAGGACAATAACACCTATAACCTTTTTGAAGACGAAAATAACTAAGGAAGATACACTTTAAAGACTTGGGATCTAATTTACTGACATGCGAAAGAACATCCCGAACAAAACAAGTACTACCAAATATTCTAGGATTGACAGGATACGACTTATTGGGAAACAAAATTTTGTAAGGAATTTCACCATGAAGAACAGATGAAGGCATACGGTTAATAAGAAAACATGCCGTAGCAACCGCATCTGCCCCAAAAGACTTGGGAACATTTATTTGAAATAAACGGGCCCGTGCAGTCTTAAGAAGATGTCTGTTCTTACGCTCAGCCACATCATTTTGGGATGAGTATCAACACAAGAAGCTTCATGAAGCATACCATTCTGACTCATATAAGTTTGAAATAGACTAGATGTATATTTCTTGGCATTATCACTTCGCAGAGTACGAATGGACGTATTGAATTGAGTCTTAATCTCAGCACAAAATGCACAAAATAGAGAAAATAACTCAGAACGATTTTTCATTAAATATAACCAGGTTGCACGAGAATAATCATCCAAAAAAGTGACAAAATACCTAAAATCAGGTTTAGACAAAATAGGACAAGGACCCCAAATATCGGAATGAACCAACTCAAAAGGTATAATAGCACGTTTATTTATTATTGGACTAGAACTAAGACGCCGATGCTTTGCAAACTGACATGACTCACAATCTAATGAAGACACTATACTATATTGTGGACAAAGCTTTTAAGCGAAGGAAGTGATGGATGACCTAACCTACAATGAGCCTCGAAAGGAGTAGTTACACTCGTGCAAGCGAAGGATCTTGAGACATGTGAATCAAGAATATAGAGACTTCATACTCATGTCCTTTACCTATAATCTTCTTCGTCAAAAGATCCTGAAATAAACAATGATCGGGAAAAAATGAGATGCAACAGTTATGATTACAAGTTAATTGACTAACAGAGAGCAAATTAAAAATAAATTGGGTAAATGTAAGACAGAGGATAAGGAATGCAAAGGAGTAGGATTGATAGTGCCAGACCCACAAACACAAGATGAAGATCCATTAGCCAAAGTAACGATAGGAGTGTTAGATTTGTGTGAAAAAGTAGAAAAGAGACTAGAATTACCTGTCATATGATCCGTGACACCAGAATCAATGACCCACTTAGAGGATGACGAAACAAGATATGTGTTGTGATTACTTGAATCAGCAATAGCAGTGATAGAGGAAGACGAAGACTTAAGTGATTCCTGATATTGAGAGAACTCGACAAATTCATCTGCAGAGATAAGAACTGATTCTTGTACTGAAGTAGAAGAAGACTGCTTCAGGAAGTATTTGCGAAGAGGAAGCAATCACGGACTGCTTGTGGCAAGAAGCAGCTATCGGCAATGAAGCAAATCCTAGCGATGGGTTCGCACGAAGAGGTGAAGCGCCGAAAGAGAAGGGAAGAAAAGAAATCTTGCAAAGTGCCGAAAGAAAAAAAAAGGGGAAAAGAGAGAGGAGAAGCGGCGGTGGAAACCTAATGCTCTGATACTATGTTACAATAAGAGAATTCTTAATACACAAAAGTTACAAGATGTAAGCCCTATTTATATACAAAGTTAGGGGTCTATTCTAAGAAATAAATTAGGATTCTATTTTAGGGAGTAATTTGTATTTTAGGTAAAATACAAATTAGGATATATATTTATATAGCTAATAGTTCTACATTCAATGTGTACTACTTTTGATTTCTAACCCACTTGTTATCTTTTCTCACATTTTGTTTCATTTTCCTTCTTTCTGTATGTTTGCCCTTTGCCTTGCCTACTTCTAAAAAAGCACTTTGTTATCTTAGATACTTTCTTTTTGAATCTAATAGGGTACTAGTGAAGAATGAGAAAATTAAGGAGCTATGGAAGAGCTATTTTCATCAAATTTTTAATGAACTTGTAGGTGACCAACTTATCGTGAGAAATTTAAGTAGTTTAATTTTCATTGGAGAATTCAAAGTTCAAAAGAAGAATAGGCATTACATTGGATGAAAAATGGAAAAGCGATTGGACTGAATGATATTCCAATAGAGGTATGGAAATGTTTAGGGAAGTAGAGTATTGAATGCCTGAAAAAGTTATTATATTAAAATAAAGAAAATACTTGATCATTGGAGGGTAAATACTCTAATCCCCTTTATAAAAACAAATAAGACATAAAATTATGCAAATTATAGGGGCATTAAGCTAATGAGTCATAACATAAAATTATAAGAAAGAGTGATAGAAAAAAGATTAAAGAAGGTGATAAAGGTAATCGAAAATTAATTTGGATTTATGCTTGAAATACATCTTCTTACACAATAGATTGAAAAATATTAGGAAAAAAACAATCTCACCCATGCTATTTATTGACTCAGAAAGAACTTATAATAAAATCTGAGGAAAATTACGTGGAGAATTCTAGAAAAAATGATGTTAACGAAATGTCTATTGATACAATTAAGGATATATATGAGGATGTATTGATAACAATGAAAGTAAATTAATCGAAGCTCATGGATCAGTTCTAAGTCCATATCTTTTTACTAACTCATTGGAGACATTTAAGATATGTTACCATTGTGCATGTTGTTTGCCCCTAAACAACATCCAAGCTTTTATACCATTAAATGGGATTGGTTATATGTATCCTATTATGTCATTGGATTTGATTCCGTACTATTTCTTCATCTATATTTAAATGAATTTTATCGTTGCTAATCAAAATTTCTTTGGTTTCTCTCTTCTTCAATTAATATGCGTATTGGTCATGGTTTTACATCGCCTAATTGAAGCATTTATTGGTTGCTTAAGTACATATCTATATCATCTTAAACATATCTTGGAGTTTTCCCTTAATAGGTGCAACTCTGACTTTCTCTTTGATATATTCATTTTCTAGGTTGTCCATCTTGTATATGCACAGATTTTACCTTAACATTTTCATCTTTGGAACTTTCAACTTTTGCTCATATGTTTAATTCATACCCAACATTAAGCTCCATATAACATAAAATGTTGCTCTATGTTTTAGTGGTATCTTACGATCATAAAGAATACTTAACAACCTCATTTAAGTTGCGTTTGGTTAGGGTCAATGTAATCCAGTTTGTAATGTAATTGAGCCTGTAATGTAATTCAGATTACATGTTGTTGGCCTTGTAATCCAGATTACAACACTTTTACTAGCTTTTGTAATGCAGATTACATTACATTACAATTTTAAAACTGTACCAAACAAAGTAATCAATCTTGTAATGTAATCAGGATTACATTACAAGGCTGATTACCTCTCACCAAACGTAGCCTTATTTTAATCATCTTGCTTATATCCTATGTAAAACAACTTTATTAACCCCTCTATCTCTTTGCAAAAATAATCTTATATATTTAAAACTCTCGATTATGTGTAAGTCGTCGTCTTCTTTCTTAACAATAGCCTTACGATATTTACCGTTACATAACTTAAATTTCATAATTTTTGATTTTACTCTAGTAAGCTTAAAACTTTTTATTTTTAGTGTTTTTTGCCATGATTGATGCTTAGCATTTACTCCTTTATGTGTCTCATTTACGAAAATAATATCACCTACAAACAACATGCACTATGGTAATGTGTTGTGGATGTATTCGGTAAATTTATTCATGACTAGTATAAAATATATGTGCTTAGAGCAGATACTTAATATAACCCTATTTTTTTAGGATATGTTTCAGTTTAATCGTATGGAGTCTTCGCTCTTGTCTATATATGTTTATACATATGCTTAATTGTTTGAATATACACTACGCTAATACTTTTGTTTTCTAAAATTCTCTCTATGGACTTCGTCATAAGCTTTCTCCTTTATTCTTGTGAAAGCTTCTAAAGTTGGAGAAATATTTTTACAAAAAACAATTATATGATAAAAGATAAGCGAAGAGAAAAGTTTTGCAACAAAACAGGAAACTTGAAGGTAAAAGATCTTAAGCTTAAAAATGCAAGTAAAATTAAGGACAATAATTAAATACAAATTTATAATGTACAAGCAAGAGAGTAACAACTTCTTGTTAGAGAATTGTTATTTTGGGCCTCCCTTCATCTTCTTTTATAGTCCTCCAACCAACCATGAGTAAATTGTAGCAGCTGTATTGGTTAATGTTAGTTGACTCCTTTAAGCCGTTAGTTGGTTGGAACTTGGATCTTAGAGGATGTGTTGCTGCTGTTCAGGATTGACTCAATAACTTCAATCCACTTCAACACCTATTAGTTGAATGCTCTCGATAAGAATGCAAGCTTGACTCCCAAGCAATTATAGATTCAATGGACTCAATATCCTCACAAGTCGACTCAAATTGTTCACAGTTGATTTTTCACATAAATAATATGATATTTAAATATAAAGCATTAAATCAGTCAACTAAGCAATCAACTAAAATTGCTTTACTCTTAATTAAAAAAAACATTTTGTTTGTATAAAACAGAGCTTTAGTCTTTTGTTGAGCCAATTGAACTGATATTATTCAATTTTCGAAGATCCAGTCGATTTAAGTCGGAATAAAACCTTTATGTTCATGAGGAATGTCTCTAGTTAATTATCATTCACTTGACTCAACCTCAACCTTAAACCCTTCCGTGTAAGCAAACTAACTTGAGTTGACTCCATAGTTGATTCAAGTAGTCAATCAACTGTATGTGACCTTTAGTTGATTGAGTCATTGAGTATGACCCTCAAATACCAGGCTAAAGTTTCAGGTTATATTAATGCAAACATTTGTTTGAACCTCATCAATTGACTCAACATTATATTAGTCGACTCATGGATAGATTTAATTTTTTGAATAAATAATTAATTTAGTCAACTAACTTGGCATCAATCAGCTGTCTAGTTGACTTCGTTACAAACATAAACTTTTTGTTTGCTTGGAATAGAGTCTTAGTCAGTTGACTCATCTTTGAACATAACCTTTTTGTTTGTAATAATTCTTGCCCAACTAAACTAGTGGATGAACTGCTATCTAGTCGACTCAACCAAAACAAAACCATTTTGTTTGCTAGTTTTTTTTTTGCCTTTTGTCGACTTCCTAGTTGACTAGCCATAGCAGTTGGCCAACTGTGGTCATCATGTTGGATCATGTGGGTGTTATGATCGATGTTGTAGATGGGGTGAACACCACTTCTGCGATGTTAGTGTTCTAAACAAAATATGCAACGAAAATAGCAAGAATACAAAACAAAATGGCAAACCAAAGTATGCAGCGACGGAACATGGTTTTGTAGACTGCAGGCTCCTACTCCGCCAAGTGATCACTCCCACGAACATCTATTTCTTCTCCGTCTCGACAACACTAAAGGTGGAGAAACCTCTTATAAATCAACAAATATAGGACATGAAAATAAGAAATAAAGCTTTTGTAATAGAGCTCAAAAAGAAATCAAGTGTAGTGTAACTGTTGTTTGCACTGAGTAGATGATTCTTCTCATAGCCTCTTGAGCTCTGTATATAACCTTTTCCTCGAATCCAACCCTTTTGCTGATGTGGTGATGGTTGGTCAATTGTCTGTTAACCATCAGTCTAGTGATTCACAGTTATCTTATTCAAATGTGCCGCTAAAACTTTCATCTTCGGCTGTGTTTGGATCAGTCATTGTAGCATTAGTCAATTGGTGGTATCATCAATCAAGTATTGGTGTTGAGTCGACTATTCCAGTCGATTAGAAATTTTATTCTTGACTAAACGAACCTCAGTTGGGTGGGCCAGTTGACTACCAAGCAAACCTTCTGTTAGTTTCTTAATGGTTTGAATCATCAGTCAACTTGAACGTACTCATCAGTGGATTGATTCATTCCACAATATCCCAAACAGACCCAACTTAGGGTATTGAACTACCAGTTGACTATCCCATATTACCAGTCAATTAGTCCCTAATTACCAATTAGTCAACTGGGCAAATCATAAACCCTAAAATACTTAGATTATTAACATTCTCGACCAATAGTTACACAACCATCAATCAGTTAGTTAAACCATAAAACCCTAAAACACTAAAAACACATAGGGTGTGATTTTCTCAACCACTAGTGTTTCCAATAGAAGTCCAATCCCTGTAGATTTGATCACATCTACAATCAAGTCCGCCTAAGTTGCCATCTACCCTTTCCCCTTATATATAGGCCGCTCCACTCATGTCTCTCATGGAGTCTCGTCTCTCAAATGGACCAAGTCCTGGCTCCTCATCATTCATCCTTCATGCCTTTACCTAGTTCTCTTTCTTAGCTTGCCATGCTTTCATGCTTCTCATACCATGGGCCCTTGAATACTTTCGCCTTCTTAGTTGAATTACTATTTTAATAAGTTTTCATAAGATAATGCCTATTAAATTTTTATAAAATTATTTTAAAATATAAGTAATTTTCAAAATTAAATTTAAAATTATAAAATAATTTAAAAGGCTCAAAGATAATTATAAAATTATTTGAAGATCTTAAATTATTTTTTGAATGTATTTGTAAAGTTTGATTTTCTTAAAATTTATTTGAAATATTTAAAAATTATATTTTAAATTTTTTTATATAGTTTTAATTTTATGTTTATTTTTCAATATATATTAAAAATTTCAAATTATTTTTAAAATTTTTAAAAATATTTTTTGATATTTTATAATTATTATCAATATTATAAATAATAATTATAATATATGATTAATAGTTTATTTATAATAATAAATACATATAGTAAAAATAAAAATCACGGCCGCTGCGACCCCATCGAGTCCGCAGTGGGGTCTTGACGCCCTTGGCGACCTCGCGGAGCCCTTGGCGCCCCCACGAAGGGCCTTTGCAAGGTCGCGATAGCCTTGCGGTCGCAGTACTAGTTTCGCGTTAGAACAGTAAATACTGCTCGTCCTCGTTTTGGGTGCCATGGTTCGATATTTCAAAACTTGCATACAAACCATACATATGTGCTAATATGCACTATGTAGCACACTTCAAGGCTTAGGCGGCAACATATGCGAGACAACATATCTGATCAAAGAGGCAAAGCCAATCTATATCTTTTAGAAGTAGGCCAACGAGGTTTGACTGACACGGTTGATATGTGTGGATATAGACACAATAAAACCATGTTGACGTCAGAAACTGAAATGGATACCATATGTGAAATTAAAATATATTTTAACATTTAAGGAAAGAGATTATTATTTATTTCTGGAGATAGCTAAACCAAAATTCAAAATCTCAAGTTGTGTTGGAGTTTGTCTTTAATCAGAATGATACTATATTGGTATTGTGCTGACCAATGCATGGCATCGAAGATAGATTAGATGTTGAAGGAGGAAGGAGATGAATCATTTCAAATGGTATCAGTTTCAATAATTTTTCAGAATGATATGTTTCAATAATTTCGTCAAGCCCAATATGATTTCAAACCATGAATTACACTTATCAATAATCGAGTATAATATAAAATATTAAAAATGAAAATTCATGAAAATTTTAAAACTCTAAAATTTGTATAGAGCTTCACTAGTCGATTTGTTGGGAATGCTTGCTCGACATAGTGTGCATGAATTGATCCTCGGGCTTGCACCATTCAACTCATGATCACAGGTATTAACCTGGGTTAGGCTAAGCATGACCCACCATGTAGGGCCAAATAATGAGACTTCTAGTTCATGTGACATTTATATTGTAAAAACTAGCTAAAGCATTTAGCAGCTCTTGACACTGCAATTTTGACATGGCACATAGACCAACCCGTGGTACTTATCCATAGCTACCAATTACCATAAGGTTGACATGTGTTTTAGCTTCCATGGTTGTTGCCAATTATAAAACTTCATCAGGAGTGAGTTCCAAAACTTTTCCATCACGAACAGTCCTTTTTGTTTTTTTTATTGAAAATGCCAAATTGAAATTTTATCAAATATCCTAGATGAATGTAAGCTGTAGCTTCTATATTGTTCTTTTTTATCTTACATCTTCTGTCATAAGATGCATTCTAAGCAAGAAACCATTAAGGTGACATGGCCACAAAAATGGTCAAATGGAGCCAGGTTCAGTAACAGAGACTTGAAACCTTCTATGGGCTAGAACACTCGACAGGTCACATGTAGTACAATGATTCCTTGAGGTTGATAATTATGCCTTTTTCTCCAGAATCCAATGTTTTTTTTTGTTTTGTTTTGCAGAGGTCATTCATTAGGACTACACCGTCACCTACATTTTACCTTGTTATATTTTATATTTGAAATTATATTTACCTGAAGTCTTATCAAATGAATGGATGTGTGCTATATGAAGCACAAGCAGATGTTTTTGCTTCCTTTTGAGCAGTCTACACTCTACTATATATTTATCCGTAGTCCTCTTAAATAATGGTCTCTCCTAACTGCCTTTACATGTGCCATCTTGTTTTGCAGGCTATGCTCCAGCTAAAAATGATTTTTTGTTTGAGAGGGTAATTAGATTCCATTTTCTACACTCTTTGTTTAGTCATTACAATGAGATTTTGCACTTGCAGTGTCATTTACTTCTATATTCTAATGCCATTTGTAGAGTTTAGGAAATGAAAATATTGTATCATGAATTTTCATTCATAAAGGATAATGACATGATTTTATAAAAACACTAAACAGATTAATTCTATCTAAACCATAGCAAGAAAAATTGGCATGCCATAAACTAGATTATAATATATTTTTATGTAATGCTCCCTCTAAAGCCAGAACACAGAGACTATCTATATCTAACTTATTACAAAACTAGTAAATCTCCCACAAGGAAGAATAGATCTGATTGAGGGCAGCAGGTAGTAAGATGGCTCACTTGAGAAATGAGTGTGTAGAGGAATAGACATTCTGCCTTTAATATTGAAGGATTCAATGAGAACATGATTCAAAAGAACATGCGATGTGAGATGGTGGATAAACCTCAGTTTTTTTTTTGCTCCCTCACCAAGATTTAAAACGGCATTAATATTAGCACAGAATAGATGTGATTGAGGGTAGCAGGTAGTAAGATGGCTCACTTGAGAAATGGGTGTGTAGAGGAATAGACACATTCTGCCTTTAATATTGAAGGATTCAATGAGAACACGAACCAAGATTTAAAACGACATTAATATTATCACAGAGAGTTGTTCTACTTTCCTTTTTTCTCCTCTTCCTCCTACCGCCATGATCAATTGTTGTTAATTCTTCTCACTGCTGTGGGAGCTAGTGAGGTTGGGAGAAGCAAAGGGAGAGTAAGACACTAGGGAAAAGAACGGTGTGATATGGTCTAAGAGTGGCATGACAAGTTAGGAGAGAGACAAGGAAGGGGAAGAGAGCAAGATTGAGAGTGGGAGAGAGAGAGGCTAACCTAACGAAGAACAAAGGAAGAAGTTGTACCCAAGGTAGTTAAAATCGGGATTTTAACTTGAATCGGAAGGGGTACTTAAAATCGTAAATCGTATCGTAAAATTTTATAAAAATCCTATATATATGCATATAAAATTATAAAGTCATATATATGCATGTAAAATAGCCTAAATAATAAAAAAACTTTTAAATCACTAAATAAACTTAAATAAACTTATATTCATAATCAATATTACATTAGCAATGTCATCCATAGCCACAAAATAGTGAAAAAAAATATAATAACTTCAATTAGAAAGGTTCCACCAGCCATCTAATTATAGAATCTAGATGCCTAATCTATAAATCTAAAAAATATGACACATTAAAATCATAAAGTTCTACCATTTGATCCTCATCTTCCTCTCCACCAGCTTCATCATCAAAATCCATCATATCACCATCACCAAAGCAGGGACGCCAAAG
Source organism: Boesenbergia rotunda (assembly GCA_024364735.1). Classification (NCBI taxonomy): domain Eukaryota; kingdom Viridiplantae; phylum Streptophyta; class Magnoliopsida; order Zingiberales; family Zingiberaceae; genus Boesenbergia; species Boesenbergia rotunda. The sequence continues at coordinate 294,209 of JAGFNQ010004052.1, forward strand.
TCCCGCAGCAGGGACGCGCAGCTTAGGGACGTCGAAGATGCAGCGACGCACGAAGATGAGGGACGAGATGCGATTAGGGCATAAAAAAAATAGAGAACCGGATTTTTTTTTTAAATAGATCAGGTCCAACGAAAAAAGAGGATTTTTTCAGAATCGTTAAAATCGCATCCGAATCGTAAAATCGCGATTTCAAAATGATTTTAACAATATACGATTTTAACTAAGATTTAAATCGTTGGGGGTCAAAAATCATAAAATCGTAAGATTTTACGATTAAAATCGCGATTTTAACTACTATGGTTGTACCCATTAATGGCTCAATCTAGTATCCAACATGACAAATCAGATCAGCTTAATGCCAATTAAGAATTGTGTGAGAGGGAGTGCCATGAGAGAGATTAGGTGGGAGAGAGGAACCATGAGAGAGGAGAGTACATTGATAAGAAAATGAAAAAACAATCATCACTAAAGTCCTCCTAACCAAAATAAGTTTGATATGACCATTAACTGATCAATTAAATCCCTAGTTGAATCTAACTTGAACTCGCTTGACTCAAACTACATTCCTAACCAAGGACTCAATAATACCCAAATTACAATTCTAATTGGGTTTCTTAAAGCTTAATAATGAGTTTCATTTATCTTAAATAATAACAACCAAGTCTTATTCTACTAGATGGGGTCGGCTACATGAATCTTTCTACGTCATTAGATTCTAATTCTATTCTCTACTATATCATAATTTATATTTAAATACATTTTATCTTGTTTTATTGTTGATAACCAATTCTTTTTTTTTTTTGGTCTTCCTCATTTGATGTGCATATTTGGCATAATTTTACATTGCCTAGCTAGAACATTTATTGATCATCTAAGTACATGTTTGCATTATCTTAAATGTGTCTCCTGGAGTTTTCTTTAATATTTTCATTTCTATCATGTCCATCATTTAACTTAAATAATCAATAAAATTTAAAATTAAATAACAACAATAGATTTAATCTTAAAAAAACACAAGTTAAAATTTTGTCAACATTCAAGTTATAATTCTTATACTTAAGGAAAAATTTAGTGCGATTAATGATTCAATAGAGATTTATATTTTGGAAGAAGTAAGCAAATACAATTGAGTAATTAAGGAAGTTGTCAAAATGAGTTATAAAATTTTATTTGTCTTTTTCCTAATTAAATTAAATAACACAACTTTTTTTTTAATATATTTAGCCTTTAAGTTATCATGTAATGAAGATTAAGGAAAATGATTCAAAAAAGTTAGATATTTATTAAATGGCAACAACAACTAAATGAGAAGACAGTAATGCTTCAATAGAACACTTGAAAAATGTTTTTAACATAGTTTTGAAAAGGAAAAAAGAAAGATTTTGACTCTTTTGAATGAAAAAAGATTGCAACACAAGATTTTGATCTCAGTTTGACAATCCTCAACCTGCAAAATTAATGTGATTGTTAATGCAAGCATTAATTTATATGAACATAGATGTGGAATACATAATTTAGATGTGACAAAGTATTTTATTTTTTCATTTAGCTGGTGAGTTCCTGCTTCCTACAATGTAAATAATTCTTTTTTTTTTTCAAAAAAAAGAAAAATAGTAAGGACAATTAAAAATTTGTAGGTTGTTTATTAAATCAGAAGATGATATGAAATATAAGATATAACCCTTTATTACCTCTAAGCAAGGTGATTGATATTCTCGTAATTATTTATAATATATTGCTCTCAAATATTAGTAATGGAAATGATTTTTTTCTTTAATTGGTATGAACTTATATTTGAAAGTAAATAAATACTGAAATTGTATTAGCACAACATAATATTGTTCAAATTAGAGACCAAAGCTCTGACTTAGCTTGTAAATTTAAAACCGTGCATGCAAAGGCCGCCCATGAAGGCTATGGCAGAGGAAAATTTACTTGGGATCGCAATGGGTGGATGCTCATTGGAGTTCTTGAAGTATGAGGCCTCATGCTCTAGAACTTTTGGTGATGGGATCTGTGGAAGAATATGCATGCTTGAACAGCTCAGGAAGATGTTGGCTGAGGTTCGATGCTTCTAGAGGGTACACGGAAAATGGCTCTTAGGAGGCATCATGTGAGAGTAGAATAGAAAGGGGGAAGAAGATGCCTATGGATAGAAACCTGTGCCTCCCCCCTCAAGGGAATATTCTTCTTTTGGAAACTTATGTTAAAAGGATGACTTGGATACCATGTAGAATTTGAGGAAAGAAGAATATTGTATTATAATATTTTTCATTAATGATAACTATTTGCATTTATAGACTCAGTTAAAAACCCTACTAATTCTATCTAAAACATAGGCAAAAAAGTGGGTATGTGCTAGACTAAGTTATAGTTTCTATTTTTTTTTATGCGACACCTTCAAAACAACACTATCTAACTTCCCTTCTGTTAGGATGAGCCTGCTGTAAAACAAATTTTATTTTACTATCTTATCTGTCGTTTGTTCTTATGAGGTATTTTCATTATCTTTGCAGCGCCTCCAGAACTTCATTTTTGGTAAATGAAAAACCAATTCCAATTGAGCAGTTTATCCTTTTTCTCTTCTTCCAGTATAGTGACTCATCTATTGCTATTTTAAGTAGTGGCATTACATCTAAGAATCTGCTGCAGATCTTCTAATGCAGTATGCTAAAGGAAAATCTGCACTAGTGTTTTGTTCTACTAGAAAAGGAGCAATAGAGTCAGCACAGTGCCTCTCACAGATAGCAATGAGACTTGGTCATTCAAGTCCATTCGTGAAATCCATTCAACAGCAGGAGAAACTGAAGGAAACTTCTCTATCTTTTACTGACAAGCAAATGCAGTCCTGTATCATTCATGGTGGTAAAAGTACTTTTTCCTCTAACACCTACAAGCGTTCACAAATAAAATTGAACAAATTTGTGTTTTTTTAAAGCTTCTTTAGTTATTTCTTTATGCACATATGGACTGGGAAAGGCTGGATGCCCAGACAAAGAGACTCTGATTTCGATTTTGGCTCAAAACCTTCCTAGATTGAGTGTTTCTCGTCCCTTTCAGTTGGTTTTCATAATGGCGGGCTTAGCATGAAGGACCGTAGCCTTGTTGAGGGCCTATTCCTCAAAGGCGATATTCAGATTCTCTGCACCACAAACACTCTGGCACATGGGATTAATCTACCTGCGCACACTGTGGTAGTCAAATCTACACAATATTTGTAAGTTCATATGTTGTTCTCCAGCTTATAGTTCAACCTACTTACAAAATTAACAAATTTTATTGAGTTTGCATTTATCTATAGCAACAAAGAAAAAGGCCTCTACACCGAATATGACCGGTCTATGATTTTGCAAGTACATTACTCTCTTACCTTTTATCTGCTTCTTCACAATTACTTAAGCTATTCTCTCCTGAAGTTAAACTGTTTGTTTGAAGACATGATTCTGTTAGCTCACTGGATCAGAATGGTTATACTAAGGCAATATGCGAAGACATGCTAGTTGTTAGAGACAAAATTTAATGTTTTTTTTTTAAAGTGATAAGAGTGAACAAGATTGTTCATTCCAATTTCTTCAATAATACTAACACTTGGTTACAACCCAAACACCACTTCCAAAGTATCAAATGCCACTAAGTCCAGTACTAACAGCTCTAAATGTAACCAAGAAAGTGGAAACTACTAACACCAAACTAAAAAATTACTACATTTCACATTCCAAACAGGATCATCGATCAAGGTTCAAAATCTTGAGCCATGCCGGTGTTTTGATGCTGATAGCGAATTAGAGGTGGAAGGAGGAAGAAAATGAAAAAAAAAGAAGTTAAATTCTAATTTTATTTTCTATTCTAGTTTTGGACAAACTAAAAAAATAACAATATTATGTCAATTCATCTAGCATGCCAAGAGGTGTAGAGTAGCTCAGATATATGTGAGGCAGGCTTCATGGGCTGCTATATCCGTTGAATGAACATTAGGCAGCCGCAGTGCTACTAATGCAAAGTAGTTTTTATTCTCAGCTTGGTTATTTGAGTCTACCATCCAAAACATGATACATGGAGCATATGACCTTAGCACCAACTCAACAACTCCACAGCTTGAACTAATCAGCATATAGTTGCAACATAGCTTCAATATTAATGTTACCGCTCCTAATGGTGCATTTGATTTGTGGAATATAATAGATAAAGAATAGTTATGCCTACCAATAAAATAGACGCTTTCTTTATTGGAACCAAATAGATAAAGGATAACTATTCTTATGCTTTACGTTTGGTTGGTAGGAATATACAAGGAATATTATAAGGAACACACAAGGAATAATTAACAATGAAAAAAAGCCTCTACATAAATAATTTGTTTGATTCGTCTTACTGGCACAATTTACCCTAATAGTTTGTCTGACCTAACCAACTCGCCAATCATCATGGCTTGCCCGATCATCATAGTTTGATCAGATTGCCCAAAATCTCAACTCAACTACTTAATTTGCCTAGTCTTGACTCAACCAACCCAATTTGCTCAAGTAGTATGATTGGGTCGACCATCTAGTTTTATCTGATTACTCTGATTGGGGTTGAATGTCCCATTTGTATTGAATGTGTTCTTTGAAGGATGAAATAGATAAGCAATAACTATGCCTATTCCATTCCTTATGATTTTGAATAACTATTCAATTGGAATTGAGATTTTTTGTTTTTTGCAACCAAATATAGGAGTATATATATTCTATGAGAATTTATAGGGAATAAAATAAGTATTTTTATAAATTGCACACCATAAATATTGCTTCTTGCTTAGTCCAATTAGATTGTTCGACTTAACAAACCCAATATGCTCCACTAGTTTGGTTGGCTCTAATGTCCCATTTGTATTAAATTTGTTCTTTGAAGGATAAAAAAAGAATAACTCGGTGCACCAAGCTCCCGCCAATGCGGGATCTCGAGGAAGGATCTATTGTATGCAACCTTATCTTGTTTTGTAAGATGTTGTTTCCGAGACTTGACCGTGACCTCTAAGTCACACAACAACTTTACCGTGTGTTAAGGCTCCCCTTCTCTTTGAAGGATATACTCTACGATAAAAATTATATTTCTATACTCATTTGATTTACTTAAATTACTTAAGTTAAGTTGGTCACCTAAACCTTTATTAAAAAGTTGATAGAAATACCTCTTCCATCGCTATTTTATTTCCTCGTCATTTATTAGTACCCTATTGCATTCATCTTTTAATACATCTAATTTGGATAAGATATCTTGTCTTCCTCTCTCGCTCTAGCTCTTCTGTCCTCTTCTTTTATATCAAAATTTCAATATCATTGTTCAAAAGTTTATTCTTAGCTTCATCCACTGCATTCTTCACCTCTTTCTTGGCTACTATATATTTTTTTGTTCTTACAAGTATATAATACCTTATAGGTGCTGCTCGTTATTCGGTCACTTTCTCTTGTACCCCATGCACCGAATCCATCTGCTTCCTACTTGTGTCTTCCTTCTTGCTTGCTTAAGTTTTCTACTCCAAGTTAGACCGTCTCTGATACTCGTTCTTTTGGTCCCTCATATGTCTCATACCACCCTTTATTGTACTTCATAGGACCCTAAGCCATCGAATAGTTTTGTGTGTTTTTCTAAGTCCTTGCACATTTAGACACACAAATTAAACACAAAAGTAAGGCCTAACATAAACTCATTCGACCAAACATTAAAATTATGGTTAACATCACTTGGGGTTTCAACAATCTCCCTTCAACCATTTGGGGTACTAACATTCTTTATACACAATCAAAGTTCAAGCTTCTTTGTTTGACTCCCAAACACCCAAATAAATATTAATGGTATGAAACAACCCTTCATATTTCAGGTAACCCTTCAGACATAGGGTAATACGAACTTTACTCATTAACTACTAATAACTAAGCTCTTAAAGGTTCTTCTTGGTTAAAAAAGATAAGCTAAAAGTAGTCCCCATTTGAATCTTGCACAACCATAACTTTTCCGTTGAAAATACTTTGGCTTGTTTCAAAAATGGCTCAATTTACTCTCCCTATGAATTTTGCAAAGACATTACCTTGGAAAATGCTTTGACTTTTTTCCAAAATCTTCATGCCCCTCAACCCTTGCTTTAACTTGTTTTAAGAAATTTTTGCATGCTTCTTAACTCTTTAGGATGCTCAATCAAGTTGGGTTTCACTTATTTGGTTCATGGGCTGAAAGATAATACCATAGGTTCAACAAGGTACACAAGGGTGGGTTGTAACACATTCGACATTCTTGTGCCAATCTCCCTGGGTTGAAAAAGTATTGTCCTTTAGTCATTTGTTTCATGATAAGTCAGTCACATTGGACGTAGGGCACACTTCATAATCTTTAGATAGTTCAATCTCATAAAGCATTCTTGCCAAATGGACCATCTACCTTTAGTTTCAATCTCCCGAATTTACCTTGAGGAAACCTCTCCTTCCTTAGGCGGATCCAGACCAAATCACCCTCAATATAACTCCATGTGCTTTTTGTGTTTGTTGGCAGCTTGCGACCAAATAACCCTCATTAAACTCCACGTGCTTTCTGTGTTTGTTGCAGCTTGCATGTACTTTTCATTTTGCTTCTCATTGGTTGCCTTAACACTCTCATGCAACTTCTTTATTTGCTTAGCTCTTTTATCAGCATCTCCACTTAATTACTTAATTGTTGAATGAGGAACTACATCCTTAGAACCAGCAGGATTAGAACCATAAACAACCTCAAAAGGACTCTTGCCAATGCTATGATTCATGGAACGGTTGACTCAATTTGTGGAAGAATGAGATCCCACTGCTTGATGTTTTTACCAACATAATTTTTAATAAATTTCCCAAGTTTCTACTGGTTAGCCTGATTTCCCGTCGGTTTTAGATGAAGAAAATGAATCCAATAGTGAACCAAAATATGATGTTGATGAAGAAGCAGCGGTGACCATCAGACTATGCTGATCATGGTAAGTC